>CM042571.1:10422500-11022500 GCA_023630585.1 Cranoglanis bouderius | reverse complement strand
CAGACTCTAGGACCTTGGTTTCCAAATGAAATACAAAACTTGCTCCCATCTGAAAAGAGGATATTGGACCACTGGTCAACAGTCCAGTTCTTCTTCTCCTTAGCCCAGGTAAGACACCTCTGACATTGTCTGTGGTTCAGGAGTGGCTTAACAAGAGGAATACGACAACTGTAGCCAAATTCCTTGGCACGTCTGTGTGTGGTGGCTCTTGATGCCTTGACCCCAGCCTCAGTCCATTCCTTGTGAAGTTCACTCAAATTCTTGAATCGATTTTGCTTGACAATCCTCATAAGGCTGCGGTTCTCTCGGTTGGTTGTGCATCTTTTTCTTCCACACTTTTTCCTTCCACTCAACTTTCTGTTAACATGCTTGGATACAGCACTCTGTGAACAGCCAGCTTCTTTGGCAATGAATGTTTGTGGCTTACCTAGTGAACCAAACTGAGAGACCATTTTGAAGGCTCAGGAAACCTCTGCAAGTGTTTTGAGTTGATTAGCTGATTGGCATGTCACCATATTCTAATTTGTTGAGATAGTGAATTGGTGGGTTTTTGTTAAATGTGAGCCAAAATCATCACAATTAAAAGAACCAAAGACTTAAACTACTTCAGTCTGTGGCATTGAATTTATATATATACAGGTGCATCTCAATAAATTAGAATGTCATGGAAAAGTTCATTTATTTCAGCAATTCAACTCAAATTGTGAAACCCGTATATATATATATATATATATATATATATATATATATATATATATATATATATATATATATATATATATATATATATATATATATATATATATTCAGATCCTGCCACCACATCTCAGGTCAGGGCATTACCCAAAACCTCTTCTTCTAAGCCATTCTCTAGTGGACGTACTTGAATATGTAGGACATGTATGACATATGTATGACATTATTCCCAAGAATTCCTTGATATTTCTCAGAATTCATGATTCATTCAATGATGTCAAGTTGCCCCATAGAAGGACACTCCCACCACCATGCTTGACAGTAGGGATAAGGTTTTCTTGGTGGTAAGCTGTGTTGGTTCTTTGCCAACTTGGGCCCTCTTGGTGTGCTCAAAGAATTCAATTTTGGACTGATCTGTTCAGCAAACAGACTTCCAGATCTCTTCAGGTTTTTCGTGGTGGTTTCTGGAAAATGTCTGTCTTTTTTGAAAGGAGAGGCTTCTTCCAATGGACACTTGCATGGATGCCATTTCTGTTCAGCGTTCTTCTTATTAGTGATCTTTGCAACCCTTGTAGGTTTGTAGAGGCTTGTAGATCTCTGGATGTTTTCAGATAAATTCTTTTATTATTCTCTTCATGACCTTTGGAGGAGGTCAATTTCTTGGGGTTACAATAGTTTTGAATGCCTTCTACTTGTATATTATTTGTCTAAAGGTGGATTTGTGGAGTCCAAAGGTTTTTGAAAAGTCCAAAGGCTTTATAACCTTGTCTAGGTCGATGAGCATCCACTACTTTTTTCTTAGCTCTTCTTATATGCCCTTAGTTTGAGGCATGGTGGTATAGACTGACCTGCATAGGCAGTATAACTGACCGGCTTTCTTGTAATTATTTATGTTTGCTCCTCCCTAATATATCACTTCAGATCTTCAGTTTCATTTGTTAGCTTCCTTAATTGTTTAACACTCTGTCATTGACTCACATGATCCTGCTTTACCTTGATGTACATAATAAAACTGAGGGTTCTCTTATTTTTCCACCAGAACAATTTCTGTATACTTTGTGTATTACCTTGCTGAGTGAACAGTGTCTCTTAATACACTCAAGATGTTAAACATTTACACTTTATTTCAGTTAGGAACAGACACACTGATTACAATGATTGCATTCTGTGGTTAACAAAAGAAAAAATCTCTGTGCAATGGGTTTGCAAAATTTCAAGCATGACTGTATGTAGACTTATGTAAATGGAGTCTAAGCATTAAAAGTAATCAACAGCAGTACAGTGAAGGTACAACATTAGCTTAATGTTACTAATATAAAATGTAATACTGTAATAGTTTTCTGAGTTTGGGCAGCATGGAGACACACCATATCCAACACTATGGTTATTTCTGTCCAGGTCAGATGCCATCAATATTGGAGTTTTCAGGAGCTTGGAGTTTACTACACAAACAGGTAACATTGCAGTTTACAATTAGTTTGCTTCAACAAATTATTCTCCAAATAATAATATACCTGCACTACAAAGGTCGGGCTTCCATATATCCAGGTTGATTGAGCTTTCAGTGCTTCTGCTTATACCACAGCGATTTGACAACGATTGCAATGTTTAATTTACTGAATGATACTTTGCACATTTTTAACTGTTTATAGTTAGATTTGATGTTGTGGAACGTCTGTGAGAATAGTTGGTACTTGTTGTCATTGACATTATAGCATCCATAAAAACATTTTGTCCTGAAGACTTTCCTGTCCTGGGAAGCTTTGCAAAGCACTGTAACAGTTACAAAGCGCTGACACTGGAGACTATTTCCATAAATGTTAAACAAGTGTGTCCTAACAAAAAAAGGTATTGCAACTCCACATTGAAATACTCTCCACGCCACATCACACCACATGTAAAGAAATACTGTAAAGCAAAGATGCCTTCAAAAATAATGCAATGAGATTTTTTCTACATTAAAAAACTTCTATAAATAGCAGTTAACAGCATTAAACTAAACAAAGTCAATATATGGTGACAACACTTTGTCTTTAAAAATGTATCAGTAGTCTCAGGTATATTTTGTGCAGTTTTATAAGGAAATTGGCTGGTCAGTTTTACTAAGCATCTTGGAGAACCTGACACAGCTCTTCTGGAAACTCTGGCTGTCATACTTTTTGGTTTTGCCACAATCGCACACACATTCACACGTTACGGACAATTTGGAAATGCCAATCAACCTACAACGCATGTCTTTGGACTGGAGGAGGAAACCGAGTACCTTGGGGAAACCCCCAAAGCACGGGGAGAACATGCAAAGTTTGCACGCACAGGGCGGAGACGGGATTCCAACACCCAACCCCGGAGGTACGAGGCAAACATGCTAAAAAAAAATTAGGGTGCCTAGGATTTTTGCACAATACTGTACAGTATATACAGTATACTATATGGCCAAAGGTTTGTGGACACCTGACCATCACACCTGTATGTGCTTGTTGAACATCCCATTCCAGCTTTAGTCCCACTTTGTTGTTATAATAACCTCCACTCTTGTGGGAAGGCTTTCCACTAGATTTTAGAGTGTGGCTGTGGGGATTTGTGTTCATTCAGCCACAAGAGCATTAATGAGGTCAGGTACTGATGTTGGGTGAGGAGGCCTGGGGTTCAGTCGGTGTTCCAGTTCATCCCAAAGGTGTTCAGTGGGGTTGAGGTCAGGGCTCTGTGCAGGACACTCAAGTTCTTCCACTCATTCAGTTACAAGAGTAAGGGGGCGAGAAGGCCTGGTGCTGTTGTCATAATACACACAGAGATTTATTCCAAATGGTGAATGATTTTAATGTTTTGTAGCCAGTGAGATCTGAGTTGGCAAGGAAGCTTGTATTCCCTGAGGCATTAGGATACACTACCTGGAGGGAATAACAGAAGGACTTTGTACCCAAAGAAGCTACTAGTGGGCCATGTTCATGGTGCCATCTGTAGACCTGCAGAAATCACAAAATACTTCTTTGTAAATGTATTAATGACACCCAGTGGTAACTCTTATTTCACACATGGCATGAGTAGAAGAAATAGTCTGTTTGTTCATTACAGCACCCAGAAAAGCCAATTAACAGTATAATGAGGAGGATGCAGACAGAAAAACAACCTGGTGGTCTTATCAGTAGTGATCACTGCTGCACTGTTTGTTTGTTTCAGTTTGCCTCTGGAGGTCATGGAGTATTTCATCCCCTGTATATGTTTCATGTGTTTTCTAAAAGCTTTTGTAGTACAGCATGACAAAGGAAAAAATAAGAAGAAATCTAACATTACTGATATTAGTGCCTCCATTTGTAAGTAAATGTTAGTATCTCAGTCAAACATTAAACCTATTACAGGGCAGAACTATACATCAACATGGTCTGGTCTGTTGCAATAAAAACATAGTCACCCCCCTATTAATACTGAAAATGATATTTTACTGGCTCTGTTTTAGACATTGAAGGGTGATGACAGCAGCCAAACCTGTTCTCAGTTGAGAATCTCCAGATTTATATCAGGTGGTCCAAAATCAGTACAAACAGTGGGCTAACATTGACTCATATGCCAGAATGAATAATTGTGTGGTTCAAAAAATGTAATGCACTGGAAATTAGAAAGAGGGGATTGATGTAACTATAGAACTATGTATCTAATAAAAGACTGCAGGTCAAGATCAGTACCATGGACAACAACACGGGGAACTCGTGTCTCTCTACACTACATGGCAAAAAGTATGTGAACACCTGACCATCACACTCATATGGGCTTGTTGAACATCCCATTCCAGTTTTATTCCCCCTTTACTGTTTTTATAACCTCCACTCTTCTGGGAAGGCTTTCCACTAGAGTTTGAAGCGTGTCTGTGGGGATTTGTGCTCATTCAGCTAAAAGAGCATTAGTGAGGTCAGGCGCTGATGTTGGAGGAGGGGGTCTGGGGTGCAGTCAGAGTTTCAATTCATCCCAAAAGTGTTCAGTGGGGTTGAGGTCAGGGCTCTGTGCAGGCCACTCAAATTCTTCCACTCCAACCTTGGCACACCATGACTTCATGGAGCTTGTTTTTTTTGGGGGGGGGCCTCTTAATAGTGAAGGGAAATTGTAATGCTACAGCAAAGTATGCTTTAGGAAAATAAAAAAAATCACAATAGTACACAAGAAGAACTTACATGAAGAATGAGCTTAAATGAGCAATGAGAACCACAGTAACATAATCAGTGGGTCACAGTCCTTGCAAGGATCTTCCACTGACATTATTAATGCAGCTTATTAATGGTATGTGTAATGTTATGGTAGTTTCTTAAATAAAAGGTGCCATTTTGATGATCAACATTATCATTCCAGTTCTTGTGGGAACATTTGATTTGGTCCTCAACAAGATATAAACACACACACTCACTCTCACACACACACTCACTCACACACACACACACACACGCCTGGGTACGTGCTCCAGGCTCCAGCAGGCTACACGCGCGCATTACAAAGGGACGCGCCGGTGCTTTTACACAAACACGTATCACCGACTGTTGCGCTCAGTGAATGAAGGATTAAAAAAAAGAAACATCTCCATCCGGCTGGTCTTCAAACCCAGCGATCTGTTCTTGCGTATAGCCTCGATTCCTAACGTAGTTCTAGCGATCACGTGACCTGCGGCGCTCGTCCTGCTGCGGGAGGCTGAAGGCGCGTCGGGCTGTGCGTTCTGTGAACGCGTGAACGCAATGGTTTGACATTTCATTTGAACATTTTCATCAAATTCCATACGAGGAGCGGATCCTAATTATTATTATTATTATTATTATTATTTGGGACGGGCGCTGAGAACAGAGGACACCTGCTTTAAAGAGGACGGCGGGATGATGGAGGCGCGACGGCAGCACCGCCACAGTCACCTTGCGCCGAATGAAACTGAGAGCCGAGACGAGCGAGCAGTGATGCACAGCGCCTGCAAATAACGCGCTTTCACCCTCACGTTACCGACTACACGGTACTGTAGAGATCAGATGAGGTTCGCGTTTGCGTTGCTCCATTGTCCTGTTCAGCTTCTGAATCTGCGCGCTGAAGACGAGACTGGCACCGTCACCATCAACATATCCTTACAGGTGTTACCCTATTTATAAGATCTGTGTGCTTTGTTTTCTTTGCACGGCTCAGTAGATGCGTTTCTTGCATAAATACGAGCGGCGCTGGCCTGTCTGCATTCTCCTCCTCAGCCCTGTTTCCCGGTAGCCATGCCCGAGGTAGGTGGCAGATAATGCCCAGGGCGTTGCGATGGGCCACCACGGCGACGAGAAGGACCGCATTGTGATCAACGTGGGCGGCATCAAGCACCAGACGTACCGCGGCACGCTGCGCACGCTGCCCGGCACGCGGCTCTCGTGGCTCGCTGAGCCCGACGCAGCAAGTCACTTCGACTACGACGCGACGGTTGGTGAGTTCTTCTTCGACCGGCACCCGGGTGTCTTCGCGCACATCCTGAACTACTACCGCACGGGCAAGCTGCACTGCCCGGCCGATGTGTGCGGTCCGCTCTACGAGGAGGAGCTCGCCTTCTGGGGCATCGACGAGACGGACGTGGAACCGTGCTGCTGGATGACCTACCGGCAGCACCGCGAGGCCGAGGAGGCGCTGGTCAGTTTCGGCGGCGGCGCGCTGCTCGATGGCGGTGGCGCACACGATGAAACAGAGGCAGAAGGCGGCACGCACGAAGCACCCGCCGAAGGGGACGAGGGAGCGGAAATGACGCGGCGCCTCGCGCACGGAGACTCGCCGGAAAGCCGCTCAGGCCGCTGGAGCCGATGGCAGAGGAAGATGTGGGCGCTCTTCGAGGACCCCTATTCCTCCAAATACGCGCGGGTGAGTGCACGATGAGGCTCATTTAACGTGCAGCGTTTATTATTGCGAGTATATAACATGTCCTGTCTAAACTGTATGTCTCATAATGACTGAGAAATAAACACGAGCAGTATCTGTTCATCACAAGATCATTAATGCTGTTGCTTAGGCAACTTCCAGAGCTCCGACTTCAGTAGCCTACTGAATGACCTTGAAAAGGAAAACATCAATATTTCACCCTCTTCTGCCTGCTTAACTGAAGGACCGAGGCTGCATAATGGTCATATTAAAACACCTTGAATGGATGGTGATAACTCATGAATGAATGTCCATCTTCCATTTATCTTCTTAATGAGTTCTTAATGAGTAATTTTGACTCTTTCCCATGCTCATTCTTGCCTGCTGTCAATCATTTCAGCTTTCCTGTTTTGCAAGTGTAAGCATATTGCATTTTGCTTAAAATATTGCAAATAAGTCCTGCTTAAATCTATAACTGTTAAGACAATGTGCATTCTCTCTTGTCAACGAGCGCTGTGCATTTACTTTGATGTCCTAAAAACTCCACCCATGGAGAAACACACACACACACACACACACACACACACACACACACACACACACACACTCCAAAAGATTGGCCCATATCCAGCCACTCTTCTTCCTATTATCCCAGCAGCATTCTCACCATGTGGCCAGTAAGCTTCTAAGTAGGTCTGAATGTGATCGCAGCTTTCACACAAGTTTTGGCAGTTAGGTTAAAACAGGTCAGGTGAAATAGGTTTACTATGACCTGAAGGTCTGGCACAGGAAAGGCACAAGATGGCAGGTTTCCAGACCACAAATGAATAGGCTCTGTGAAAGGATACCTTGACTGGAAGCAGTGGTAGCTCAGAGGTTAAGGCGTTGGCCTACTGATAGGAAGGTCATGAGTTCAAGCACCATCAAACTGTTACTACTGGGCTCTTAACGTTCAGATGTATAAATGAGCCAAATGTAAGTTGCCCTGGATAAGGGTGTCTGCCAAAATGCCACCAACAGGCTGTTTGCATCTGTGCCTGAATGATAGCGGTGATCCTAAGCTGCTGGAAGGAGATGTTTTATTAATTTGGCTGTGACCATGGTTGTCCTGATCCTCTGCTGCGAGTCAGGCTGGACTGTGTGTCTGCCATGGCTGAGAGCTGCTGGAGCTACTGATCCCACCACCAAGAATGATGAACTACGTGATCTAAACAACCACTAGTATGCTAATGAAGTTTCTTATGTCTAAAAATGACTAGAAACTTTGCTAGAAGACAGCACTGCTCACTACTATAAGGAATGTTTTATTGAAAGTGAACTATGAAAAGTGACTTCAGTTAATCTGTGGGTGCTAGCAAATGCACAAGGGTTCGAATCTTGATATTTTGTGTCGTTGATTCTATTCATGGATCGTTTTAAGACCTTGCGTGGATCGTGCTGCAAGCATCTGTGTTAATGCTTTAGGGTCTTTTCTCAGCATGAAGGAACTGGACTGGGTGTGTTTTTCCCAAGCCAATTCAATTGTGTGCGAGTTATTTTTAGTCTCCCTCCATCAAACTGTAGATCTTAATTACATTACCACTTGACAACTCAATTACTTGCTGCAATCACTGTCGATGTATCTTTTTTATCTCTACTTAAAGAATGGAAGCCTCAGAGGGACATCTCCAGTGAGGTGTGAGACTCATTTGGGCAATCAGGAGATCAGGGAAGGAAAAAAATGGATTCAGGAATGCCCTTCAAGGCTCCAGTGATGACTGGTGCTGTCCTGATTCCACTTAAATCTCTTCTGCCTCAGGCAGAGCTTAGCTCTACTCTCCAAGTACATTCATTCATTTACTTGTTCATTCATTCATCTTCAGTAACCACTTCATCCTGGTCAGGGTTGCTATGGATCCTACGGGAAATTTAGCATAGCCAGTCTACCTACCAGCATGTTTTTGGGAGGTGGAAGGAAACCAGAGAACCTGGAGGAAATCCACAAGGACACAGGGAGAACATGCGAAACTCCGCACAGAGAGGAGCCTGAGCTCAGGATCGAACTGTGGACCCTGGCGCTGTGAGGCAGCAATGTTGCACCATGTCGCCCTATCCAAGTGCAATATCACAGTAATTTGTAGGAAATACATTCAAGGGCCACTTTATTAGGAACACCAAAGTAATACTAGGTAGGACTCACCTTTGCCCGCAAAACAGCCTCAATTTTTCTTTGACATTTGCTGCGTCCCCAATTCACCTACAATCCATCCTATATAGTATCCGAGATTAGAATTAGTGTGTCCCAAATCGTAGTATGTTGAAATGAGGATCCCAAAGGTACCCGGATGGTCTACTATTTCCAATAGATTTTCGAAATGTGGATCCTTGCACGAGGGAGGAGGAGTTTTGTGACGGTTTGCTTCACCGAATTCAATCTGCAATCTTGGCGCATTTTAGAGAGGTGTAAATGAAATGTGGAAAAATAAATCAAAGGAATTATAAATTAAATTATATAGGATAAATTATATAAGGAATAATGAATGAAGAAAAGCTGAAACGCAATGCGTAACTAGGCAACAAAGTTCTTTTCCATTGCATGACGAGTTAGTATGTCCCAGTGCTTGCATACTTGCATACTTGTACTTGCATACTCTTTTTCTTCACAAAAAGAGTATATACTTTTAGTGCATAGTATAAGTCGGTGAATTGGGATGCAGGAATTGATTCTAAAATACTTAAACCAGCCCATCTGGCACCATAAACAGTCAAAGTCACTGAGATCTTTTTTTTCCCATTCTGATGTTTGATGTGAACATTAACTGAAGCTTTTAATGTGTATCTGCATAATGTTTTGCCTTGTGCTGCTGCCACGTGATTGGATAACTGCATGAACGAGCAAGTGTACAGGTGCTCCTAATAAAATGGCTGGTGAGTGTGTTTAATAGCTATGTTCCGAATGAACAAATATGTTTAAATATGTTAAAATATGATTATTTCAACCTAATAATCATCATGTATGGCAAATGAAGTGGCCAACAATTGAATGTGTAGTCGTATTGCCTCAGTATTTAAATCAGATCAAATATTTGAATAGTACTTTATTCACGGTTCATGGAAAGAGACAACTGTTCAGTAAAGAAAGATGATATGGTGAAACACTGAAAGAACAGTAGTACACACGTGAAGATCAGGTAAAAATGCTATGCTGTGACAGTAGTGGAGAATGAAAGGTAGCCTGGAATGTGATATGTGTAAAAGACATCTGACATTGTTTTCTGATGTCTGCTTTTCTGTGATCTGATGTAAATACACAAGGTGTATTTTCGGTACTTATAACACTTTTATAGATGTTTTATTGTAGATTCTGAGTACAGTGATCAGTCCATTGTTGGTTTTGAATGCACGTCTAGAGGCCAGCTGGCTGTAAATGTGTGTGTTGAGAAGATGGTTGATTGAACTGTGGGCCTGAGTGTAGGCTTGTCCAGACTCGCTTTCTCAGTAATTATCCTCCCACATGTCATTCATTAGCCTGCCTTGATGTATGTGTGTGTGTGTGTGTGTGTGTGTGTGTGTGTGTGTGTGTGTGTGTGGTGAGCGAGTAAACAATACTCAGCATTAACAGCACAACATCAGCCAAAGACCTAGGCCCCATTCTTCATATATCACATAACAATTACGTAAGTTAAGATGACGCATGTGAGGCTTACTCATCATTGTAATTTGGTTCTATTTTGGGTCTTTGACTACACATGTGAACTGGATTATAGTAGCTAAATTGAGTTTTCTGAGATTCTAAGGTGATTGTGCACATGTGGACTGGATAAGTCAGATACACTATATGGCTAAAGTTATGTGGACACCTGACCATACCAACCATATGCGGTTCTTCCCCAAACTATTGCCGCAAAGTAGGAAACACACAATTGTATGCTGTAGCATTACATTTTCACTGAAACTAAGAGGCGCAAACCTGTTCCAACATGACAATGCCCTTGCAAACAAAGCGAGGTTCATAAAGATATAATTTAGCAAGTTTGGAAGTGGAAGAATGCTAGTGGCCTACACAGAGCCCTGACCTCAACTCCATCATTTTACATTTATTCATTTAGCAGATGCTTTTATCCAAAGCGACTTACAAATGAGGAAATACAAGCAAAGCGATACATCAAGCAGAGAACAGTACAAGTAGTGCTTCATTTTGGTCTGGTTGAAAACAAGGTGTGCATCCCAAATTTTACCTTTGGAATGAACTGGAACCCCGACTGCGCACCAGGCCTCCTCATCCGACATCAGTGCCCAACCTCTTGCGGCTGAATGTAGCACAAATCCCCACAGCCACTTTCCAAAATCTAGTGGAAAGCCTTCCCAGAAGAGTGGAGGCTATTATAGCAGCAAATGAGGGTTGGGGGACCACCTCTATATTAATGCCCATGGTTTTGAAATGGGATGTTCAGTGGTCAGGTGTCCATATACTTTTGGCCATGTAGTGTATATTGAGATTAAAAGCATGATCAGCACATCAATCACTAGTTAATAGAAAGGTACAAAGCCGTTGAGAGGCCACTGGAAGAGTTTCTTTCTGATGTGACAACTAAAAACTAAATCAAGGTCATGAAATGTGCACAATCAGCTATATTTGTGTTCTGAATGTGTTACAGTTGTGCTCATAACTTTACACACCCCTTGCAGAATCTGCAAAATGTTAATAATTGAAAAAAATTAAGAGGATCATTAAAATTGCATTTTGTTGTCTATTTAGTGCTGCCCTGAAAAAGCTATTTCACATAACAGATGTTTACATAAAGTCCACAAGACACAATAATAACTGAATTTACACAAATGAACCAGTTCAAAAGTTTACATTCGCTTGGATCTTAATACTGTGTGTTGTTACCTGGATGACCAACGACTGTGTTTATGTTTTGTGATAGTTGTTCATGAGTCCCTTGTTTGTCCTGAGCAGTTAAACTGCCCACTGTTCTTCAGAAAAATCCTCCAGGTCCTGCACATTATTTGGTTTTCCAGCATCTTCTGCATATTTGACCTCTTTCCAACAGTGGGCTATATGATGCTGAGATCCACCTATTACAGAAGGTGCAAACATTCACCGATGCTCAAGAAGGCAACACGATCCATTTAGCGCCAGGGGGGTGTAAACTTTTGAACAGGATGATTGGTGTAAATTATTATTTTGTTTAAAGATCTTTTTTTTTTTTCATTTAGTACTGCCCTTCAGAAGCTACAAAATATATTTACATGTTTCCCAGAAGACAAAATAATAACAATTTAGAACATTTGCACACTGCTGTATGTAATAGATAAACAGTTCAATAGCAATAAGTCTCAGCATGTCTCTGTAACACAATTCCATGCCAAAGTTCATTTTGATCTCAAATCTCTATCCATAGCAGAAAACGATGAACTCCTTTTACTTAAACTGAACTGTAATCTGCTTGTTGGGTCTATTCAGGAAACGTGTGCACGTTTTCAATATATGAGAGCACACATTAAGCAAAAACTCAAAAAAAGAATTCTTAATTCAAGGACAATTGTAGTAAATTAAGAATAGAAAACAGAGAGAGAACACATTACCGTGTGTTGTCGCCTCAATTTCTTGTCAGTCGTATTTCGTATCAAATTGCACAATGTATCCAAAACATGTAAAACATATTACTGCTTCTAATACTGTAGTCTAATCTAATTTTGTTTACACTGAGAAAAATCTCCTCTTGAGGTGGTTTGAGCTTACAGACGACTTATTTTGGCTACAAGTCCAATAAAAGCTTTGAAGAACCAAAAAAATCTGGGCTCATGCCAAACCAGCTAACTCAGTAGTCCATGTAGAAGAATGGAGCCTAACTTCTGCTACTGATACATAACAAGTGAGACAGGCATTTCAGCCTAGAATGATGCTAAAGCTCGAACAACACAATGGAGCTTTAACATGGTTTGAATATCTGCAGTAGATTGTAGTGATCAGTGGTCTGTGCACGTTTGTATCGTTTTGTTTCAAAATGAAAACGCAAATGTTTGAAACAGTTTTGGGCTTTAAAACAATAAATATTAGGCCTATAAACAGCTCTTTGCTTGTTTTTCATCATTTCAAATTCATTTTGGGGACTAAAAATTAATGAACAATCTTGAACAAACTTCAGTAATTACTGGGTAGGTTAAAGATTGCTGTTGGTGCCGGATGTAGTGCTAATATGGTTTAAAATTTAAACCGTAACATTTAAAAATAACAAGAGGAGGACTGTAAAGATGGATGACATGGTGGCTGAAAAAATCAGCAGGATCCCATTTTTATCATGTTTTATGATTTAAAAAAAAAAAGTACATTGTACTGCAATGGGCATTTTTTCATTTTTGGATTCATGGATATTTGATTTCTAAACTGTGGTGAAACAGGTAGAAACGATTCAGAACAAGTCAATATTTCATTATTTATACATATTGTAATTTTTTAGTTTGTGCAAAAAAACCAAACAAAACAAAAATAAAATCAAAAGCTGTTCCCTCAGTTTCCCATTTTCATTTTGAAACAAAAAAAATAATAAAAATGAATGAACACAATGTACAGTGACCGTCAGTCTGTCTGTAGCAGAAGCGAATCATAGGTATGATGGCATTCTTATTTTGCAACTTACAAAGCATCAGTCCGTTAGCTGAGCATCTTGGAAGCGTCTGACCAGCGATCATGCTTAGTAATTCATCAGAGCACAGGCACATCAGGGTAACACCTGGTGAGGTCACTGCTGTGGCACAGCAGGGTAAAGAGCACAGAGAGATATCACATGGCAACCCAGACGTGCATGATCAAATATTTCTTGTCTCACATTGTGATGAATTAGATTGTAAGGCAATATTAGATAAGGTGAGATCACTAAGTGCTTTTGAAATTATACACAGACACACACACACACACACACACACACACACACACAAACACACACACACAGATGCGACTGCATAGCCAACTTTGATCTATTGCATAACGAAAACACTCACAGATGCCTGAGCATTTCTTGGGGGGTCAAAAGTTAACAAACGCTCAAATATATATCTAATGCATGATGGGCTCGAAGAACTGAAGTTCTTATCATCTCATGAGATTAAATGCTGGGCTCTATTTATGCTGATGGTCATTAAGAAACTCTTTTTTTTTTCATACCAGAATCAATTATTAAAAGCATTTCATGGTCAGCGTGGTTACTCTACCATGCCGAGCTGTGGATATCAGCATGTATATGAGGAAAAGTGATTTATCCTGCGTTTGTCTGCTGTCTCTGTAACGCTCATCATTTCTCTTTCTTTTAAATCTCTCCCTCTTTTCCTATGCCATTCCTTCGTTAATTCTGCTCCACTCTCTTTCCCCCTTCTCATTTATACTTCACTTAATGCTTTCTTCCCTTAATTCCAAAAATAGCACAATTCTCCTTTCCATCTTCCATTTTTACAAACTCCTCCTGCTTCGACATATTCGATGACGTGCATTCATTTGAGTCCTTTTCCCCCAGCAGATTGCTCCTCTGCCTTTCTCTCTCCCTTCATGAGAAACCTATCATCTCCTTTGTCCTTCAGTATACACGTCCTTCATTTCCCCCTCCCCATTCTTCCTGATTTTGCACTCCCCCCCCCCGCCCCCTCCCCTTTTACAATCTAGTGCAGTTTTCTCTCTGGCTATTCGGTTCCACTGCTGAAAGCACAGTGCCGCCTTACAGAGCCACACAAGTCGGTCTCAGAGCAAATGCAGGCTTCCCGCCTGAGTGCACAGAGGAAGGTGATCCTAATGATAAATGAAAAGGCCCTGTTTGTGTATTTGTATGTGTGTACATGTGTTTTCTTGGTGGCTGAAACAAAACATCCCAGCAATTGGATAATACCCCACAAATGACTAACAAAGCAGATCCAGGGAATTTCGTCTGTTTGATTAAGTACTGGGTGACCCAGATATAACGCTCCTGTGGAGAGACAGAGAGACTTAGTGAGATGCAATATGCTGTGGAAAGACTTTCACACAGAGCAGTGGATACCTTTCAGGAGAATGGCTGTGTAAATGTTTGCAGGGCAATCCAGCCCTTAGATGATCCACTAAATGTTAATATACTGTATAATTCAATCAATAGCTAATACTTGCCATTTTGTTGCCAATTACAATGTAATAAAATTGACAGATTGCACAGCTTAACTTGCTTCTACAAAAATAAAATACAGTTCATTGAAAAGAAAATTGATTTTACTTAATTCAAATGTGTGCATTGGTTCCATGTAGATGAAATGAGTTACACTGACTATGTTTACATGCACATCAGTATTCTGATATTAATCTGAATTTGGCGATATTCTAATTAGTACTGAGTCACATAAATGATTGCCGATTGCCCGATTCAGATTAAGACTATATTCTGATTCCCCAAATTCTGATTCCCATCCCTGGAATATGCCTGTTTTAATCAGAAATTTGTTGCATGTAAACACCTTGTTCAGAAAATCCACTTAAAGGAGATATATGCGCATACTTAGTCCGCAAGGAATTGTGGTTCGCAACGGCAGCATCTTGAATCGGCCAGGAAATAACAGCAGGAAAGGAAAAGCGCATGTGTAGATCGACATACTTGCAACGACCATGTATACAGAAATATTCCGATGCCTGTACGCATATAAACATCGTATTCGGAATATGGCTACATCCCGAGTATGGACCTTAAACTGGAATTTGATGTGCATGTAAACTGTGCAATAATACAGTTTGTTTTCGTACAGCCAACATGAGGCATTTTCAAATCCCTGGAATAAAAAGTGAACTCTACACAGTCACCCAAACTCAAGCCCAGGACCCTGGCATGGTGAGGCAGCAGCATTACCCGCCGCACTATCACACCACACACAGGTTAATCAAATTCATTTAGTACTATAGCAATTTCTTCCATTCAGCATCAACATCCTTGTGAGATTTTATAATGTAATCGGATCACATTAGTACTAAGTAAAATGATCGCTCTCATGCTACATAAGTCAAACTAGAAGATTAAATACGTGTTTAAATAAAATTGAATATAAGCAATAAAATAATGTTTGGAAGAGAGACAAAATATATACATCATAGTTTCTTTTAAATTTGACTGACTGTATATTCCCTTTTTTTGAGCATAGTGTTGTACAAAGTATTGGATAGTTTAGTGTCACTGCCTCACAGATCTCAGGTCCTGGTTCGACCCTGAGCTCGAGTTACTGTCTGTGTGTAGAGTTTTCTCATGTTCTCGTCATGGGTTTCCCCTATACGTATTCTCCGGTTTCCTTCTAACATGCCAGTAGGTGGATTGGTTTCACTAAATTGAATCTGGGTGTGAATGAGTGTGTGATACCCTGTGATGGAGTGGCGTCCCATACAGGGTGTAATCCTGTCTCGCACTCAGTGTTCCTGGGATTGGCTCCAGGTCCACTGCGACCCTGACCAGGATAAAGCCGTTACTAAAGATCAAGTCTTTATTTAAATAGGCTATGACTAGGTTGATGCTAAATTGAGAGGGGGTTTTACGTGAGCCTTGGTAAAGCTTGATAATAATGATGGTGTAAAAGTTTCATACTACTTTACAGAGAAATGCTTTTGTTATGTTGATATATTTAGGCCAGAATTATCAATACAAACAAGTAATACAGAAAACTCTAGATCTCAAATTAAGCAATTAAAACATAAACATATACAGTGCCCTCTGAAACTACTGGAACAGCAGGGCCAATTCTATTTTTTTCGCTATACATCATCATAGTTCAGAATTTCAGCTTTCATTTTCTGATATTTACATCTAGATGTGTTAAACAACTTAAAACATGGCACCTTTTGAATCAGACCATCCAATTATTTAGGTGAGCAAAAGCATAGGAACAGATAGTCTTAATGTAAATTAAAGTAAATAACACTTAATATTTGGTTGCATATCCCTTGCAGTAACTGCATCAAGCCTGCGACTCACTAACATCAACATCTGACATCAACTGTTGCATTTCCAGGCTTGGACTGCAGCTTCTTTCAGTTGTTTTTTGTTTCAGTGGGTTTCTCCCTTCAGTCTCCTCTTCAGGAGGTGAAATGCTGCTCAATTGGGTTAAGGTCTGGTGTTTGACTTGGCCAGTCTAAAACTGTCTAATACTGTTTCTCCCTGATAAAGTCCTTTGTTGAGTTGGCAGTGTGTTTTGGATCATTGTCTTACTGCATGATGAATTTCCTCTCAATTAGATTGGATGCATTTCTCTGTAAATTAGCAGACTGAATGTTTCTGTAGACTTGTGAATTCATTCTGCTGCTACCATCATGAGTTACGTCATCAATAAAGATTAGTGAGCCTGTTCCAGAAGCAGCCATGCAAGTTCAAGCCATGACACTACCTCCACCAAGCTTGACTGATGAGCTTGTATGTTTTGGATCATGAGCAGATCCTTTCTTTCTCCACACTTTGGCCTTTCCATCACTTTGGTAGAGGTTAATCTTGGTTCCACAACTTTTGTATTTCTTAGCGAATTCCAATCTGGCCTTCTGATTTTTACTGCTGATGAGAGGTTTGCATCTTGTGGTATGGCCTCTACATTTCTGAACTTGAACTCTTCTTTGAACAGTGGATTGTGATAATTTCACCCCTGCTCTGTGAAGGTTGTTGGTGATGTCACTAACTGTTGTTTTTGGGTTTTTCTTCACAGCTCTCACAACGTTTCTGTCCTGAACTGCTGTTGTTTTCCTTGGCTGACAGGTTCCATGTCTGGTTGTTAGTACACCAGTGATTTCTTTCTTTTTCAGGACATTGGTTATGCCCAATGTTTGTGCAGTGACATTTACATTACATACATTTACATTTATGGCATTTGGCAGACGCCCTTATCCAGAGCGACTTACATTTATTTCATTTATACATCTGAGAAATTGAGGGTTAAGGGCCTTGCTCAAGGGCCCAACAGTTGCGGCTTGGCGGTGCTGGGCTTTGAACTCACGACCTTCCGATCAGTAGCAAAAGGTGCCATGTTCTAAGTTGTTTAACACAACTAGATGTCAGTACTAGGAAATGGAATCTGAAATTCTGATCTATCGTCTCACATTCATCTTTTGATCTCAAACCCAAATGCCTTCTATGTATAGCGAAAACAATACAGTTGGCCTTGCTGTTCCAATACTTTCGGAGGGGACTGTACATTGAAAACCTGTTTTGATCACATTTCCATGATATCAATGTTGAGAACAAATAATAACACATACATTGCCCATGTTGTTGGCACTCATTAAATAAGTAGGGCTCATTAACCTCCAAGACACCTTTGTAATGCTTGAGCACCAATGGATGTCTTCACAAATGGCTATTTATCAAATGTGCTAGAAAGTGTCCATCACCCATTTTGTGTCTGCTTTTAAATGAACTAAACACACTGCCATCAAATTCTCTTTTCAAGACCATTAGTATATAGAACATACAGCTGAAGTGTTTTCTTCCTGTTTGTGAGCTCTACCAAAATAGAAATAGGAAAATTTGTTTTAGAATCTTAAAGTGTAAGACTGCCATCTTTGATATTTTGACCTCTTCAGAATTGAGGTCCAATATGAAACATCATCCATTATTCATTGTATTCAGGCCAAAGCATTTTGTTCTCGTTAGTCGTAAACCACCTTGCTTCTGGCCAGTTGGCCACCACCTATTTCTATGTCCTCTACAAAAAGCTACATCCATCCAAACCTGAACTCCGCTCTTGTTTCAGTGTAAGAGGGGTTAAAGCCCCACAGGGCTCATCATCCGTCCTCCAGGATGGATCAATGTGCCCTTGCTGACCTTGCCTTAGGCAGCCTGCAGTCCCCAGTGAGAGGGGCTTACAGATAAAATTAGCCCAGAGAGCTGGGCTGGCACCACTTTCCCCACTGTCCTTGGGCTCGAGTGGTGACCTTGGGCTTCAGCAGCAGCAGTAGAAGGAGAACGGCTTAAGTGACACACTCCTGTTGACACGGCAGTATTGTGTGACTCATAGAGAAACTGAAGCAGCAACATTATCCTTCTGAACTCCTTCAAATTCTGCTGAAACAGCTGTTTAGTGGCAATTAGTATTGCTATGATGGTGCGTTTTGTCCTTTTACTCCATTGTCCTCTACTCAGTTCGCAGAGTATGAAGTGGATTTGAGGACCTGAATCAGAATGCAAACATTCAACATGCAGCTGATAACCTGTACACACATATAGTAGCATGGTGCAGGGCAATGAGTGCAATACAACAGGAAGTGATGTATGAAATAGCTGGGAATTGTAAGTAAGGAAGCATACTGATTACACTGACTCCCTGAATCAGTCAGTAACTGATTCCAATTCAGAAGTCTAACTCCTCTACACACACACACACACACACACACACACACACACACACACACACACACACACACACACACACACACATATGTTTGGTAATTTCTTTCTTCTCTTTTTTTCCACACAGTGGGTGGCTTTTGCATCTCTGTTCTTTATCCTGGTGTCCATCACTACATTTTGTCTGGAGACTCACGAGGCCTTTAACCCCATCATCAACCGCACAGAGATTGATATAGTGGACAATGAAACCGTGGTGCATGTTTACCCAGAGACCGAGACCATGGTGCAGCTCACATACATCGAGGGAGTCTGTGTGATCTGGTTCACCTTTGAGTTTTTAATACGAGTCACTTTCTGTCCTGACAAACTCAAATTCATAAAAAACGCCCTTAACATCATTGATTTTGTGGCCATCCTGCCTTTCTACCTGGAAGTAGGACTGAGTGGCCTGTCCTCCAAAGCTGCAAAAGACGTGCTGGGGTTCCTGCGCGTTGTGCGCTTTGTCCGGATTCTGCGCATCTTCAAACTGACGCGGCACTTTGTTGGTCTGCGGGTGCTGGGACACACACTTCGTGCCAGTACCAATGAATTCATCCTCCTCATCATCTTCCTGGCCCTTGGTGTCCTCATATTTGCCACCATGATTTACTATGCGGAACGTATCGGAGCCAACCCTAACGATCCCCGTGCTAGTGAACACACACACTTCAAGAACATCCCGATTGGTTTCTGGTGGGCTGTGGTCACCATGACGACGCTTGGCTATGGTGACATGTATCCTCAGACCACATCAGGCATGTTGGTGGGGGCGCTTTGTGCGCTGGCTGGTGTGCTGACCATTGCCATGCCTGTGCCTGTGATTGTCAACAACTTCGGCATGTATTATTCTTTGGCAATGGCTAAACAAAAACTACCAAAAAAAAAGAACAAGCATATCCCACGGGCACCCCAACTGGGGTCCCCCAACTACTGTAAGTCAGTCATTAACTCGCCAAGACCCAGCACTCACAGTGATACCTGCCCTCTGGCCCAGGAAGAAGTCTCTGAGATTAGATACCAAGGTAGGACATCCAATAACATATCTGATTCACAAAAAAACAGTTTACCAAGCAGCGACTACATCAATAACAATGCAAAAGCAATAACAACAACAACAACAAAACAAAACTGGCCATTGCATTACATACATTACTGTCATTATCAATAATTTAATTATAATTTAACTTACACTTATGTGATAAAATTGTAGGAATAGTTTTGCACTTCAGAATATTTTAGACTCTATTGAATATTATTACAGTTATTTAGGATGTTACTTAAATATGAAAAAAAAAACACTTTTTAATACGTCTAGAACAACTGTGTTTGTGTCTTGACTAGAGTTGGGTGATATGACGATATGATATCGATATCATGATAAACTATGACACAATTTTGCACATATCACAGATTACAGATAACTTTTATATTATTTAAAATAATTACAAATGGAATGCAGCTGATTTGATGTAAAAAAAAAGTACTTAAATCTTTACAATTGGAACATGTTACATTTTTAAAATACATTTCTATTTGGTTTTTTGTTCTTTTTCAATGATAATTTTTGTGATTTTTTTTTTTTAAATATAGAAAATAAAATAGACATATTTTTGTAGACATTAAATAAATCATTGAACACAGTTTTAAATGCAACACCACTGTTTTTCCAGCAGTTTGTGACCATACTTATAAATCTTTATACACATAGTGGATTGTAGAAATGTTTTTCAGAATTGGGATATGATGGTTTTGCCATATTACCCAACCAGAATCTAGACATAACTTCAGCTGAGTAACATCGGCTGAACCTGGGCCTACGTGAGCTCTTATGTGATTTACTGAGGTACATTTAAGAGCATAACACAGCCTTGTGTAGAATTGAATATTTATGTTATCCTCACAGTTAGTGGGTAAAAATGGTTAGTTAGAGATTTTGGAGGAAACCAACCACTTACTTGAATTTGTTTAATCTCATATTTAATCAACACTTCACCTTGAGATATTCCTTCAATAGATTTCTGAAGGTCTAATCAGTTCTGTCTTTCTGCAAGCGTTAATGCTTCAGTGTGTATGTCACTGCATTTAACTCCCCAGGTCTGTTAAATCATATTGCTGCCTCTGTCATGAGAGTTTTGTAATTGCTATGATTATCCATGTCTTGGCCATAATATTCATGCAGTCATATGAGTTTATGACATCTCAGAGGCCAAAGTGTTGCAGATCCCTGATTACGGTGAATTTTAAATTCAGTCCCAGCCCTAATATAACATGCTTGTTATATAGGCTCTTCGGGTCAGGATTATATACAGTAGGTATATAGAACCAATATATATATATATATATATATATATATATATATATGTATATATGTATATATGTATATAGAACCAATATACAGTGATGTCCAAAAGTCTGAAAGCACTAGTGATAATGCTTCTATTTTGTATTCTTTTCTAATTTAATACAACAATTTTCATTACAAATTATATCACTTACAACAACTTAGGTGAAAAGTAGAATCTTTGAAATATTTACGAGTTTCTAGTATTTGGTTCGTCCCCTTTTTGATTTAAAGACGCATGTGCACTCGAGCTGGCATGGACTCCACATGTGCCGAACCTGATGACCCATTTCAGATCAAATCCATCGGAGTGCAGTCTGAACACATTCTTCGATAGAAGAGATTAGACATGAGGAAAATCTGACCTTTTGTACAAAGCAGTTAACATGGTCAGTATCACACAGTTGCTGACATTTAAATAGGGACCTAGAAATAGTGCAGAATCTTGAATATTAAATATTCAAGATATAGAATGTTTACTTTCTTTGTTTTAAATATTTCATAATTCTAAAACCTTTTGTTTAGTTTCAATTTTAAATGAAAAAAAAAAAAAAAAAAAAAAAACCCAGATTTTCAATGTGGTCTCAGACTTTTGGACCCTCTCTAGGTTCTATAACAAACCGGATTTGAAATGATGCAATGAATAGACGTTTAAAGTACAGACTGTCAGCTTTAATTCAAAGAAATGTAAGAATGACCAGGAGTGTCATACAGTTGACATTAAGCTTAATTTGACCTTCCAATTCTTTTGTTGTCGCCTATAAGCTGAAACTTAGCAAATGCTGTTAGATGAAAGATGTCCGTGTCCGACCCGGAAGTGTCCTGTCTGTCCCTGTTTGTAATTGCAGATTTTAAAGTGAACGGAGAGCCGTCTAAAGCGGCCCTGGCCAACGAAGACTGTCCCCACATCGACCAGGCTGTGTCACCGGAGGAAGTTTTCAGCCCTGTAGACCGTGAGAGACCCTGCTTCCTGCTCACCTCTGCAGATCGGGGCAATCACATAGGGGCAAGAGTCAGGAAGGGTACGTAACCAGCCAGTCCCTGTTGATCGTGCCTAGATTAGTAAGAGCACGCAAGGTGCTTACTGTGAAACGGAGAAGCTGTCAATCAAGACGGCTTTTTCACTGCAGATAGATTGATTCACTAGTAGTCTCACAATGCAGTCTATGCCTCGGCCCTTCAGACCTTGCTCAGACTGTGGCAGTATGGCTAGTAGTAGTAACAGAAATAACATATTCTATAACAGAAATAACATATTCACATCTGCATTTCTCTTCTCTGACCTAACATGTTTGTGGCATGGAAAAGGCATGGCACATGTTACAATCTACTGTTATGAAATATCAGGGTTGATTTTTTAAATATATTTTACTATTCTACTCCCTCAAGCGGAGATGCAGGTCCTCAATGTCAATAAGATTCAAAATCAGTTAGAAACTGGTTAGTAATATTAGAATTATATAAAATTATTATTTTAAAATGAATTACAATTAATTATAGGGACCTTAATAGATGTTATTGCCTGGTAACAAGTCATGCAAGCAGATTTACTATGGCAGATGGGATTGGTGATGATGAACCTCAGAGAGGTCCAGCATGGGGTATGAGGCATGTGGTCACATGACAAGAACACAGCCAGTGCAAGGCTCTTAGGCTACATTGATATTATAGCCACATTATAGGCTTGTTGCTCAGTTCCGATGTTTTGCTCAAATCCAATCTTCCTGCGTCGATGGTTCATTTGTAAATAACCTGACTTGGACTTGATTGGAAAAAGTGGCTCGAAACTTTTCATTCATTCATTCATTCATTCTCAGTAGCCGCTTTATCCTGATTAGAGTCTATGTCTGGAACACTGGATGCAAGACAGGAATACACCAATGATGGGATGCCAGACTTATATCTAATTGGTAAAAAAAAAAAATACTGAAGTATCTGATTTTGTGACATTTAAGCAAAACATCGGATTCGTGTCACTTAAACCCTGTAATGTGATGGTGATCTTAGCTTTTAGCCTCAATGGTAATCTAAAATAACTCACTGCACAACCAAACCAGCAATACTCTAAGGTAAGGTGACCTAATGTTTCAATTATGAGTGTGTTATTTCATTCTGGAGAATCACATAACTCCAAAGATGTGACCAAAAGCTGACTCAGACCACTTCCTGTTGCTTGAGCAGGATGACTGCAATTATACTGTACCTCGTTTGATGCCAAGGTGAGATTGTTTTCACTGTGAAACACAGTCAGCTCTGATGTTAGGATCTAATTGGAACAGACAGAAGCTTGAACATTCCAGCGAAATCCACAGAACAGCACACAGGACAACCGTGATTTGTTTTTAATGCACATCGTTAACAAAATGACACATACACATACAAGAGAACTATTTTGCTATGATTTTTTTTTTTTTTTTCCATTCTGAACTTTAATAGCCTGATACTTTGGCATGTAGTTTCATCAAGTTGATGTGTCTGGCTGTGTTCTTTAAAGCTGTGTTGTTATGGTTAGCACTGTGATACCACCCCGTGCATGCAGTAGACAGTCTAATGCATAACGCATAACACGCATGGAGGATGACGCGGTTGACATGGTGAATGGTCACTGTCAACTGGTTCACCATGAGCATAACTACATGACGGGTCTAACACACTAATGCACACTAAGTGCTTAAATTATGCTCTTAGTCATAAATATGCCCATGAACACACATTACACACACTCACACTCACACACATGTCTGGAGTTTGAGACTGCACTTTGGTGTACTGAAAGCCCTTTCTCTCTTCAAATGAAGGTTATGAAAAGCCATGGAGCCATAGCAGCATGTCTGGAGGCGTGGCCTCAGTGTCGGCCCTCCCCTGCAGCCCGCCCTGTCTCATGCAGCAGGCCCACTCCCCCATCCCATCCATCCTGTAGCATGGACAAGCAAACTAACCAATCAGAGGCTCCGCTCTGCAGCGCTGCGCTGAGACGCCCGCCCACACTGTGTACCATCCGTCTCTCATCAGTTCTTCAGTATCACTTTCCCAGCATTCCCATCCCCTTCTTCTTCTGTCTTTGTCATCACTCTTCTGGTTTTCTCATAGCTTTGGTTCTGTTCTCTCAAACATCTACTGACATAGTGTTCTTTTCCATACCATCTTCTGTAGTCTTCCCCTTCTTTTGTTTCCTCTTCTTCCTCTCATCATGTCTTTTCTCCCGTCCTTTCTCCAGTCCCTGCACTTCCTTTTAATGCTTTCCCTTTCTCTATCTCACTATCCCCTCTTTCCCCCAACCCTCCCTTCTCCTCTTTCACTGTTTATAAAGCTGTGGTTTTTCATCAGGTGCTATCGGACACCATTTTGAAAAAAAAAAAGAAAGAAAGAAAAAGAAAAGACAAGACAATGACCTTTTCGTATAGTATTTCCTAAAGCGTTCAGAAAATAGCCATGGAATAAAAACAGTTAGTAACACTAACCACTAACCATGATTCTAGTGATGCACACATCACCAACACAAAACTATGACTGAAGAAAACTCATTTGCATTGCATGCCTTGCATGGGGAAACTGAGAAAACAAATGTAAGTCTAATGAAATCATGTAAGGAAAATATTTTGTTTTACATTTAACATTCATAGCTTCTTTACAAAATCGAATGCAGATTCAGTATGTTATCACTTAAGATGATAGAAATGACATGTAGCAATCAGGACATTTTCTTTGCTGACATTTTTATCTTTATTTTTGCCTTTCCCCAAACCGTGAGCTTGTGTGCGTTTGAGCACGCGCCATATTTCTAATAGTAGCAGTGGTCAGTTTGACCATACGGGTTTTTTTTTTTTTTTAAAAAGACTATAATGCAAATAGTGAAATAATGCACTTTAACTTTGATAACCATCATTTTGACGTTTCTTAAAAGAGCAGACTTGTTCAACTTTAGTCCAATCTAAAGGAGATTAGAATACGTTTTTGAGTTCGGCGTTTATTTTTCATAAATTCAGTTTCATACCATGGTATTTGGAGTAATATTTGTTGTTCTCTGTAGCAAATCAAATATTAAAAAATGCATTATGTAAGAATATGTGCACTTCACAGAAAAAAAAAAAAAAAAAAAACCTAATTATGTATGTACTTTTGGAGTTATTTGGGGAAAGGTAAATGCATGCACTTTTATGCAAAAATAAGAAGTACCCTATGCGAATGACACTGTAAATAAAAACATTGCATGAAATAAATTTTGTACTGAATCCATGTTTGGACTCTGTTTTTATTTGACAGAACACACATACACATCACTCTCGTTGCCTGGCAACAAGCTCTGCACCTCCATTACAATGGCTTCTCTTTGACCTTTCACCTCTTTCATTTATTGAACTGTTCTGTGGTGGTATATACTAAATTCTGAAGAGCCATAGTTGTAGTTGTAGTTGTAGTAGTGGTGCGAGAGACGTGTCATTGGACCCCATAAGAGGTCAGCAAGGTCAAAGAGGATGTGACCTTTAGGGGGTGTATCAAGAGAGAGAAAGCAGGAGCGGTTGATGACTTTGCCCTGCTTCACACACTAGCATGACTCACAGCATTTCCTGAGCATGCGAGAAACTACTGCGTGATGTCCTGTGAACGTTCGGTTCACACAGCATGTTGAGATGTAGTGGACTTTCGTGCCATAATATATGTCTATGTACACTGCCGGTGTGGTGAATGCTGCTTTTTTTTGACCAAGCATGGTGCAGTGCATGGTTAAAAACTCATGACATTACCATGAGTCTCTGGCAAAGCGCATTTTCACTAGTGTCCATTTCACCGCCTTGGTATGTCTTTACCGCATCCGCTTGCATCGTTCGCTCCCCCTTCCCCTCCATCTGTCTTCTTTTTTTTTTTCCCCGTTGTGCTCGTTTGGTGTATTAATATGATTTTTTTCCTTGTTGTTTGTTGTTGTTGTTTTCTCTTCTTTATGTGTTCTTTTAGAAGCCCAGCGAGTGAGCCGAAGCAGACAACCAGCAGAGTCAGTGTGTGTTATGAACCATGGTGTGCCAACCACTATGTGTGTCAACCATAAAGCCACCTCTCCCACCTGATAGTGCTGTAGCGTGTGTCTGTACGCATGTGGATGTAAGTCTTTGTACGAGTGTGTGTGCGCGTACACCAGATCAGCATTATTTCTGAGTGACAGACATGAACTCAGCGTAGATGTAGCACAGTAGCACAGAGAAGCTGTTGTCGTTCAGCCGTATGTACCTCTGTTCCGTGACTGATTATTGTGCTGTTGTATTGTGTGAAGTGCCTATTGTTTTGTTTGTGTGTGTGTGTGTGTGTGTGTGTGTGTGTGTCGGTGTTGTATATAGTGCTTTTGTGTGCTGGTGCATCAAAAATGTGACTTTTTTTTTTTTTTGACTAGCAAATATTATTATTTTTTTTTGCTGTGTTTTAATGTTGTGAAATGTTGCTCCGGTACTTTTTAAGTGATTAGACACGTAGTCTGCAGTCATGCCCACGTAGGGAAAAAGAATGAATAAAGCACTTAGAGAAACACTTTTGTTTTTGTACTAGCATAGCGATTATATAGTAAACCCATTTGCACCGTTTCTTTATCTAGAATAGATAACAGTTGGAAACCTAAGCTTGTAATTCTCCAGTTTAAAGTGAAGCGAATAATCGAATTTGGCTGACAACACCAGAGGACCAAACTTCATACTCTGAATGAATGAAAAGCCCCTTATTATTGTCGCCTGAGCTGCTTTTTAAAGTTCCTTAAGGATTTTCGTGTTCTAGTCCTGTCATTCAACGAAGCTGTAGTGTGTCCGGATTGTTCTATCTCTAAGAATTACTTTTAGACGTTTTCATCTACCAATCCAGCACAACAAACCGTGACGCGATTCCGGTACACTCGTTTATCTATAGCAACGTCAGACACATACACGGTTTCTGACAGACAGGTGCACGTTAGAAAGGAAACAATACTGTGTCTTAGGTTTAGTCCAATGTTTATTTTTCATATTTGTGGAAATGTACAGTACGCTCAGTTCTTTGGGACCAACCTGAAACACTGCCAATCATAACTTTGGGGATGTCAACGTCACACTGTAACTGTAACAATATGCTGGACTATTTGTACACCCAACACCACAAGAGCACATGTATGTGTCAATGATAAGATGTTTCAGAGTGCAACTGTTCAATCGTCATACTGCATAGTGTGATTAGTGATTCAAAAACACAAGATGTTGTTTTCATTGATGGTTTGATTTGTTGAAGCAAATTTGTGTCTTTTTCCTGAGGAAAAAAAAAATATTACAATGATAAAACTAAACAGTAATAAAAAAAAAATTAATAAAGTGTTTTGTGTGTTTTGTGTTTCTCAGATTTAAAAAATTGTTGGAAGATGAGACAAAAGAAAATGAGTAGGTTGCATTTATTAAGGATGCAATTAAATATGCAATATACAGTACAATAAATATAGGAAAAAAATATTAGAAAATTATTATTGCACAAAAATGTAAATAAAATAAATGTGGCGATTTTTTTTTTTTTTTTTACATTTGTTTCTTTTTTTTTTTTTTTTTTGTACCATTGCTGAGATTGTTGTGCGGCTTAATTTTTTGGACCTCTCCGAAGTTTTGACTGAAAATGGTGTCTCTTTACATGGTTAAAGAATTTCATTTAGACATACACTGTATGGCCAAAAGTATGTGGACACCTGAAACTCCCATCCGTATGTGCTTTTTGAACATCCCATTCCAGATTTATTCCTCCTGTGCTGTTATAATAACCTCCACTCTTCTGGGAAGGATTTCCACTAGATGTTGGAGCGTGGCTGTGGGGATTTGTGTTCATTCAGCTACAAGAGCATTAGTGAGGTCAGGCACTGATGTCGGGTGAGGAGGTCTGGTGTGCAGTCGGCGTTTCAGCTTCCAACTTTGTGGCAACAGTTTGGAGAAAGAGCGCATATGGTTGTGATGGTCAGGTGTCCACAAACCTTTGGCCACATATTGTACATTTTAACATTCAGCTCACTTTCCTGAGTCAGAATGTGGGAAGAAGTTAATGAGCGCACATATAATGTTTGAGTTTTTATTTCAGTTAATCATCACTAAGACAGCTATGAAAATTCAATGGTTCAATACGATGCGGAGACTGGAACAAAAAAAAAACAAAAAAAAAAAACAAGCTTGGATGATATCGCTATGCCAGATATGTTGCACTTCCTCCAAAAAAGTCTACCCTTGCTGTAGATGGATACTGGAGATTTGTACCACAGAACTGCTGCTGTAATCATAACAATTGTCCTGTGCTTATCCCAGAACTCTAATACTCTAATTCACAGTGTGCTCATACTGAACATCCTTTCAACACACTTAGTACATACTGACTTCAATCTTCTACAACTGTGTGCTGTAATGATTTATAATTCCACTATCCAGTGAGAATAGGTTGAGTTCCATTCCTTTCAAGGTTTCTTTCTCAGGGAGTTTTTCCTTACCACTACCACCTCTGGTTTGCTTATTAGGGATCATTTGTTAAAAGTGCCATACAGGGTAGAATCCCGAAAGGCTCCATACATAGGGGACTATGTTTGCCAGCAACACGTCGGTTGTGCCTTCATTAGTGGATGTTGGTGGACGTCCACTTCTCGGTTGGTCCTCAACACTTTCAGTCTTTTGGAATTTGTTAATGAGTTTGGCAACGGTGTTTTGTGTGTGTGTGTGTGAGGTGCTTGCTATGTTTCCTGTTAAAGTCCATCACAACCTTGTGTCAGCTTCCGGATCCAGCCATGAGAATGCTTTCAATGCATTCTTCTTTTGTCAAAGGCATTCTTAAAGGCTATCTGAAAAAAATAAAACTGTAAACAGTTTTAAGAAAGTAAGACATTTTGCTAAAAAGTGTTAATTTCCCCTATGTATGGAGACTTTTGGGAGACCCCGTACAAATAAAACTGAATTGAATTGAACAGTAGCAGATTAAATACATAACGTAGCTTTACTAGAGAGTATATTATTCACATTTCATGTCATTTCGTGTCAACACAAATTCAGTTGAAAGGCAGGTCTTTTTTTAAAGATTTTAAATGACATTTTTATGTAAATATGATGATAAACAATCTTATTAAATGTGAAGATCAATACAAAAAATATTTCGGATAATACATCTAGCTACTCTATTTGGCGATTTTAACATAAAATTGGTTGCATATACACAGGTGCATCTCAGTAAATTAGAATGTCGTGGAAAAGTTCATTTATTTCAGTAATTCAACTCAAATTGTGAAACTCGTGTATTAAATAAATTCAATGCACACAGACTGAAGTAGTTTAAGTCTTTGGTTCTTTTAATTGTGATGATTTTGGCTCACATTTAACAAAAACCCACCAATTCACTATCTCAACAAATTAGAATACTTCATAAGACCAATAAAAAAACATTTTTAGTGAATTGTTGGCCTTCTGGAAAGTATGTTCATTTACTGTACATGTACTCAATACTTGGTAGGGGCTCCTTTTGCTTTAATTACTGCCTCAATTCAGCGTGGCATGGAAGCCCAGGTTTCTTTGACAGTGGCCTTCAGCTCATCTGCATTTTTTGGTCTCCTGTTTCTCATTTTCCTCTTGACAATACCCCATAGATTCTCTATGGGGTTCAGGTGTGGTGAGTTTGCTGGCCAGTCAAGCACACCAACACCATGGTCATTTAACCAACTTTTGGTGCTTTTGGCAGTGTGGGCAGGTGCCAAATCCTGCTGGAAAATGAAATCAGCATCTTCAAAAAGCTGGTCAGCAGAAGGAAGCATGAAGTGCTCCAAAATTTCTTGGTAAATGGATGCAGTGACTTTGGTTTTCAAAAAACACAATGGACCAACACCAGCAGATGACATTGCACCCCAAATCATCACAGACTGTGGAAACTTAACACTGGACTTCAAGCAACTTGGGCTATGAGCTTCTCCACCCTTCCTCCAGACTCTAGAGACCTTGGTATCCAAATGAAATACAAAACTTGCTCTCATCTGAAAAGAGGACTTTGGACCACTGGGCAACAGTCCAGTTCTTCTTCTCCTTAGCCCAGGTAAGATGCCTCTGACGTTGTCTGTGGTTCAGGAGTGACTTAACAAGAGGAATACGACAACTGTAGCCAAATTCCTTGACACGTCTGTGTGTGGTGGCTCTTGATGCCTTGACCCCAGCCTCAGTCCATTCCTTGTGAAGTTCACTCAAATTCTCGAATCGATTTTGCTTGACAATCCTCATAAGGCTGCGGTTCTCTCGGTTGGTTGTGCATCTTTTTCTTCCACACTTTTTCCTTCCACTCAACTTTCTGTTAACATGCTTGGATACAGCACTCTGTGAACAGCCAGATTCTTTGGCAATGAATGTTTGTAGCTTACCTAGTGAACCAAACTGAGAGACCATTTTGAAGGCTCAGGAAACCTTTGCAGGTGTTTTGAGTTGATTAGCTGATTGGCATGTCACCATATTCTAATTTGTTGAGATAGTGAATTGGTGGATTTTTGTTAAATGTAAACCAAAATCATCACAATTAAAAGAACCAAAGACTTAAACTACTTCAGTCTGTGTGCACTGAATTTATTTAATACACGAGTTTCACAATTCGAGTTGAATTACTGAAATAAATGAACTTTTCCACGACATTCTAATTTATTGAGATGCACCTGTAAGTGTTAAATTTACCAGTGATAGAATCATCAAGTAGAAAATTTATCAGCAGTGGTAGATCGAAGAGATGACATCATTTCTGAGAAAAGTTAATCCTGGGCTGCTGTAGTAATATAAGTCACGGTGGGATATGTATGTGAAGATGAGAAAATGATGGAGTTAATAAAAGACGCTCGGTCATTTGAGTGTCGCCACTTAAGCAGTTCAGCAGACGAGAGAGAGAGAGAGAGAGAGAGAGAGAGAGAGAGAGAGAGAGAGAGAGAGAGAGAGAGAGAGAGAGAGAGAGATCCCTTAAGGGGTAGAAAAAAGGCACTTTACACCATGACAATCTCATAACTGATCAGTTTCTTGTTTCACTTGTTTAAACATTCTAAAAAATCAGTTTATAGATTCTTTGAAACTGTCTACAAGCTCATTAACGTCTCTTTTATCAAGACGTCTTTGCGTATGATGCAGTGAGAAACAAAAGGCAAACAAATGAAAAAAGAGGACCTAAAACCTTTCTAAATACTGTTCAGCTTCCAGTATCTTCACTGTTCTTCAAACAACAAAGTGCCAAGGAATGTCCTGCTCCACAGCCAATCAGGTGAGCTTTGGCATTCTGGAGATCAGGAATTGGCTGCGGCTGGATGACATCACAAAGAGTACCATCTCCACACATTCCATGCTCATTCCAACCCCAGGAAAAGACCCGATTCCGTAAAAAAAAAAAAATAAAAAAAAAAAATAATCAAAAGTGTTGAACTGTAAAGCTTCTATGTAGCATCCAAAGGATTCCTTTTTTGGAAGTACCCTTAAAGTCCCCATGAAATCAGAATTGAAGTTTTGTGTCTTTTACTATGAATGTACTAGCCTTAAGGTTATCTATAAGCTAGTGTGCTCCAAAACAATGACAAAATTCGTGTTTAGAAGATATATGCATTCATAATTTACAGTCTCTCTCTACCACCCATACAGATCACCAATTTTGATGAGATAATTCTGCACTTCAGCTTCTCATCAGATTTTCTGTCCAATCAAATGCTCTCTAGACTCTGAAGTGTCGCGCCCCCAACATTATAAAAATCACCTTGTCGAAGCTGCCGTTGTTGGGAGAGAGAAATCATATCAGCAAGCACGGGTCATAATTGTGTCTTTGGCTGTTCGAATGCGTGTGTTTTATTCAGTTTTCCATCTGTAAGTTCGTTAAGAATCCAACGCATCGTTGCGTTGTCAAGTATGGCTTAGCCCGGGCTATGAGGTAAGCTAAACGCTACTGGCTATTTAAAAAGGGGAAGGAGCCACTCAATAAGTCCTGCCCTGACTTCCTGTTTCAGCAGAAATTACGTCAACACATCAAATAATGCTGCGTATTTCAAGGCACTTCACGGGGACTTGGGGTTCACCTCATATAGTTTGTTATACACGCATTCATTCCTTTCCATTTGCCATTTACTGTAAATGTACAGATTCAATATGGGTTTAACATCAGATGCTGGTATATTACATTCTGTCATTTCCAACTGAAGTGCTTCCTTAGCCGCTTTATCTGCAGTTCATTGCCAGCCAATCCCATATGGCCCGGTTTTTTCCAACAAAAAACAATGTTCAAATCTTGTTGTTGTTTTTTTTTTAAAGAGTCCACTTTTCCTATTATGCTAATAATTGTAGGATGTTCAGTTTTCAAAGACTCAAGTGCTTCAATGAAGAATGTAATAACTACCTAAAATAATAAACATAAAATTTCTGAAATGAATGCAAAAAGAACTTCATACTTACAACTTACTTAGAATATTTACAAATTAGGTTACTCAATTGATCACTACTGAAACTCTGAGCTTTTAATGATTGGCGCTTGGCTACAGCGTTCAGCCCCTTTCAGAGGACTTCCAATCATCATATGGACAAACTGTGCGTCTGGTCGGGACCAAAATGCAATTACGAAGAGAGTACTGTCCAATAAACATCGCGATACAGTTCCTACGCAAAAAAAAACCAAACACCCCAGAGAGACTCATTGACTCCCAGTGTAGCTGTGCATCAATGGCGCATCTATGGACATTTTCATGCAGGCTGCGCTGTCCACCAAAACCAGTTTGCATTAAATAAACCAAAAGCGTGATATTGTAGTAAGATAAGATATCAGATTTTTTGATTTGCTTAATAATCAAGAGTAACGAATAATATACAGTAGGCACACTGGTAAACATTTCATAGCCGCATTTTAATGAAATTTTAGTGGATCTCCTGTGCTACTGTTCCATTACATGAAAAAGTTGACCAGATTTCTCCAACTCAAATTATAAAGCTCTTTAAAATGATGGTACTTTAGCACATAAACCTTTGCTGCTGATCTGTTACAACAGTCTGCAGCTGGTGATGCAACATCATATGATCTGTGATCACTGATGATATCCAACAATACAATCCACAAACCCATACAAAACTGTACAATGCCAGATAGAAGAAGGAGGTAATTCACTGGGTCCATTCAGCAATTGAGTTAAATACACACACGATCCTTCACACAATCAGGTACTGCTTCTTTGGTTAGAATTAAACAAACTGAGAAGTATTTTACACATATGAATACGGAAAAATAGCATATCAGTATAGTAAATGCTTGTGAATAAGCTGTATCTGCTATCTAGTACTCTAGTAAATAACTATAATGATCTTCTTGTAATCAAACTGTTACTAGTTAACACACTGAAGCGTACTGGACGTAGGGACTCTGAGTTCATCCAGCTGGTGGGCGTGGTTATGGAAACACGTGCAGTGGCAACACGTGCCATGGTAACACTGTTACATAACTGCCTCATTGCTGTGGCAACCTGAAGTGAGCTTGCTTTTCTCAAGGGGAGACTAGTTTTCTCAGATTTCTCACTCTCAGTGTTCATTCCAAAACATGAACCGCGCAACAACCTAGCATCTAATCATGCTTGTCTGACAAGAAAGCCAGTGACAAAACATTTGCTTATGCCTGTCTGTTCCAGTCATAAGGAATATATTGGTAGTAGCAGCAGTTAAGTCTGAAAGGATTAAAAGCTCATAAGGAGAGCAAAGGATTTACCAAACAGAAAGACCAGCACACAATTCATTCAACAACAGGGCAGCATTCAGTCACTGAAAGGAAGTGCATGGCTGTTGCCATAGCAACAAACATATAGACCATAGCAACATAAGGCATAATATACTCATCTTCATTAATAGAGCAAAAAACATTTTTCTCTCTTACAGTCACATGAGAGATCATTTTTACTGGACTGGCTACTGAACTAATCTGTAATGAATACACTGTTTCTATGAGTAAAATCACCCTAAATCACTGATCCTTCCCATCCATATTTGAAAAAAGGATCTACAGACAAATTTCAGTAATATCTCAAAAATATGAAACTTTGAAATATGGTACTATGGTATCTAAACAGCACAAAAATGTTGTATATATGCAATGCAACATGTTGCTATCTTATGAAACTATGAACTTGAGAGAAACCCTGAAGCCTTGTCCTTTAATCCAAAATTCAGTTGCACTGCCTACAAAATTTCTAGAACAATTACTGGTTTCCCAAATGGACAAGTTGACAGATGGACATGAACACTACCTCCATAACAACAAGCTGTTTGAAACAATAGTACAAAAGAAGTCCTTTCTGAGAGCAACAAGGGGTGGGTGATAGGACAAAAAATATCATAATATTAAAAGACATTTACAGTCCCCTCTGAAACTATTGGAACGGCAAGGCCAATTCAGTTGTTTGTGCTATACACCAAAGACATTTGGGTCTGAGATCAAAATATGAATATGAGACGAGAGTTTATAATAATAAATAGTTACATTTATATAGCGCTTTTCTAGACACTCAAAGCACTTCAACCACCACCAGTGTGTAGCATCCACCTAGATGATGCGATGGCAGCCAGAGTGCACCAGAATGCCCACCACACACCAGCTATTGGTGGAGAGGAGAGATATAGCCAGTTCAGGGATGGAGATTATTAGGGGGCCATGATAGACAAGGGCCAATGGGGCAATTTCACAGGACACCAGGGTGATACCCCTACTCTTTATGAGAAGTGACCTGGGCTCTTTTACAGTATAGTGCCCCCATCAATATACTGGGGCATTAGGACCCACACAGACCACAGGGAGAGCACCACTTCCAGCAGCAACCTTAGTTTTCCCCAGGAGGTCTCCCCTCCAGCTACTGACCAGGCTCAAACCTGCTTAGCTTCAGTGGGAACTCAGGCAAGAAATGCAGGGTGCTATGGCTGAGACAAGTTTAAGACTTCAGCTTTTATTTCCTGGTATTTACATCTAGATGTATTAAACATCTCCCTCTCTTCTCAGCTTCAAAATGGCTTACTTTTCTCCCATAGACAGCTCTCTGATCTTCATGTTGGTTTATCCGTTTTAACAAGAAATGCAGTCTTCACAGGTGAAACTGAAGGATAAATCCAAGAGTAGATGTTCAGAGCTATGTATTGATTAAACAACCAATCTAACAGGACACACCTGGGTAACAAGAAACACCTGTCAGTCACGTTTCAATATTTTTGCAAATTGGGTGGACTGATGTGGACAAAATGTACTATGTTCTATGTCGTTTAACACATCTACATATAAATACCAGGAGATAAAAGCTGAAATTCTAAAATCTCTTCTCATATTCATCTTTTGATCTCAAACCCAAATGTCTTCAGTCTACAGCAAAAAAAAAAAAAAAAAAAAAAAAAAAAAAAAAAAAAAAAAAAAATGGGTTGGACTTCCGTTCAAGTAGTTTCTGAAGGGACTGTACATGATACAATATATATATATATATATATATATATATATATATATATATATATATATATATATATATATATATATATATATATATATCACGAAAGATAGGTTTGTTAAAAACCTGTTGCATTAAAAAATTCTTAATTAAAATAGATTTTTTTTAAATCTATGAAAATGTAATAATTATTTCATTTCACATTACTACTTTGACTTTTTATTGCAATATTAAATTAACACTGAACCTGGTAACATTTTACAATTTAAAATTTTTAACATAAAATTCTAAGATTGTAGTTTTTTTAAGCACACATTAGCATACAGTGGGTATAGAATAGAATCACCCCCCTTTAAAATAATCACATTTTGTTGCTTTTCAGCCTGAAATGAAGACGGGGACAGTTTTTGTTTTATCCAGCTGTATTTACTCAGTGCAACTTATAACATCCAAGTGAAAGATATAACACCAACATGTCAGAAAAAAAATTAAAAATTAAAAAACAGAATCAATGAGTTGGAAAAAGGATCACCCCCTTGTTTTAATTTGCCTTAATTTTTTAATTACAGCCTTTAGTCTGTTGGGATATGTCTCTACTATCTTTGCACATCTAGACTTTGCAATATTTGCCCACTCTTCTTTGCAGAACTGTTCAAGTTCAGTTAAATTTGATGGTGACCATTTGTGGACTGCAGTCTTCAAGTCATTCCACAGATTTTCAATGGGGTTTAAATCTAGGCTCTGACTAGGCCATGCAAGGACATTCAACTTTTTCTCATTCAACCACTGTATGGTCAGTTTTGCTGTGTGCTTTGGGTCATTGTCATGTTGGAAGGTAAACCTTCTTCCCATTGACAACTTTCTGGCAGAGGACAGCAGATTTTCCTCAAGAATTTGACGGTATTTTACCCCATCCATTTTCCTTCTATCCTGACAAGTGCTCCAGTCCCTACTGCAGAGAAACACCCCCATAACAGGATATTACCACCTCCATGCTTTACTGTAGGAATGGTGTTATTTGGATGGTGAGCTGTATTGGATTTCTGCCAGACATATCGTTTGGTGTTGAGGCCAAATAATTAAATTTTAGTCTCATCTGACCAGAACACCTTTTTCCATGTGGCCTCAGACTCTTCAAGGTGCGTTTTGGCAAAGCTCAGTCGTGGGTGGCTTTTTTCTTGCAACCCTCCCATACAAGCCACATTTGTGGAGAATTTGTGTTATTGTTGTCACATGCACACAATGACCACTCTTTGTCATAAATTCCTGCAACTGCTTCAGAGTTGCTGTAGGCCTCTTGGTAGCCTATCTGACCAGTTTCCTCCTGGCTCTTTCATCCAGTTTGGAGCAACGTCCTGATCCAGGGAGGGTCTGTGTTGTACCAAATACCTTCCACTTCTTAATAATAGACTTCACTGTGCTTCTAGGCATTGATGAAACCTTTGAAATTCTTTTGTATCCATCTCCTGACCACAACTTTATCCCGGAGATCTTTTGACAGTGCCTTGCCACCCATAGTTGATTGTTTGCTTCAGTTGCACTACAAAATGCTCCAGGAAAGCTCTTTTCATCCTGAGCTAATCAAAATGACCACAGCTGATCACAGTTTAAAGTCAAATGGCTTTGTGTGCCATTGAGAAGGTGATTAGCTACACCTTATTGAGTTTACAAGTCATTTTTAGGAGGGGGTGATCCTTTTTCCAACTCAGTGATTCTGGTTATTTATTTATTTTTTACATTTTTTTCTGACATGTTGGTGTTACATCTTTCACTTGGATGTTATAAGCTGCACTAAATAAATACAGCTGGATAAAACAAAAACTGTGTCCGTCTTCATTTCAGGCTGAAAAGCAACAAAATTCGATTATTTTAAAGGGGTGGATTCTTTTCTATACCCACTGTGTAAAAGGATTATAAAAAGATATTGCAATACCTACAAAATCTCAGAAAAGTATCATATTGCCTTAAAACCAGGACATTTTAGCTCAAGACCTGGTTGCCTCAGTTAGGAGGTGACAACTTGGTTAAAATAAATACCTACATCCAAATCACTTATTTTACACATTTATTATATATTTAATATTTTCATGGGGATTATTTTTCAAAGCACACTATTCTTGCCAGTAGTGCATAGAGAAAGGAAGTGAGTCACAAGCAGTGTCTTTAACTTAATAAGTAGGAGATCTTTTTTTCCATGAGAAAACTGCTCAACTCGAATTCTGCAGCAGCCATTCATGGCCAGTATTCCTAAACTGCATGATTGGCAGTGATCTTTGGGTAATAAAGTTGGGTTTTGTCTTTTCGCCCATCAACCCTGGGCTTCTATTAGGTTGTATACCTTCTAATATCTGCATACAACAAAATAGCCTGTACATTAAAACCTACATTCATTCAACATATTTTCTCAAAGCCTGTTTAAAAGCTCATATTGATTCTGGTCCTGGCTACTTATCCATAGCTCTTTATTTATCCCTAAGGTATGACAGGAAATACAGACATCAACATCTCCAAGTCTTGGCATTATGCTGCATTCGACTAGAGGGCGTAACCCATAATTTCCGACCTCCGACCAGGAAAAAAAACAACAAAAATGCCCCCTAAACTAGTAATTCCTACTCGAGAACTTGGGATGGTCTCCTCAACTGTGAGTTCATCCGAGTTCAGCAAGTGACATCAAACTAACATGGCTGCTCACAGCATCAGCAGAAAGCAAAGTAGCACCTCTTACCTTTAAATGAGTTATACTGTATAGCCTAGTATTTGCTTTAGATCAACCAACATACAGGCATACTGTATTAACTTTTTACATCTATAACACTGACTGTACAGTTCACTGTTTCAAGGAGGAAAATATACAGGGTGTCCCATAAGTCTCCATACGTAGGGGAAATTAACACTTTAGCAAAATGTCTTCCAAAATTTTTCATAGTTATTTTATATTATATATATATATATTTTCAGATAGGCTTTAAGAATGCCTTTGACAAAAGAAGAACGTATTGAAATCATTCTCATGACTGGATTGGGAAGCTGTCGCAAGGTTGTGATGGACTTTAACAGGAAACATGGCGAGCACATCACACACGATACTGCTGCCAAATTTATTACAAATTCAAAAAGACTGGAAGTGTTGAGAACCAACTGAGAAGTGGACGTCCACCAACATCCACTGACGAAGGCACAATCGACGTGGTGCTGGCCGTACATAGTCCCCTATGTATGGAGACTTTTGGGACACCCTGTACATCACTCATCACAGTTAGCTGGCTTGTGTGTTGCTAATAAAAAACAAACATAGAGGCATCTGTGGGTTTTTTTCCCCAGAATGACGCAATTCTGAGCTTCAACTTCTCACTTCCGAAGTGAGTCAAACACAGCATTCAGTGCTCTCAATGAGGCTTTATTAAATTGGAATATACCACTAACTATTTAGTCATGCCATAATTCAAGGAAGAGACTGAGTGCTACTTTTTAACGTTAACATTATGACATAACAAGAAATGACACCGCATGAACACGTGACAGAAATGTACTCACCGACGATGGCAAGGTTGTGCTCCGAGCCACATGCAATCTGTATCCAGAAAAGAAAACAAATACAAAACTTGAAGGAGTCATGTTCATACTTCAGTGTCCATCTCATTCCAGGATGCAAACTACTGTTTAAAAATCTCCAGGAGTGCAGCTGTTAAAAGATTTTTCTCTGCATACTCATGGCAAAAGTACAGATTCTTTTCTATCAAGTTGTTTGTTCGTTTTAAAATGAGAACTTTTTTTTGTTCAGCAGATCCTTTTACATTACAAGCAAAATTAATCTAAGACTGTATACATGTTGCCCGAATCCCATGACACTGAGTCAGTAATGAAAATTCTAATCCAAAACTTCATGTTTTTGTACCATTGCAAAGATATGTAATATGTTTGTATCATTGCATCTTTACAATTGTAAAGATGGCACAATGCCACTTTTTGTTTTCCGATACTGATACTGAAACCTTGAGTATCAGCCGATACCGATACCCACCCGATATTCTTTTCTTTTTAAAATCACGAATTTTTTTAAGATTAAAAAAAAACAAAAAAAAAACGTTTAAACTAAAGCACTTTTAAAAAAATACAGGGGAAAAAACATCACAAAACACACAACTGTAGCTTTCACACACAAAAACAACACTTAGATTCCAGATAAAGTACAAAGCATATATATATATATATATATATATATATATATATATATATATATATATATATATATATATATATATATATATATATATATATATATAAGTATTTTTTATATATAAACACTTACAGTTTCAAAAAATACTTTTCCAAACTCAATTCCAACCAATTCCAGTTCCAAGGCTGGATCAAATTCATTCTTTTTTTTTCTTTCTCCGATATCCTATCCACCACTTTTACTGGTATCAGTCCAATATCGGATTCGTGCCATCTCTAATTAACTGTACTATTTTTATTTCCAGTTTTTATCATCATTATTTTATTTTTTTTTTCAAATAAATCTTCATTGTAAATCTACACTTATGAAAAATGGATATTATGGATAACTATTATGTAATAAGTAGCATAAAATGCTAACCCAGCACTGCATCTACCACTGCTGTAAAATGTTTACACATACATGGTACAGAGCCGGTATAACAAGAAAATGTGATGGTTTAAAGGCTGTTTTTTAACACGATATTCAGAACTTGGAGGAAGGCGGGAGAAGCTCTGTCCTGAAACCTGTCTATCTTTCTTAACATCAGTTACAAAACAGGCTGCCCTTTAGCCAAGCACACAGCTTTACAAAGCACAGCGGGGGGGAGGTTGGGGAATCACTGTGTGTGTGTGTGTGTGTGAGAAAACAATCCCTGGACAATGAATAAAACACACAGAACAACTGTCTGAACAAGCTGAACACTGGTCCTGCCAACCTCAAGCAATTTACATTAGTTTGCACAACGTATTAACTCCTTAACCTCCCGGAGCCTCTTGAGTCGTAAATTCCTTATTCTCATAACTACAACCATTTCCTTTTAGTTTCACTGTAATTCTTAAATCATTTATAATAGTTAGCGAATAATATGTTTTTCACCAAAACGTGTCTGAGTCGCCTTCCTATACTGTAGGTTTGTTTCCCGTCCCGCAACCTTTGTCAAAGGACACACATCCACTTTGTCTGCAGTAATATTGAGACATATGCTTTAAAAGGAAAAACTAAATCTTAAATGATTTTAGGACTGGGCGATGTATCGAGTTTTGGAGATACATCGAAATATTTTCAAAAGCGATATTGGACGAGACAGTATCGTTAACATCGAGATATAGATAGACGGATGTTGCACTAAAACTTATTTAAGCTTATTCATTTAAGTTTTTACGTCTCTCCGCTCTCACACTCCACACATAACCCCGCCCCCACTCACTGACTTAGATAGCAACAATGAGCTGGTTTGTAAGAAGAAAAACAATGGCTCAATCATTTGGAGATGGTTCGGCTTTAAAAGGTCGGATGAGCATCAGAGCAAGGTAATATGTAGAGAGTGCAATAAACATGTAGCAACACGTGCAGGAAGCATTACAAACCTCTTTCACCATTTACAACAGTGACATAAACTACAGTATAAAGAATGTATTTAACTTAGTGGAGGTCGTGCTGTTGCAAGCCAGACTGGAAAGCCTTTTGCCCCAAAACAAACCTCTTTACAAGATTCATTTACTCAGGGTGTGTCCTGTGAAAAGAAAAGTGCCGAGTGGCGAGATATAACAGAGGCGGTAGCTTACCACATTGCTAAAGCTATTCACAAGGAAAGGTTTTGTCGTTTGTTGAAGAGTTCAGATCAGTAGAAAACTAAACTACTTTCTCAGAGCAAGTAGTCCAGTTTATATTTTATGTTTACATATTCATTGTTATTTGCACAGATATATAGATTGTTATTCTTTATAGACTGATTGGTATTCTCAGAGATGTGCATATTTTTATTTAATATATTTTATAATGATTTTTTTAAATTTACATTTGGTATTTGCAAAGCTGTGTATCTTGTTCAGCAAGGATAACCTGTATGTCTACTTTTTCAATTAGTCTGTTACTGTGGTAACAACTGAAGGAGTACTGTCAGAGATGTGACTATTTTTGTTTTATATATTTATATAAAACAATATATTTATAATATAATGTAATTTTTTATTTACATTTTGATATTTACACAGCTGTGTGTATTCTCAAACAGGAAGAGGAAACCTGTATTTGCACTTTTTTTTTTATCAATGTCTTATAAATAAAGGTGTTTCTGACACCTCACATGTAGTTGGCTTACAACTGAGCATTTAACACACACAAACAATATCGAAATATGTATCGTATATCGCCATTCAGCCCAAAAATATCGAGATATGACTTTTGGTCCAAATCGTCCAGCCCTAAATGATTTCAAACGCCGCTTGACAAGTCACACCACCTCAAAGCTGTTTAACAAGAAGGTAAAGCAGATTCTTAAACACCCTGAATCACTGGAAGTGTCTTTTTTGTGTCAGATGAGACCAAAAGTTATGTGGGTTTGCATAAATATTAATTAATAGAAGAACCTTCCCCAATGTCACAGACTTTATGATGGGCTGTGATTTAGGTGCTTCCAAAGGTCAGCTTTTTTTTTTAGGACAGACAGCATAAATGGACTCTATCGAGTTCAAGTTTCAGTAAAATCTGACACACTTTGTGCTTTGACATTAAAATTTAATAACCACTCTAACAAGCAGTAGGACAATGATTCAAAGCAATGCACTTTTTGCAATCTCATGTCCTACTTACAGTTAGGGTCATAAGTTTATATACGCCTTGCAAAATCTGCAAAATGTTAATAATTAAAAAAAAAAAAAGAGGGCTCATAAAAATTGCATTTTGTTTTTTATTTTGTACCGCCCTAAATAAGATATTTCACATAACAGATGTTTACATAATGTAAAAACAGTCGTGGATCATCCAGGTAACAACACACAGTATTAAGAATCAAGCGTATGTAAACTTTTGAACTGGTTCATTTGTGTAAATTCAGTCATTATTGTGTCTTGTGGACTATCTGTAAACATCTTTTATGTGAAAGCTTATTCAGGGCAGGACTAAATAAACAACAAAATGCAATTTTAATGATCCCTCTTGTTTAAAAAAAATATATATTATGTGATTACGAGGTCATAAGTTTACCTAAAGCGCAGATGCACATGCAGTTCCTGAGGGATCTTAATATATTCTTTAGGAAGGCATTTTCTTAGGACTACATTTATGCTACGTTTTCTCCCACTTCATCAAGATAACTAAATGCACATTAGGATGTGAAACGGACTCATTTCAGGAGTGTCAAATAATTGTGACATCCATTTCAAGGGAAAAAAAGACATCTCTTGTGAAATAATTAAAATAGCTGCTATCACAATAGAGCATTGTTCTGCTAATTAACCAGACACACAATGATAATACGCATTGTTTATGCATTGTTACAGACAATGATGCAAATTAACTGCACATATTTCCAAACTCCAGAGGTGGTAAAAGTACAAAAACTCATTACTGAAGTAAAAATGGAAATGCTCATCTATTAAAAAAAATATATATATATAAATATATATATTTAATTATTTAAATCAAGTTACATTTACTCAAAGTATGAAAGGAAAAGTACAAGAAAGAACCACAAGTGTGAAAAGACATCTGTGCCTCAAATCATACACTGATTTTCTTAACAACAATAAATTAATGCCCCAAAGAACCAAGGAATGTGAGCAAACATCAGCTAAAGCTAACTAATGAAAGCTAAAAGCTCTGATGACGAACTAACATGCATGCTAACAGCTAGCTGTTATGATACAAATCGGCTATCTAAATGCAAAGGCCCCATGCGCTGCTTTTTTTTTTTTTTTTAATTATTTTCTTAATTTTTTTTTTTTTTTTTAATGAAGAATTCTTTAAATCTAAGCACTTTTGCTTAAAATAGACCAGGAATATAATCACTGTGTGATTCTAGGTCTTCTCTCAGCAGGTCAGCCCTGAAGATGTCAACCACCTGCTTATTTATAGCTTTAGGAGGTAGCTCATTTGGGTTAAGACCAGTATATTTGGGTTATTGTGCAGTATATGTGTAGCAGCCTAGGAAGTTAAGGCATTTTAAAGTCTGGTTAGCCCCAAAAGTGAACAGGAGGAACAGGAGGAGACTGCAGCACAGGGAACATCGCAGACATTTTGACAGCTGCTATGGGAGTACAACAGGGGTTCCCAAACTTTTTGGACAAATGGACATTATGAATTTTCTGCGACCCCAAGCCCTGACCAGCACTGCATTTTTTTTTTTTTAAATTCCAGAGTTATTATTTAAGAATACTGAAACATTTGAAATATTTATTATGTTAGTGACATATGTACAGTACTGTGCAAAAGTTTTAGGCAGGTGTGGAAAAAATGCTGTAAAGTAAGAATACTTTCAAAAATAGACATGTTAAGAGTTTATATTTAGCAACTAACAAAATACAAAGTGAGTGAACAGAAGAAAAATCTCCATCAAATCAATATTTGGTGTGACCAACCTTTGCCTTAAAAACAGCATCAATTCTTCTAGATACACTTGCACAAAGTCAGAGATTTTGTAGACATATAGTCAGGTGTATAATTAAAAAAATATACCAAACAGGTGCTAATGATCATCAATTCAATTATGTAGGTTGAAACACAATCATTAACTGAAACAGAAACAGGAATAAAAGGTATAAAACTGGATGAGAAACAGCCAAACTCAGCTAACAAGGTGAGGTTGCTGAAGACAGTTTACTGTCAAGCCATACACCATGGAAGACTGAGCACAGCAGCAAGACAGAAGGTAGTTATACTGCACCAGCAAGGTCTCTCCCAGGCAGAAATTTCAAAGCAGCCAGGGGTTTCCAGATGTGCTATCCAAGCTCTTTTGAAGAATCACAAAGAAACGAGCAGCGTTGAGGACCGCAGACGCAGTGGTCGGCCAAGGAAACTTACTGCAGCAGATGAAAGACACATCAGACTTCACAATCGGAAGACGTCCAGCAGTGCCATCAGCTCAGACCTGGCAGAAACCAGTGGGACCCTGGTACACCCATCTACTGTCTGGAAAAGTCTGGTCTGAAGTGGCCTTCATGGAAGATTTGTGGTCAAAAAGCCATACCTCTGACATGGAAACACAACCAAGCGACTCAACTATGCATGAAAACACAGGAACTGGGCTGCAGAAAAATGGCAGCGGGTGCTCTGGACTGATGAGTCAAAGTTTGACATATTGGGCTGTAGCAGAAGGCAATTTGTTTGCCGAAGGGCTGGAGAGCTGTACACAAATGAGTGTCTGCAGGCAACAGTGAAGCATGGTGAGGTTCCTTGCAAGTCTGGGGCTGCATTTCTGCAAATGGAGTTGGGGATTTGGTCAGAATTAATGGTCTCCTCAACGCTGAGAAGTACAGGCACATACTTATACTTATCATCATGCAGTACCATCAGGGAGGCTTCTGATTGGCCCCAAATTTATTCTGCAGCATGACAACAACCCCAAGCATACAGCGAAAGACATTAAGAACTACAGTATCTTCAGTGTAAAGAAGAACAAGGCGTCCTGGAAGTGTTGGTATGGCCCCCACAGAACCCTGATTTCAACATCATCGAGTCTGCCTGGGATTACATGAAGAGAGAGAAGCAACTGAGGCTGCCTAAATCCACAGATGAGCTGTGGTTAGTTATCCAAGATATTTGGGCCGACCTACCTGCCAAGTTCCTTCAAAAACTGTGTGCAAGTGTACCTAGAAGAATTGATGAATTGATGTTGTTTTGAAGGCAAAGGGTGGTCACGCCAAATATTGATTTAATGTAGATTTTTCTTCTGTTCACTCACTTTACATTTTGTTAATTGATAAATATAAACTATTAACATGTCTATTTTTGAAAGCATTCTTACTTTACAGCATTTTTTCACACCTGCCTAAAACTTTTGCACAGTACTGTATGTGTAATATAAGTGACTAAAAACCAAAGGAATATTCCCTGCCCTGACTTACCAGTCGAAAGGGAATAGGAAAAATAATCCATGCCGGTGTGGTGTGATACGGCCCGATGCAAAGCACAGGAGTCTGCTTTATATTTGTTGCATGACTTTGTGTGCACACACAGAAGCAGTGGCAACATGAGCAGAACTGTTCACACACTCATCTACGAAATTTGTGTACAGCTTGAAAATTCACTAGATGGCACCCAGAGGCAAAACCTCTCTGTTGATCTAGTTTCCAGGTCAAACTGTAAAATGTTTAGTGATTTCATGCCCACAGATGGTAAACACACTGACAAGCTCTGTTTCTCTTTAAAACTTTCTGCCGTCATTGTGACTGTTGTCATGAGCTGCGTCTCAAATCGAAAATTCTGACCTTATATTCAAAAGTATTTACCAATCTAGAAAATCCAGAAGGCTGGTACACAAAACAGACCTTTCACTAGGTTTGAAGAGGTTTAAAAACACTAACAGTAATAGGAAACCTGGTTAGTAATGGTTGTTGGTACCAGATGTGCTGGTTTCAGAAGCTGCTCTAGAATTTACACAGAATGGTGCGAAAAACAAAAAACAGCTGAGTGAGCGACAGTTCTGTGGGTGGAAACACCTGGTTGATAAGAGAGGACAGGAGAGGAACCTGATGTGGTCTTCTGCTGCTGTAGCTCATCTACTTCAAGGTTTGATGTGTTGTGCAGTCTGACATGCTTTTCTGCTCACCATGGATGTAAAGAGTGATTACTTGAGTTACTATATCCTTCCTGTCAGCTCAGACCAGTCTGGTCATTCTCCTCTGATCTCTCTCATCAAAAAGGTGTTTCAGCCTGCAGATCCTCCTCTCACAGGATGTTTTTTGTTTTTTCTCACTATTCTGTCTAAATTCTGTGTGTGAAATTGCCAGGAGATCAGCAGTTTCTGAAATACTCAAACCATCCCATCTGGTACCAACAACAGTGCCACGGTTAAAGTCACAGAGATCACACTTTTTCCCCAATTATGATGTCTGATCTGAACATTAACTGAAGCTCTTGGCCTGTGTCTGCATGATTTTATGCACTGCACTGCTGCCACATGCTTGGCTGATTAGATAACTACATGAATGTGCAGGTGTACGGGTGTTCCTAACAAAGTGGATGGTGAATGTATGTTTATCTTGGTGTGTTTTCTTTTGCAGTAATTATAATTTTGCACGTCCTTCTGGTCGGTTACTAAAAACCTACAGATGTGGCTTTCTACTGATAAAATCATCTGCCAAAAGAATGTACATAAAAATGAAATGTCTAGATTCAGATCTAAGCCACCACCTAGATGCAGTAAATTGTCTTTCCTTTCGATGCCCTTGCTGGAGAGTTATGGATGAGATTGTACATAAAGCCCCAGGCAAGGACTTTCAGACAAAATGCATTAAGGATGGAAACTTCACATTTCAGCACTGTGCTCCCTCGCTGACTGTACATGCGTCCTTAGGGCCGACTGTGCACTCCCCTCACTCTCATTAAGAACAGCACACTTTGCAGCACATTACAGCACGTTCTGCCCTTCCCTGTTCCCTTTCTCAACAGTACAGACCGTATAAAAAGATATCACTAAACAACGGGGACAATGTAGAATCAGCAGCTTTTAAAGATTAAATATGATAAGTAAACCAGACACTTGCAGAAATTAAAAAAAAAAAAAGATGCGGCGTACAAAAACAAGTCAGTTCAGGACAGCTGCCCAAATCTCTGAGCAAGAAGGAAATGCTGAACTACAGAGACAGGATATGGACATATCCAACTGTGAAATCTCACCAGGAAATAAATGCAGCATGGCACATGTCATGCCAGTAATTTTTCCAGTGAAGCTTCTATTCACAATCAAGGTTTATGACTGACACAGTTTAAATAAATTATGTTTAGACACACACACAAGCCACACACACACGCGCGCTTATCCAATGTCAGCAGTGAGTGTATGTTAACGTTCTTTCCCTGAGAAGAGCACAAAAAAAAAAAAAAAACAACAAAAAAACCAAGCAAGCAAGCATTATGTATGTCTGATTATGCACCTGTAAGCCACTTTCTGTATTTACAATCATTTCCGGAACTGAGACTCAAACTTTTCAACTGAATATTGGTTTTTACACACACACACACACACACACACACACACACACACACACACACACACACACAGAAATGCTGCATCTCCAAGGTTAGTGGTGACCTTCAATGACTGTGAATGCTGTCTCTGGGCAGTATGCAAGAAACAATGAAAATATTCACAGTGACGTCGCCACCTGCTGGCTCTGTTTGCACACTACATCTTACAATAAGATACAAGACCTTTGCCAATTAATTTGAGAATCATGAAAAGCAATTTTAGTATGTCGTAAAAGCTCTGTTAAAGGAGTGTTTAAATAGCATAAACATTTCCCTTTAACACCAGTGAGAAACTCATACCTGAGTGGCTCCATGAAGTGTCCTGACCTCTGAAGGAAGACTTGATTCTGTACTGTCACTGACTGTCACTTGTCTCCCAAGCTGTCCATAACTGGCTCTTCCCCATGTAAGGACTCTCCCACTCTCTAAAAGTTAAATAGGGCTGGGATAAAATCAAATGTTCACAGTACGATGATTGTACAAGCCTTTTCAAATATCCACTGGTTTCTCTACAGTCTTAGAAGCACTCTGCTTCCACAGCTGACAACAGACTTTTACCCGAATAGTTCTGTTTACTGGAAACTTTGTGTACTACATTGAACTTTAACCGCCTCTACCTATAAGAGCCTTACATGACACTGAAGAAGATACAGAGCTCACTGGCTGAAATAGGAGAACTTGTGCAGATCTCAACTATATCATCAGCTTTGACGCCTGGAGTTGATGATAGATGGTATATGACAAAATCTGAGCGGTTTTGGAAAAAGATTTTGAGCCATTCTGTCCAAAAGCAAAATGTTATGTTCAAGCAGACGAAACACAGTCCAAAACACAGGTAACACCATTTCTGCCATCAAGGATGGTGGTGGTGGCATCATGCTTGGGTGTTGCTATTCAGCAGGAGGAACTGGAAAGCTTGTTGCCATCAAGGGGGCCAAATACAAGCAAATTCTTGAGGAGAACCTGTTCCAGTCAGCCAGACATCTGTGTATAAGGAGAAAGTTTACATCCCAACAGGACAATGAGGCAATTCACAGGGCAAAAACAATGGGATGGCTTAAAAACAGCTCTGAGCCATCTAGGCACGGTCTCCACAAGACCTCTGAAGGTGTGCTGTGGTATCTGGCACCAAGGCGTTAACATCAGATCCTTTAAATCCTATAAGTTGCGAGGTGGGACCTCCATGGATCGGACTTGTTTGTCCGGCACATCCCGCAGATGCTTGATCACATTGAGATCTGGCGAATTTGGAGGCCAAGTCCACACCTTGAACTCTTTGTCAATTTCTTCAAACCATTCCTGAACAATTTTTTGCAGTGTGGCAAGGAACACAATACAAGACCTGCCATTTTGGAGATGCTCTGACTCAGTCGTCTAGCCATCACAATTTGGCCCTTGTCAAAGTCGCTCAGATTTTTCCTGCTTCCAACACATCAACTTCGAGAACTGACTGTTCACGTGCTGCCTAATATATCCCACCCCTTGACAGGTGCCAGTGTAAGAAGATAATCAATGTTATTCACTTCACTGGTCAGTGGTTTTAATGTTATGGCTGATCAGTGTAAATCCAGCTGAAAATCTTAAAATTGCTGTCCACCAGCATCCACCATCTAATTTAGGAAGGTCTGAGAAAATCTGGGTTGTGCAAAGCTCATAGAGACATATCTAAGACAACACAAAGCTGTAATTGCTGCAAAAGGACAATACACTGTGTTTAGCTCTAAATAATTTATTACATTTCATTTCTGCAGAGTCATTTTAAAATGAGTACAAAACTATCCCATTCAAATATACATTTGATGTCGCAGCACAGCAAAAAATCATTAGGGGTGTGTTTTATAAATCTTGTAGCATACTGTACACATAGAAATGATGCTTGTGTGAGCCCGATCATTTCCTTGTCTCACTATCCCACTATACCAGGAATTCACTTAATGAGTCATTTATTTATATAACCAGAAACTAGAAATCAATGACAACAAGATCCAAATAATACACTCCGTGCATGTGTGATTACTGAATTTACATTCATACCTGTCTGAGCGATTAGGTGTGTCCAGCCACTGTGTATAGCTGAAACTCTTTCTCCATTTAATAGTGACCGGTCTAAAGCTGTAGGCAGAGGTAGGAAGGTCTCTTTTCTACACAGCTGGCCGTGTTTATTACTGCCCCATAGGAACAAATCCCCGGACACTAGACAAACAACAACCCATGAATTTTTCTATCCAAACATTTATATTAAAACTACATGAGTATGAACCTGTTCCAACACCAAAAGGTTAGCTACAATAATACTATTGCTGGTTATTGGTTATCATTGCTGTGAATGTACAGCCGGCTGCAATGAGACTACAGATCATATGACTCGTGCATGGTCAGGCTTATAGACAAAACATTTTGAAGGGAGGTTTTGTCTATCTCTCTATGGCCTGGTTTAGAGAAATATGAACAACAATCAAATTAAGAAGACCTTTTTAATCAGGAATGACCTCACCTGTCAAACAGGCACAGTGCGCAGAGCCTGCAGTCACACTCTTGGCAGGTACCTGGTCCAGCCCTACAGGTGAAGAAGCAAGGTTTAATGAAGTGTTTAGTGTTAGTGTTTCCTGCAAAATCACCATAATCATAAAATCCACCATAAAGTCTACCTGTGACCAAGCAGGGCTCCTTGGAGCTGAAGTGGGCTGGGACAGGCTGAGGACTCAATGCTCGTTTCGCTTGACTTAACAGACCTGTACCCCACTGATACACACCACCTGAGCCTTCACATAAACAAACAGAAATACAGTGGAGTGTGGAGGGAGAGAGGGAAGGATGAAAGAAAACATAGAGCCCATCGTACATGTACCTGTTACTGCGAGTGCATGTCTAAGACCTGCTGTTACACTGATGACAGGTTCCCTTAAAGACTAATGAGAAAGACAAGACACACGAAAGAATCATTTTAACTGGGACAGATTCCAAGGTTGGAAGTACAAACACCAAACATGTACTGACATTTTCAGTGGCATGCATAACCCATATATAGAGGAAAAATAACACATTCTTACCGTGATTAGCAGAGGCTGTGCAGAGTATTGTGTCTGTGGCGAGACGCCCAACTGACCAAAGGCATTGGAGCCACATGTCAGGACATGTCCGTCATCTACTAGATAAAGCACAATTTTTCACGTTGAAATTCTATCTAAGGATTTGTGTTCATTTGATCCAATTCTGTTTTGAAAAGCTGGATTGCATCAGATCAGATGACATATCATCCAATCTGATCTACAGACGTCGGATATTTCTTGTGTTATTAGTAGCAGTATCAAGTATCCGTTAAAACTCAGAGCCCTGTTACTGATACTGTATCAAAAATGGAGAAAGTGGTATTGACGAATCCCTAGCGGTAGGCTTGTACAACACTGATTTTCCTTTCTTGCGATTTACCATTGTAGAAAATTGCAATAAATTATATAATTGTCCAGAACTGATGGTGTAAAAAAGACAGGAAAACAAGCACGTCCTATTTCAGGTTTAAGGAGAATATTCTCAGCTGTGGAGTCAGGACCTGCTTGCTGGCAGAGGCAATCACAAAAACTCAGCTGGATGGTGGATGCACATTAAACAGTAAAAAACGAACAGTTCATTTTCAATATGCATACAGTCCCCTCCAAAAGTATTGGAACAGCAAGGCCAATTAATTTGTTTTTGCTATACACTGATGAAAACTGTGTTTGAGATCAAAAGATGAATATGAGATGATAGATCAGAATTTCAGCTTTCATTTTCTGATATTTACATCTAGATGTGATAACTTAGAACGTGACACCTTTTGTTTGAACCCACCCATTTTTCAAGTGATCAAAAATACTGGAATATGCGACTGACAAGTGTTTCTTGTTGCCCAGGTGTAACAATTAATAGCTCTGAACATCTACTCTTGGTCTGAGACCAGGGTTTCGCCTGTGAAGACTGTAGTTGTTGTTAAAAAGGATAAACCAATATGAAGGCCAGAGAGCTGTCTATAAGAGAAAAGCGAGGTATTTTGACGCTGAAAAACGAGAGAAAATCGATCAGAGCCATTGCACAAGCATAAAACAATTTGGAATGTCCTGAAAAAAAAAGAAACCACTGGTGTGCTGAGCAACAGACACCGAATGGGTTGGCGGATGACAACAACAGCTGATGACAAACATTGTAAAAGCTGTGAAGAAAAACCCAAAAACAACAGTCAGTGACATCACTAACAACCTCCACAGGGCAGGGGTGAAGGTATCCACCGTTCGAAGAAGACTTCGAGAGCAGAAACATAAAGGCCATACCACAAGATGCAAACCACTCATCAGCAGTAAGAATCAGAAAGCCAGATTGGAATTCGCAAAGAAATACAGAGATGAGCCACAAAAGTTCTGGAACCAAGATTAACCTCTAACAAAGTGATGGAAAGGCCAAAGTGTGGAGAAAGAAAGGATCTCATGAACCAAAAACTCATGATCCAAAATATACAAGCTCATCTGTGAAACATGGTGGAGGAAGTGTCATGGCTTGGGCTTACATGGCTGCTTCTGGAACAGGCTCACTAATCTGTTCTGGTAATATAATATAACCGAAGTAAACATTGGCTCTAAACATTGTGGCAGTGTTAAATTGTGTAGAGACTATTAGATTGTTATATCATACAAGCCTACCTAGTGGTAAATAATTCAAAGCCTGTAAAGCCTGTGTTAAAGGTTTATCATGACATCAATTTGTAGATTACATCACCTGCAAGAATGATGGTGAAGTCCCAGCCACATGACACTTGCTGAACAGTCCTGCCACCAGGCAACTGGCAAAGCTGAAAGGTCATGACCTCTGATACATGACCAAGTCCAAGCTGGCCTTTGTGATTCTGTCCACATACCAGCAGCTCCCCAGACTCTGCAGAAGAGAGAAAAAATATGCTGTCGTTTTTGCACCAAGAACCCCTAGACAGATAATGATACTGTATACACCCACCTGCAAGCAAAACAACTGAGCAGAACTGCCAGCTCTAGCAACTTATTTGGGGTGTTATTAAAGCTGTTTGGGAACTTTATAGACAAGTGAGAAAAGTAGCAACATTCTGAGTAGACTTTAGAAGCAGCCCTGTACCTGCTACAACTCTCTGGCTGTAACAACACTAGCTGGTTAAATGAATTAATCAACACGTTTAACCAACACCACCACTGACACATGCAAAAGCCCAAAATGCAACATGCTTATTTACAAAAAGAAAAAAAAATATTTTTCCATCTTTGATATAACAACATTCTAAAGTGTTAATGCATTTTTATGTAGGTTATAATGTATTCCAAGAATCCGTTAGCAACTACAGAACAGGAAATGCTTAAAATTTAAATCCCCCCACAAAAAAAATAATAAATAAAAATTTTACACTCACCAATGATGAGCGCTGAATGTCCACCTCCGCCTGTGATGGCCCGTACTGTTCTTGCTTCCTCTCCACACTCTGCACACTGTGGCTTTACCTGATCTCCAGCATTCTTTAGCCCCAGCTGCCCAAAACTGTTAGCGCCCTGACAGAGGCCACAGAGGAAACTGAGCAGGACTAAGACATGGTTTTCCTGTATTCCAGATTAAGATATTTCAATCTGTGTATAACACCCTAATATCAAGACTCAGACTCTGCCCCTCCCAAATGCCATGCACTGTTTTTAAAGCCCGGTGTCTTTCCTATCATAGCCAGATGTATTGTACACAGCAGTATTAAAAATAATGTTGTTAAATTGTATTGTTGTTTGTTTCGGGGGTGTTTCTACCATCAGTTGGTTATTGTGTTCACTTTGATGTTGGGATCAGTTTGTTGGGGGTGCCATAATGGATGGTCATGGGGTTTGGGTAATTCCAACAAGAATATGGTGTATGGGGTATGACCTGGTATATGACATATGCCTGTATGCCCACTAATTATGATGTGACATCACTGACTTTGATTACTATTGCAGGACTGTCATCAGCTCAGGACCATCATATTATTATTATTAGTAGTAGTATTTTTAAAAATCTTTTTCATGTTCATCCCTATACAGCAGCACTAGCTCTTTCAAATGGAAGTACTACGAAAATGTCCTCATGACATGACTGCACCTTTTGGATCTTCAGTCCAATTAACCAAGATGCCCAATAAACAGCTCTGCTGACCAGCTATTTATAATAGTGTTTACCTCAATCTTTAGCACATCTCAAGCTCAGTATCCGGTCCTCACATGCTTCAAGCAATCCACCATTGTACCTGTGCCTAAGAACAACAAACCATTATGTCTGAATGACTACCATCCTGTAGCCCTGTTGATGAAATGCTTTGAAAGACTAGTGAAGGACTACATTTGCTTCTCCATTCTCAGCTAATTCAACCTTCTCTAGTTCACCTACAGACCCAATAGAAGTACCAACGATGTCATCTCCCAACTGCTGCATTCCACCTTATCCCACCCAGACATGAGGAGAGGGAACTATGTAGGAATGCTGTTCATCGACTACAATTCGGCCTTCAATACCACTGTTTCCCCACATCCTGGTCACTAAGATGAGATCCATTGGGCAGAACAGCTCACTCTGCAAATGGCTTCACATCTTCTTCACCAGATGACTGTAGGTGGTTAATCTGGTGCACTCACACACGACATCGACATCCCCCAAAAGGCTGTGTCCTGGTCTCCATCTAAACCCACAACTGTGTGGCCAACAACAGCTCCATCTCCATCACCAAATTTGCTGATGACACAGTAGTGATCAGTCTGATCACTTACTTAAAGCAGGTGGATGTCCTAGCTCAGTGGTGCCTGGATAATAAGCTTGCACTGAATGTCATCGTCTACACAGAAAGACTCAGGAAGTTGTTACCCGCAAGCCATTAGGATCTTAAACTCCCACAACTAGCACACGTCACTTTAGTGCACTTGCACTTTAGTCTATAGTCTGCCTGCATTTACTAACTCATCTGGTATTAATGATGTTCCTATGAGGACCACAGGGAAGAAAAATATCCATGAAAATGAATCCGCACTGGGACTCCTGCAGTTTGGAAAAGGATTTGGATACAAATTTCAGGCCGAAGAGCGGCATCTACTGAGAAGGTAACAGAATCTCTGTGCAATATATTAATCATATTTATTACACACGGTGGTAGCTCAGTGGTTAAGAAGTTGGGCTACTGATCGGCAGGTCGTGAGTTCAAATCCCAGCACCACCAAGCTGCCACTATTGGGCACTTGAGCAAGGCCCTTGGCTGCCCACTGCACTGGGCTCGTCTTTAAAACAACACCACGCTCACTTCAACTCGAGTTAGACTTCAGAGTTAGAGTTGGACTTCACTTCTTCCGGTTTCTCTCCCCCGGGGCCACGTGCCCCGGGAAGAGGAAGCTAGGATCTCTCTCTCTCCGGGCACAAGATGCAACTACTACCTCACGCCTTCACAAAGGACGCAACGACCTCGCACAAACTCTCAACCTTGAGGCTATGCAAGTATAGTTAATGATCTATATCTGCGTTTAAGATTGGACCCGTTTAAGATAGGAGAATTAAGTTCGTGCTGGTTGTGAAAAAGGCTAATTAGTTGTGTTTTTGTCTGCTTCCCTTTCTTTCATTACTTTCTCTCTATCCCTTTTCTCTCCCTGTATATAGATGTGTATATATGTATGTTTTGCTTAGAGTTATTCATGTGTATCCATAGTCACATATAGCTATTAAAATCTATTATCCCACGCTTGATTTTCTCTGTTTTTGTTTACGTGATGAGTCCATTAAACGCTGCATAAGATCTCGTTACCCGCTCTAATCTTTAATAACAAACTTTGTGGGTTAATTCTTCTTGGCCAGAAGGATAAACTCACTCTTTAGAGTTCATAAAGCTGATCTAGACCACATACATAGTCATAATTAATTATAATCTGTTGTAGTTAATTATCTATATGTATATGTGCACCTATATAAATTCCCTTTTATGGCTGATGTATGTTTATAACTGGTCACAACACGCGTTGATTAGATATATACATATACTTCACGCCATTCGAGCTAATTCCTTACATAAATTGGAGAATACATTTAAACGTGTTAAACATCTTTTAATTTGTTACATGAATTGTAACTGGTGGAGAATATTATTTTAAACGTTGCACATTCATCCGAGTTACTACACATTCTGGTAGATAACGCGGGCACGCTTTAAAACTCGTCTCCTTTAAAAAGGTGCTTCGAATCCAAGCGTGCGCTTCTGTTTCGTTTTTCATGTTTAAAGTTGATCCATTACATTATTCTGGTGGAAAAGAATAATGCTAGTAATGCCCTTTGAATTCGTTACATACATACATACCAGTTCCCTAATACAGTTGAGGTCATAAGTTTACATATGCCTTGCAGAATCTGTGAAGGCAGCACACTATGTTAAGGGGGACGAGCCAGGGGGGTGTAAACTTTTGAACAGGATGATCGGTATAAATTTTTATTATTTTGTCTTCCGGGAAACATGTAAATATCTTATGTAGCTTCTGAAGGGCAGTACTATATGAAAAGAATGAGATCTTTCAACAAAATAACAATTTACACAGATCATCCTGTTCAAAAGTTTACATCCCCCTGGCTCTTAATGCATCATGTTTCCTTCTTGAGCATCAGTGAATGTTTGCTCCTTTTGTAATAGTTGTGTACGAGTCCCTCAGTTGTCCTCAGTGTGAAAAGATGGATCTCAAAATCATGTAGCCCACTGCTGGAAAGATGTTGGAAAACCAAATAATGTGCAGGACCTGGAGGATTTTTCTGAAGAACAGTGGGCACAACTACTCAGGGCAACCAACAAGGGAACAAACAACGATCACAAAACATAAAAAACAGTCGTTGATCATCCAGGTAACAACACACAGTATTAAGAATCAAGCGAATGTAAACTTTTGAACTGGTTCATTTGTGTAAATTCAGTTATTATTGTGTCTTGTGGACTTTACGTAAACATATGTTATGTGACATAGCTTATTCAGGGCAGAACTAAATAAACAACAACATGCAATTTTTATCGTCCATCTTTTTTTTTTTTTTTTAAGTATTAACATTTCGCAGATTCTGCAAGGTGTATGTAAACTTATGACATCAACTGTATATTCTGCATATTTTGTACACATATATTGTATTTGTAAATAATCTTTCCCCCCTCTTTCTTCTTCTCCTTCCCCCAATAGCTTCTTATGTATATATTTTGTATTGCACAGCTGTAACTGAGCCTCACAACCAGCATTTCAATGTACAGCTGTGCGTGAATTTCAAACTTGGAAGTGCATGACAGCAGCCAGCTTCCCGAGTCCTTCCGTCTGCAGTGATCTGATCCCATCATGCTTAACGACACTTGCACTTTTTTTTTTTTTTAAGCAAATCTCGTCATTCAAAATATCCGTAAAGGGCTACAGCAGGTATTCTTAGATGTCTTCTAAGATTTCTTTGCACACAAAACGAGATGACAGTTTTGTAAAGCGTTAAGGCTTGAACGAATTGACTCCTACGTATGTTATGCTTTATTGTCGTGTTCTTCACTACCCCAATCTTCTTGTTCTACATCTTACACTCCTTGCTTGAACCAGGGTAAGCAACAAGAGCAGGAGAAAGACGTTTTTTAAAAAAACAAAAACATTTTATTCATTAGTTCGTCCTACTGTGGTGGTGTAATTTGCGTCGTCTTCACTCTAAAGTGATTAATAGACTGTCTGAAACTTACCCAAGTGTACAGTGTGCATTTTATCGTGGATGTTTCCATTTGTTTTGGTGGGCGCAGAGTGATGACGTCACGCGGCTGCCGGCTGAAGATTCTTCATGTTTGATGAGGCGTGTTTGTGCTGAGGATGATGAGTGACACGGAATTATTTTATTTTTCTTTATTTATTTATTTATTTATTTTTTAAAGCAAATAGTAAACCAAGCAGTGTACGTGATAATTAGTTCTAAAATGAAAGTCTACCATTTTAGAATACGTTCCATTTAAGTAAATGACTAAGTTGTTAAATGGAAATTAATTAACTACACCAATCAGCCATAACATTAAAACCACTGACAGGTGACGTGAATAACATTGATTATCTCGTTACAGTGGCACCTGTCAAGGGGTGGGATATATTAGGCAGCAAGTGAACAGTCAGTTGTCAAAGTTGATGTGTTGGAGGCAGGAAAAACGGGCAAGCGTAAGGATCTGAGTGACTTTGACAAGGGCCAAATTGTGATGTCTAGACGACTGGGTCAGAGGATCTCCAAAACGGCAGGTCTTGTGGGGTGTACCTACCAAAGGTGGTCCAAGGAAGGACAACCAGTGAACCGGTGACAGGGCACCCAAGGCTCACTGATGCGCGTGTGGAGTGAAGGCTAGCCCGTCTGGTCCGATCCCACAGAAGAGCTGCTGTAGCACAAATTGCTGAAAAAGTTAATGCTGGTTATGATAGAAAGGTTTCAGAACACACAGTGCATCACAGCTTGCTGTGTATCGGGCTGCGTAGCCGCAGACCGGTCAGAGTGCCCATGCTGACCCCTGTCCACCGCCGAAAGCACCTACAATAGGCACGTGAGCATCCGAACTGGACCATGGAACAATGGAAGAAGGAAGCCTGGCAGGGGAGTTTCAAGAATTTGATCACTACTGGGACACAAGCCCCCCAAGAATTTTACAAAAGTACTTGAAAATTTCTTGAGAGGGTCCGGGGGCATGCTTCCCGTGAAGATTTTTCTTGTTGTTGCAAAAACAGCACCAAAACATTCAAGTCTAGTGACTTTGGCACTATTTATTTATTTATTTATTTATTTTGCTTTGACATTTTTACTATATCCGGGTAATTTATTTGAGGTGTAGTGAAATTAAATTCTGCAGTGAAATGTAGATAATTCAAATGCAGCGTTTGTCCTGCTGTATGCTTCCCCTCACCTGACTGATGATGCTCTTCTCTCCATCTGCCACCCTTGGAATGTAATAACTTCGTATATCCATCTGGATAAATAAAAATAAGCTAAGTAGGACTAAGTAGATCACTCCTTGCAAACAGTACAGTTAACACCTTTTTAAAAAATCTATTAAAAAACACAACTAGCGTTTTTTAATTGAACGCTAGTTGTGTTTTTTTAATAGATTAAAAACACTATTATATTAACATATAATAACGTTATATATTAACACTATAATAACATATATATGTTAACATTATAATGAGTTATATAAGTTATATAAGTTAGTTTTCGTGAGTAAACTTATTAACTTATTAACTAGTTATAACTAACCCCCTAAATGAACAAATCACTTCAAAAAGTTTTCACTGATGATGACTAAATCACATCATTTGTGGGAGAATCCCAAATTAGAAGAGATAAGCAAGCAATCTTTTAGCAGTTAACAAGCTAACGTTATCAAATCTGTGCCAAGTAAATTAGATCTGGAAAACGGGATGTCCTCATTCAACTAAATACAAATGCACATACTATTCATTAACACAGCGATTAGCATTAGCCTGGTAGTTACCTCTCCTCAGCTACAATGTTTACAATGTATTGTGATTCATAATTTATGAATTAACGTTTGACTGCAAGTTGAGGTTTCCATAGGGAAGAGTGAGGGGAGGAGGAGCACAGCGAGGGGGGCGGGACGTGTGATAGAAGAGGATGTGCTGGATATTTTCGCTTCAGCTGGCGTTGCAATCAGCAGTCATGTTTTAAATAATTCAAATGATGTAAATGATAACATGCAGTGAATAGGAAAGGCTATTTTCAGACATATCTATTGTAATATACCTCATCAGACAATGATTTTTCAGGAAAAATTTTACTGGGGCACAGCAACATTTTAAAGGGTCTAGCGACGCCCCTGTGGCCTGGTCTGATGAACCATGTTTTCTTTTACATCATGTGGATGGCCGGGTGCGTGTGGACCGCTTACCTGGGGAAGAGATGGTAGGATGCATTATGGGAAGAAGACAAGCCGGTGGGGGCAGTGTGATGCTCTGGGCAATGTTCTGCTGGGAAACCTTGGGTCCTGGCATTCATGTGGATGTTACATTGACACCTACCTAAACAGTGTTGCAGACCAAGTACACCCCTTCATGGCAACAGTATTCCCTAATGGCAGTGGCTTCTTTCAGCAGGATAATGCTCCATGCCACACTGCAAAAATTATTCAGGAATTGTTTTTTTTAAAATTTATTTAGACCTCCAAAATACTCGTTACAAATCTTGAAGGTCTCATCTCTCATCCAGCCGATGTCTGTACGCCATGTCGATCGAAGGGGCTTTAGTTTAGTGTCCAAAAGTTTTAGTTTAGCATCCAATCAAGTTTATCAATGTAGAATAAAACTATAAAGAATTGCACTAATTTGTCATCTGCTGTGACTTTCTCATGCTACACAATGTAGTTATAGCAATCCGTCTGCATTTGAACATGGACAATCCACTCGGCTGCAGTGTTGAACGTGAGGATGAGTGCTCCTGGCCCTACCTCAGTGAAATGTTTCAATATGCCAGAGTAAGCAAATACTATAAAATAAGGTGTCTCCTTTCATTTCCTAGAAGGCATGAACTCCATCTAATTTTTTTTTTTTTTAAAAAGCACGTTGAAGTAAATTTAGCTAATTTGCTAATGTCAGCTGGCTATATTTAACTTTTATATTATATTTAATATAAGTTATATTTGAGGTTTCATTGGCTAATGCCAGATTAAACTAGCATCAATTCCAAAAGCTAACATAAATTGGCAAGGCAGCAAGTCATATCCGAGCTAATGGTAAATAGTTGTCAATCTTTAGCAAACTTAGAGTTAGTCATAGATATGCCCATATCTTAAAGAGACTCAGTAACGTCTGTAAAGTCTGGAAGGTTATGTCAAAACCAGATTGCTTCTCGCAGATGTTCAATGTCAAGGCAGCAGACACATTGCTGGTGTTTGTCCTTGGCTTTCAGGAAGCCTAGAGATTGACAGCATGAGTGCAAGTCTTGTAGCATGGCTCTTTAGTCCCTCGGAGCAGAAGCTGTGTATAGTGGAAGCCACTATATCCTGGTGCAATGAGCCTCTTGAATACACTAGCAAAAATCACTAGTCTTCAAACACAGGGGATATAGAAACTCAGGAATTAATTGCAGTTGAAGGAATATAATCGCTTGGAGGAAAGAGGGGTTAGAGGCGAAGACTTGGCTCCAACTCCAGTTTGTGTTATCAGCAAACTAGTTAATGTAGTACTCTAGCTATGAGCAGCATCTCAACACACTAGCAACACTTAGCTACAGGACCACTGGTTGGTTAGATGGTGAGGTGAGGGCAGATAACGAGGAGTCATTAAGGCAGTGCTGCTAATGGACAAGCTCAGCTGCTGACAGCGCTGGGAGGCCGTTTAACTGTGTTAGGTGTGCTTAGTCACAGCCCCATTATTCGGAGTCCAAGCCCAACTGAGGCCCCATTCAATATGTGGGAATTGGGAGAAAACTAACTCCAGCTTCCTGTTAGAGGAACCCAGCTAACTTTGAAAGCTCAGTGGTGGAGAGTGCAGTATGGTGAGAGCGAACCACTAAGCCACAAAGCAACACATAATAGACAAAAGACACAGTTGGTTGACAACTGCTGAGTATTTAGCCAACACGAAAATAGTATGTGGTGCAACACACTGGTGGTACTGGAGATAATAGCATCCCAGCCAGACATAGAAAGGCTGCATATGGATGATATGTGGCCACTCATAATTTCATGACTGTATCCATAACTGTGATGACACTGCATGGCTAGCATGGTGCGTAATCCAGGCCGAATGCCATTTAACATCTGAAATCTAGTCAAGTGATTTATTTTGTGACTGCAATTTAGTCTACCTGCAAGATCAGGACATTTGTCTAGCTAAACACCTGCTGTTGGGACTGTCTGCCCAGCAGCCAATTGTCCAGATAAAGGTGTATGCACAGACTCTGCCACTGCAGGGAGTTTAAAACATCAACTCACACAGACTTGTGAACACCTAAGCTGACCCGCAGGGAAGGGAACATCGCTCTGCTGATCTCATAGCAGTTGGTATGTGGAAATGCATCTCCAAGACCTATGGCCATGACCAGTCATCTTTGTTTACAACTCGCATGAGATGATATTTAATTACATCTAATAGTACTTGTATTAAGAGGACCTTAAAAACCATGATATACTTTCCGTAAAAAAATGAATTTCACGAGGGATGTGAGAAGCCGAAACCACTGCAGCAAGCTTATAAGTTCACAAACTCTCTGTGGTTTCATTTTGGCTGTTGCCAAACACTCCGGTATCCTATACAATACAGTCAAACATGTAACTAAAATAAAAACTATCGCAGTTCAGTGGAATAAGATAGAATATGTCAACAGAATAAGAAAATTTAAAGCTTGAAATTTGAAAAATGTCTAGAAATAAGTTTAATAATCTTATAATATTTGGTTTTGTGTAATATTATAATAGGAAATACCAGATACATTTACAGGGTGTCCCAAAAGTCTCAGGGAAATTAACACTTTTAAGAAAAATGTCATCCAAAATTTTTCATACTTAGTTTATATTGTATTTTTTTCAGCTAGCCTTTAAGAATGTCTGTGACAAAAGAAGAACGTATTGAAATCATTCTCATTCATGGCTGGATCGGGAAGCTGTCACAAGTTTGCGATGGACTTTAACAGGAAACATAGCGAGCACCTCATACACGATACTGCTGCCAAACTTATTAACAAATTCAAAAAGACTGGAAGTGTTGCGGACCAACCGAGAAGAAGTGGACGTCCACGAGCATCCATTGAAGAAGGCACAACTGACATGGTGCTGGCAAACATAGTCCCCTTTATATGGAGACTTTTGGGACACCCTGTATATTCAAGATATTTTCACTTGGCAGTGATGGCCTGTTTATGTTGCATTTGTGAGATTCAGAAAGATACACACTCAGCCAAACACACACACACACACACACACACACACACACACACATACACACACACACACACACACACACACACACACACACACACACACACACACAGTGTGGCATTGTTACAAAAATAAGGAATTTTATTCACATTCATCTAGCAGTTTAAAACCTGCATTGTACTGCAGAAGGACTGTTTTACCATAGTCATTTGGTAGCTAAGCATTCTTGACACTCACTTGTAAAAATTACCCTTAAATTAACATCGACATATTTACACAAATAATTTTCATTCTAAATGAATACAAGCTCTGACTGTATTAGTAGACAAGAGATCAGACGTGACAAGCAGCGATGCAAGATAGAATGTATATAGACGTAGGAATATAGTATATAATCATTAAGTTCACAGAGACAAAACATTACATGTCCTTGTCATTCCCCCCATAGAGAAAAAGCCAAAAAATTATACTAAAGCTATGAGATATACAGTAAGCTCACAATAAATAGTAGACAATATCATTACACAAAGGTGCCTTACAATGCAGTGAGTTCGATGACTTTTACACAAAAGCTGAAATCACGAACCCAAAACCATAACTTTATCACAATGACACGTTTGAAGAGAAAATAATAGTCATGTGCAATGAAAAAGAAATTTTCTTTAATATCCTTGCATAAACTTTCAGGCTAGAATTCAACACTGAAAGTACAATTAACAGCAAGGTGTGTAATTTTAATATAATTTTGTTTCTTTTTTTTTTTTTTTTTTTTTACATACATAGTTAACAACAACTCGTGGCATTTCCTGTGATTGCCTTGAAAATAATATAATAATGCTGAATCATTTTGTTGATTTGATGGAACATTTTTATATAAAGATATAAAGCAGAATATATATTCATATGGGAACAGTTACTCAGACGCCTGACTGTTTATTGAGTCTGTTCAGAGCGTCTCCCACAATGTCCAGCTCATGTCTCAGCTCCTCCACCACACAGTTGATGCTGGTTGTGTCCTTCAGCACATCCACACTCTGAGTGTAGGGGTTATAACGCACCGTAAATGGTCGCTTGATTGTCTTTGCAAACTCCCTGAAAGATGAATTAACTCGGAGTAAAGAGTCGTGACCGCATATAGAAGCAAAGATCAATTCAATGAAATTCATGTAATATTAAATCCTATGATGCGAACGATTCACTGCAAAAAATGTCATTAAGTGAAAAGATCTTGAATTATAGTCAATTGCATCTAGTATTTCCTATTATAAGATATACAATAAACCAAATATAAGATTATTAAACAGACATTTACAGACATATTGTATTGGCAGATACAGATCCTAATATTAGCAAAATTATCTGCCAAAAGAACAAGATGATAGAATGAATAATCTTATTTAGATTTATTAATCTTATATTTGTTTTATTGTAATCTTATAATAGCAAATACTAGATACATTAGACTATATTCAAGATATTTTCACTTGATTAGATGTCATTTTGTTCTCTTCATCCTACATACCTCATCTTGACTTTGGCCACCTCAAAGCTCTCTGACATAAAATAGACATCCTGGAATGTTGTTATAATGCACTCCTGTTTGCATGTGACTTTGGGGTCAAAGGGCATGATGCAGGCGTTCCCTGACAGAGCATGCTGGGAGAGAAATATTCTAATTAGACAAGCAGCATGTACGGTACATGTACAGGTACTGGAACATCACATAAACGTATTTAAAGACAGCTTGTAAGTATGAGTTGTCAGTGCAACATAGTTTTAAAAATGTATAGTGATCATATCCATGCAGTGTGAGGAGGAGACAGACAGTAAATAAGTCAAATATTACCTTTAGCTCACTGATGGAGGACAGCAAGCCTGCACCATATGCTCTCAGGTTCCCCTCTTGCTTACAGAGTCCAAACTCCACTGTGAAGAAGTAACACTGCAAGTACCACAACAGAACATTAATAAATATTTCTCTGTATACATGGTAATGTTAACATTTATAGGGTTTACATAGAAAATACATAAACAAAGCATGACACAGAATGATCCTTAAGTATCCATGACTAGGCTTTTTACTCACAGTGGCTAGTTTCTGAATTTCCTCATCGGATACTCCAAGTGATGCAAGTCCAATCTCCTGACTGAACTGTGCGAAACTGGGCTCGGCCAAAAGAGGCACGTGACCCAGCAATTCATGACACGTGTCCCTGAAAAACACGTTGCCTTTAGTGGTGTTCTAAACCCATAGCATCCAGACATATTTTTAGACTGTTGTTTTTAATTTTTTGCCCTCAACGCTGTGCGAACTTTCTTTACTTTTGGTGCAGTTTAAGTGCTTAATCATTTTGAACATGTGTAACATATTGTAGCAGCTAAAATAGTTTAGAAACATTTGGCTGTCTTCTTAGCTAACCTGATAATCTAAGACCTCAGCATTTACCATTATAAAGTTTTTTTTAAAATCACGTCCTTGCCTCGACCGTCCACAGGTTCTCATCACCGGTAACTCCCATGATCCTCTACCAGGTTTCCACCAGGTTCTTTCCTGATCTCACCCCCTCTTTATCACCTGCACTGTTCCTAATTTATAGATTCATTAGCATAGTCTCTTAGTCCAGTAGTCTCAGTATCCTTTATTTTGATTGTTTGTTTATTTTTTCACTTACTTGCAATGAAACACTGCCTGACTTATTGACTGCTTTGTTCTAGTCTTTAATAATGTGTTTGCCAGTGGACTGTAACTAAGTCTGATTTCTGGTTTGCCAATTTTAATAAACTTTGCCCCATAATTAAATTCAGTTTTACTGCTTTCATGGTCAATATTTACATACTGAGTTATTAAATGATGCTGTGTGTACTCACGGTTCAGGTGTGTAGAGAGGGTCTGAGCTATGGCGGACGTACTGCGTGCAGTGGAACACACGGAAAGCCAGTCCTGCCAGGAAGTCTCTTGGGGAGAGATATCCTGCCACGGGTCTTATGGTGAACCCTGTACGCTCTGAAGATGCAATAATACAGTCAAAATATTTCCAAATAAACTATGGACTAAACTAAACTCTCTCTCTCTCTCTCTCTCTCTCTCTCTCTCTCTCTCTCTCTCTCTCTCTTTAACTATAAATACACTTAAATAAAGGCTTCAGAGTGTGATGACCTCTGTCTCACCTTTCAGGAAGCGTGAGATGTCCTCCAGCTGTGGGATGTTGTCCTCGCGATATCCACAGTACTTGGTGAGCAGAGGTAAGTTTTTCAGATACTCGCGGCAGGCATGAGTGGGGTAGAGATTATTGAGCTCTCGGAACACGACCCCCCATGTCTTCACCTCCTCCTCTGTAAACTCAGTCCGGGGAATGGGGTTTCCGCTGGTAAACGGAGACAAAAAAATAAACAACATTAGAAAATATGGATTTTTAATATCTTATACCGTGGCACTGTTAAATTCTCAAATTGACTGTTAATTTTCTATATCAGCAGCTCTGATCACAGATTTCTATTAGTGCATTCATTCTGATACGTTACTGCTTCTATAATTCACAGGGACTTGTATAGCGAATGCTCTATGTAATCTACGCCTAATAATAAACAGATTTTAAAACATGTTATGTAACAAAGAAAACATATAATTGTTGATTTCCATCTGCAAGGAAAGCTTTAGGAGAAAGTGAGGGAATGACAGTGATAACAGGAACTAACTTGTTTCGAGGGCGTTCTACAAATGTAACTGTAAAAGGATAAAAATTATGACTAATAATTTTTTATTTTCAATTGTTATCCTTGGCAATTTGCTGTGGTCTAAGAGTAATAAAGCATGATGGGGAGTGGTGATAAGAAAATAACCACAGAGCGCATGGTGTGCCGCCACCTGTATGTTTATTAACTAAATGTCTTTAAGTGTTGTATATAAAAAAATACGTAAATAATAAAATAGATAATATTAGTAAAGAATAAGAGACTTTAGGATGCCCTGTTATAGTAAATTAATATATTATTAATCACAACACCCTCTCATTGGTTATTTCCCTATAATAGCAGGCCTTGTTGTGTTTTACTCCTTACTTATCTTATATCTACTTTAAGTATCTTCACTTTAAGTATCTGAGCCTACATTAAATACATTACAAAATAATCCTTATCAAGACACTTACTGCTTGTAACTCATAGCCAGATCTGCAAAATATTTTCTTCTTTTGCGGTAGACATTGTCCTTAAATCCCTACAGAACAGAAACACAACAGTGAAGGGAGAAACATTCAAGGTGTAGTTACTTTTGCAGAAGGTAGATTTCGATATTAAAGCGGCAGAGGATTTGAAATACCAGCACAAGACAGTAGCTAAAATGTACAACACATTTGTTCATTTGTGTTATCTTTTAGCAAATCATGCTTCTGTGACAACTAATTAACAATGTTTACCGGGTGATCTGCGTCCAGATCCGAGCCATACATCAGCACACGGTTGGCACACTTATCCAGATCAGAGATCTTCCTGGGAAACCAGGGTACATTTTCCATTTCTGTGAAAGAATAATAATTTCCATTTATATACAGTATAAGCGTGTGTAACAGTGTATGAACGAAGATACTGGTTTAAAACACCACTGAAAATATGTTTTATATGGATTCTTTACAATTAGCTGATTTACCATTTGTACGCTGGAGAAAATGTTAAGACTGATTTGAAGAAAAAAACTGATTCATTTGTTCAGTGTCCAAGTGGTTGAGCCACTGTATTGGTCTTAGTAATAATTCATCATATATTCAGTCATTAGTCTACACACAAGCCTAAAATGATATAAAATGGTTAGGAATTTTAAAGGGGTCCACGTAGGTGTACAGTTTGGTCAGACTGTTTACTGTGCTGTTTGGCATGTAGCCATGATTTCCGGTTCGTACCGCTCTCTTCCGGTAGCCGGTTGTCGGGTGCGTCCAGCTCGAGCACGTTGACGTGTTTACTCAGCAGCTGAATGATGTCACTGAGCTGCTCGCGGTTACTGTCGCAGTCCACCAAGATCTCAAACTCCGAGTTGCGCCTCCTGGACTTTCGGGATTCGATGTGCACAAGGTTGACGTGGTTTTCCTGTTGAGTAGAATTCAAGATTCAAGAACTTTACTGTCATGTGCACAAGCTTTCTTTGTTCAGTGAAAGTCTCATGGATGTTGCAGGAAATAAAAAAAAACATAAAGGACAAATAATAATAAAAAATAAAAAGTAACAACAATATAGTATAAAAGTAGGAAATATAAAAATGATTCAAGATAAATAGAAGAAGGAGAAGAAGAAGAAGAAGAAGAAGCCTTTATTTGCCACATGTACATTAAAGCACAGTGAAATTCTTCTTTTTTTTTTTTGTGCATATCCCAGCTTGTTAGGAAGTTGGGGTCAGAGTGCAGGGTCAGCCATGATACGGTGCCCCTGAAGCAGAGAGGGTTAAGGGCCTTGCTCAAGGGCCCAACAGTTGAACCCCTGACCTTCTGATCAATAACCCAGAGCCTTAATCATTGAGCAACCACTGCCCAGTGGTGGTTGAAAAAATCTATACAGTAAGCCTAAAAGTACGCTCGGTCATATCTGACAGGATTATTTTTTTAAATAAGGGTTGTAAAATGAACTTGAATAAGCTTTGAATATGAAGTTTTTTCTATTATTATTATTATTATTTTAGGGAAATAATTTAAATAGTCCTACAGACACTAGACGCTTTTCTTTGTTTGAACTCTATCGTACAATATGACCTAACTAGATATTAAAAACAGCGACGAAATATGATTACCTGGAACAGTTTCAGTGCTTTGACGAGCCCCCCGACTTCATTCTTCAGTGTGAATACTATAGCTGCACGACCCTTTTCTCCAGACACGCTCTTGTTATCTTTGTTCTCATCGATCTTAGAAAAGGTTGATTTGTTCATCTGGAAAAGACGCCAAAAAAAAAACAAACCAAAAAAAATGTAAAAAAAATAAATAAATAAACCTGTCAGTGAGATTAGTGTCCGTGTCCCCTGTCAGTACCCGAAATAAAACGATTATCAACTCTTTTAAAACACTGCATTAAGGGTGTGGATTACGTGGGTGTTGATTAAAGTGAAAGGGTCTCCTAAAGAGCACATAATTACATAGCCTAATAAGTGTGCACACAAGCACTCATTCTCTCTCTCTCTCTCTCTCTAAACAAGACAAGAGGTTTAGACAAGACAAGACAAGAGCTAAATGATAATCAGTTCCAATAGGCTTTTTACTGCACGTAGTTTTCCAATAAAATACTTTCAATAAAATAAATAATGTTTTGGTTTTATTTGTTTGTTTGTTTGTTTATTTATTTATTTTACATTTTGAGTACTCAGAATACAGTGTCAGTGCTCAGTGTTCAGCACCACTTAATTACTTAATTACATAGCCTAATAAATGTGCACACAAGCACTTGTCCTCTCTCTCTCTCTCTCTCTCTCTCTCTCTCTCTCTCTCTCTCTCTCTCTCTCTCTGTCTCTCTACAAGCAAGACAATGTGTTGCCTAATTGATTTTCAGTTTCAATAGGTTTCAATTTACTGCACGTAGTCTTTCAGTAAAATACTTTCAATAAAATAAATACAATTTCCCTCCCTTTTTTTTTTTTTTTTTTTTTTTACATTTTGAGCTGTCACAATACAGTGTTAAGTACTCAGTGTTCAGCACCACGGACAGAGATCACTCACACTCTGAACAATCTCCAACACATTGGTTCTTGTATTTTGCTTTTCTTTTAGTTTATCAAGATATATCGAGATTTTAAAAATATGTAAGATGAGACACACAATTCAGAAACACGCAGCTCGGGTACTGACCGCTGTAGAGTGCGCAAGCGCGAGCTGAAGCAGCTGTCTGTGCGCGCGCTGTCCCGTCTGTAGTGCTGAGAGCATGAGGTTCACTTTAACCAGCACGAGTCTCCTTACCTCAATCCCATCTGGAGTGCGAAGAAGGCTATTAATAACACCGCCTTACCTTAATCTTAACACGGATTGTGGTGCAATTAATCACCGTTCTTACGCGCATTGAGTTTACGCATGCTCCTTAAGTCTGGATTTGGCTAAGTTTATAGTTTCTGACTTTTTTTTTTTTGTAAGTAGCCTCAATTAACAGCCTAAGTTGTCTCTCCTTTGTTTTTTGATGTCTCTCAAAGTTTAGGCGCTACGCTTTGACACTTCCACGTGAACCACAGCTTTTACAGGGTCTCATCCTAAAAATCTGATCTAGCCCAGTGGTCATCAACCCTCTTCCTTGAGATCTACCTTCCTGCAGGTATCATCTCCAACCAAAATCTAACGCACCTGTTTTAGTTGATCAAGAACTTCTTAAGGCATTGATTAGATGGTCAGGTGGGCACGATTATGGTTGGCGCTAAAGTCTTCAGGAAGGAAGCTCTCCAGGAACAGGGTTGGTGACCACTGATCTAGCCTAATTACCCCCAAAGTAGGTTAATTCGACACGTCGAGTGAAATGTGATGAGACACGACTGCTTTCACTGCTGTTTTGTTTCTCAGTGCGTCGCGTTCTTGACCTTCTTAAAGCCTGACGCACGAGCAGCCTGGCCCCAGTGGCTTGGCTTAACGACTTTATTAAAGCTCGTGTCCGGTTAATAAATCGACCACACACACCTGTGCATGCGTGAGACATCGCAGGACCTACACATCGACTTAAAACTTAAAGATATTGCTTAAGTTTAGTTGACTTTCACAGAAAAAAACAAACAAACAAACAAAAAACAAAAACAAAACAAACAAACAAAAAAAACCCAGAAAGCTCAGGATACTAGGATCTCTTAACTTTCCCAAATTGCTTCACTGCATACAAAACCAATCTAGGAAACACAAATCCAAACACAAGTCGGACGGCGGCGGAGTCTCACCTCATTGTTAAGTTGCTTTTCTTCCAAACACAAGCCGAGGTTCATTGAGTCAAATGACCTTCCTCTGCGTGGCCCCTCGCTTTTGCTCGAGTACATAGTGAGTTCGCTTGGAGGCGCGCTTTTTATTTGGACCCCTGGGTCAGTTTGTTATTCTGCAGGATGGAGTGATGCAGTGGAGGAGTGAACGATGCTACTTATGGACGCCAGTGAGGAGGGACAGGGGGATGGATGATAATCTTCCCCCGCACAGCGAATGGAAAAACGGCAGCGCGCCTCACGTCATGGGCCACAAGACCCACGCCTTTTTTTGTATTTTTTTTATTTTCTCTTCATACCCAAAATGCGTAGCGTATACGCAGAGGACTTCGTCACCGACGGTGTAATGAGTCACATCAAGAAACAAACAACAACAACAACAAAAAAAAGTCACGAAGGTCTCGAGGACAGGCTATACAAAATTGGCATGATACTCAAAACTCTCACATCCTCTCTGAATGCATCCAGTGTGACTATAAAAACAAGACCATGCAATTCCTTTATTCATTTAAAGAGAAATTTGTGTCCTGCTCCCTAAAGGTGCAATAGTCAATATTTGTCATTTCTGACTAGTATAAACAATGGAGACAATTATGTACATAATTATGTAAGCCATTTTCACAGAACAAGTTATACTACATAGCTAGGGGGGGAAAAACAGTTTGGAAGCCTGCCTTCCGGTCCAGAATGTCTGTTTGTATTTGGTCAATAATTTCATAGACACGACCACAGGGCCCACCCCGTCCAACAGGCGAAACAGGGCCTCGGCTTGCCAGATGGGTTCGTCCAACATAAAGGTTTTCCAGACTGCAGATTTTCATACAATGAGCAAAAAATGCATTAAACCGTACTCGCATGTGCCTCATTAAATAACACACAAATCACAAAAACGTTGAGGACTAAATAACTCATCCATATTACGCAAGTAAAAGGATGAGCTCTAAATAACATGACAAATGACTGAAAATGACAAAAAAAAGCAAAACATTAGTATAACTAAAAGCAGAAATCATTAGTAAAATACACCATATCACAGCAATTTGCATAATTTATTCATGCAGCGATGGATTGGGGAGAACTCAAGTACCGTAATTATTCGTATCCACGGGATTCCAAGCTTCACTCCAAAATGCTCATTGCTCACGTTCAACAGAAATGCGGGGAAATGTCCTATTTTGGTCTTAAAAGTCTATTTTTGTGCTGCTTACTCTTTATGAATACGTACTAAACATAAGCTCATGTAAACTGCATGGCAGAAAAGGCATTCTGTAAAAAAAAAAAAAAAAAAAAAAAAAAGTCTCATTATTCTTGGTTGGAAAGTTCCCAATATTCTCATGACTACGGTAATAGCCACTTTGCTGAGTCATTAGTATTTTATAACAACATCACATTTCATCACACATTACATCGAAAGATGTGATTCATTTTAATTAAATTAGTAGAAAAAAGAAATAATGCTGCAGAGATTATAGTTGTGGTATAACATGGCACCTGAACGGTATCTTTCGGGAGCTGAAAAAAGAAAAAAAAAGAAAAGCAGATGAAGAAAAGCAAGCTCAAACTAAAGGTATGTTCTGCTTGACATTATTTATTGCTGTATTATTAATACTCCAGTTTTAATACCCATGTCCCACTAAGTTTTTTAGTTTTGTTTTTTTACTTTTAAAGTTTTGTGCTGTGCTTATTTTAAAGCCATTAAACTAGGTGAAATACTTAATGTAGCATACATTTCTACATGTTGTTTATGCATGTTTGAATGTTATACACTTAGAATTACACCTCTGATTACATGCTTAATTTTTTTTAATATGCTCTCTCTGACTTCATTTATGTACTAACTAGGGCCAGGCTCCATCTCAGTTTTCTCATAGTGCTGATATAAAAGTTTGATATAAAACACTAATTGTATTGCATTTTTTTTATATTACACAACATAACATTGTAGATAAATAAAACAATTGTTTATTCATTTCTTTAATGCATATTTAAAATTAAAGGGCCATCTACTGATTCTGAAGCAGAACCTTTTATATACAGTACTGTGCAAAAGTTTTAGACACCTTATTTTTTTTTGTACAAACTTTGTTATAGATTTTTTTTATTTTATGACTTCTACAATATAAAGTCAGTACAAAAACATTTTAGATTCCCAAACATTAGTTTTCTAGCACAAAATTAAATGTTACAGAAAAATGTTTGTATGTCATTAAAGAAAGCGGTATATTACATAAGAGACACTTTTCAGACAAAAACACAATGAAGGCTGCTGGGTTTTGCTTCAAAAATAAGAATCAAGTGCGAAAGTCAAAGTCTCCAGAAGAACTGTGGCTGGTACTGCAAGATGCTCAATAAAACTTACCAGCTATTTTAATTTTAATTTTAATTTTTTTTGTTACACCAAACATTTACTACTGTTTACTGCTCTTTATGGTATTTTTTTTATTGTAGAAACATTTCATTTCATTATTTTGAAGGCATCTTTGCTCTACAGCATTTCTTTGCATGTACCTTAAACCTTTGCACAGTACCATATATGTATTTTGTTTTATTTTTCAAGTTCAAATATAATTTAATATATTTGTTTAAATATTTGTATTTTATACATATAGTTCTGATACAATTGTTGTATTATTACATTGAATATGTTGCACTTAATAAACATTTATACATTTAAATATGGAAAATGTAATTGTTATGTGCTCTTCACTTGCCAAATTGCAGTGCTATGACAGTTTTTACATCAGTGGGGCCCATATTCATGATCTCGCCCAGGCCCCCACAACCCCTCGGGCCGGCCCTGCACACCCACAACGCCCCTTCACATCCTCTTAAATCATTATGAGGAGAACTTTGTTAAGAGCATGTTTATACTGTTATATAGTAAACATGTTACATGTTATGAGTTGTAACTTGGCTTTAAAGCAGTTGGATGTCCGTGTTCACTTGTGATGATGACAAAAAATGATGACATGACTGTCCTTGTTGATGTTAAATCTAGTTGAACCACCATAAGTTTTGGGGGCGGAGCTTTGTGTGCATGGGTGGAAATGGGGGGCTCAAAAAAAAAAAAAACATTCAAATCTTATTCAGCTCCACCCATTCGTGTGTTTTGTATGTTACATTTACGCATCTACATCCATCCATTTTCCATACCGCTTATCCTACACAGGGTCACGGGGGAGCCTGGAGCCTATCCTAGGGAACTCGGGCCACAGGGCGGGGGACACCCTGGATGGGGTGCCAACGCATTACAGGGCACAACCACATACACAGTCACACACCCATTCACACATTACACACAATTTGGACATGCCAGTCAGCCTAGAATGCATGTCCTTGGACAGGAAACCAGAGTACTCAGAGGAAATCCCTGAAGCACAGGAGAACATGCAAGCTCCACGCATACAGGGCGGAGGCAAGATTCGAGCCCCCAACCCTGGAGGTGCGAGGCAAATGTGCTAACCACTGAGCCACTGTACCCTCCTTGCATCTACTGTCTTACTGTCTTAAGTAAATTTCTTCATCATGAAGTAGGAGACATAAATCTACAGATTAATTCATATGAAATATACAGTTGAAAGTTAGGCAGAGGTAGGAACATGCTGAATTATTACTACTATTATTAACTAGTAATACATACTAAAAAATAGGTCTAGTCCATGCCTCACTGTAATGTAAAGGAGAGGGCCAACCAAACTTGCAGCAATCCCCTCTCCCCATCACCATCTTTTTTTACAGGCCTTTGTTTATTGTAATCTATATTCAATGGCCCTAAATGTCTACAACATATCTTGTATATAAATGTATACAAAAATATTAGCTACTCAATTCTCCTTGCTTTGGATTTCAACTCAAAAGAACATTTCAGTTCAACTCAGTGTTACCTCTATAACCTGAGAATACAAGATATATGCAAACTTCATAAGTGTAAAATGACATTTTATGAATATTCATATGTTCATTTTATGAACAGATTCATCTCATCACAGGACATTAATGCACTTTTATGTCTTTTGGTCTTTTGTCTAAAATCTGCATTTTGGGGAATACTCAAAATGTACTCTCTTTAATTCTCTTGAGTTGTATAAATGTTACAAACTGATTTATGGATTTTGCATGGAATTGCCCTTTAATAAAAAATAAAAGTACATATTCCTTGTAGAAAATTAAAATGCTCCACCAATTTGATGTTCTTGAAATGTGCAAACTATTAATTATTGTTCATTAGTTCCTAAAGAAACCTTTCTCCCTGTTATCATTGTTATTGCTGTAATAAACGAATTACGTATAGAATGTTAATCAGGCCACCTTCTTAGTCAATTTGACTTAATCTACTCTGTCAGTTCATACAATATTAGACTATGTTGATAATGGCTTTGGATAAGATTGGTTTATTGAAATATGATTTATTGATGCCATGTACTGTATAAGTATGCTACAAATGAATAATGTTTCAAACAAAGATGAAATTAAGGATTACAGTAAAAGCCTAAACCAATGAAAATATGGGTCCCAAATTACCAAACACGTAATTATACATTGGCTTTCAGTTAGTCTTGACAAAGTGGTAGGCCATGCTTCTTCAGAATATGATCACATGTGGATAATCAACACCCTAACAATTTGAGGAAAGTGTGTTTGTTGGGGTATTTTTGTTTTAATAATGGCACGAAAGCTTAGACAATGTGGGAATTCAAAAACTGTACCAATACATCTAAATTCACCCTACAAGGCATAATTATTAGAGATAATGAATTGTAAATGTGGAGACAAAAAAGCCCACATTTAAACATTTCAGCAGTTACTGCCATGACAGGACCAATTAATAATAATAATAATAATAATAATAATAATAATAATATTAAAAAACTTTATTTTCTATAGCACCATTAAAAGTTGCATCTCAAAGCGCTTTACGAGACAAGAAATAAAAATACAATGATATATAAAAGAAGAGAAAACATGCAATAAGAACAATAAAGAAAAATACAATAAAATCACATAATAATCACAGAAAAGCAATGTGCAAAAAAGTGCATTTTCAGAGACGATTTAAAAATACTCAAAGATTCAGCATGCAATTAAAAAAGCTGATTAATAATTTGGATTCTCTGATTGAGACTTATAACATTTACATTTGCATATGAAATCATTCCCTTTGCATTTCGACTCCATCGGAAATGTAACATTTAGTTTATATTTACATTTATTATTTATATTTATGCATCTCTTGAAAAAAAAAAGTATCTCAAATGTCATTGCTCATGTAAAGTGTAGTATAAAGAGCTCTACAATGAAAGATCTGACAGTGTAAAAGTGTGGTACAGGACAGTCAGTGTGACCAGACAGTCTGATCCACTGTGCAAATGTGGGTCAGTAATTTTTCAGGCGTGATGCACGTGTAGGGTAAAAGGCTAAGAGGATTATGTCTCATCTTCACTGTACTTTTGTGGCCACAGCTCTGCAAGTCTTCATGTTGACACACGTTACATAGATGATTGGTCTTAATAAGATGTGGAATTACAATAAAGAGTGCTCAGAAATCATGATCTCTCTTTCCCTCACAAAGTACTTTATAGCAGATGGACTGCTTGTTCACGTTCAGATTTAATGGTGGGGTGTTTCTCAGGGATTTAGGATCAGAGCGATGCTGTCAAACTTCTATACGGTGTTTGTTCAGGCAGCCACAAGTAGCCTCTACAAGGAAGTCCATATGGCAAAACTGCTGTGACAGGATATTAGAATTACACAAATGAGTGTGTATGAGAGAGAGAGAGAGCGAGAGAGAGAGAGAGAGAGAGAGAGAGAGAGAGAGATGCAGTCAAGAGCACTGCCTCACACAGAGGAAGGGGAAGAAATACTCTCTTAGAAATAACACAATAAAAACACGAGTGTGATTATAACCTAGTACGGATTTTCCATTCATTTTCCTCTTCACTGATGTTCAGAATCATTGGTATAAACCGTCAGAATCAATCATCATGATTAAAAAAAAAAAAATCAGAATCAGAATCACAAAATTATAATTATAAATTGAAGTACCACGTGAACTTTGCATTTTAGATGTCGTCCTTGTCCAATGAAAAACATATATCTTCAAAAAAAACTTGACCATGAAAAACTCTCTCTTGGAGAGTGTCATACAAAAATGAATACAAAATAATAACACTGACATATTTCAGTCAGTTAACTTACAAGTCCCTTTTTATATTATATTTGCAAAACACAGCCACTATGAATGGACATTAACAGAGGTATTACTATTTATTTTTTTAAAAATTAAAACCACCATGTTTAATCTGCATACACTGAGCTTTTAACTGCCGCATTATCCTAATATTTGTCAGGTGTAAATGCATGAGTTGGCACTGAGGTTTATCTGTAAATCACAAAGATCTACCCTGATGAAACAAAATTTACGTACTAGAAAAACATTTTCTAAAAAAAAAAATAGTAATATACTTCACATAACTGGCAGTTTACAAAATTTTCCCACATGTCAGCCTGCCTACATGTGCACCAATTGTTCACTATCAGTGGTGTTAAATATGATTGGGGCATTAACTAATGACAGTGTATGCTCACTGGCTGGTATATTTGCTTCATTTATTAAGCACTTAATTTAACTTTACACAGAGATCCATCAAGGTGAGCAAATAACATATTCACACAGTGCAGTAGTGATTAATATCTCTGATAACCTGAAACACATACAGTGCAATCCACCAATATTGGCACCTTTGGTAAATATGAGCAAAGGCTGTGAGAAATTGTTTTTATTGTTTAACCTTCTGATTTATTTATTACAACAACAAAAAAACAACACAAAAATACTCTGCTCTATCAAACAATTGCAAACACAATACAGGTTTATCAAAAGAAATATCTTTGTTAAATATAGGTGTGAAACAATTATTGGCACCCCTATGAATTCATATGAGAAAAATATATTTCAAGTATATTCCCATTGATATTTTAATTTTTTTAGTACACCAGGGTGACTAGGAACAGGAAATTGTTCAACCATGACTTCCTGTTTCACAGAGGTATAAATATGAGGTTTATACCTCATCAAGCGGCTACTGAATGTGAGTGAGTGAGTGAGTGAGTGAGTGAGTGAGTGAGTGAGTGAGTGAGTGAGTGAGTGAGTGAGTGAGTGATCATATTATCAGTCTGTCCACAAATAAAGTAAATACCTAGATACAGAGGTGATTGAAAGTCTGTGAACCCTTTAGAATTGTCTATATATCTGCATAAATATGATCTAAAACATCATCAGATTTTCACACAAATCCTAAACGTAGACAAAGAGAAACCAATTAAACAAATGAGACAAAAATATTATACTTGGTCATTTATTTATTAATGCGGATATATATAAAAAATTCTAGGGTTCACAAACTTTCAAGCACCACTATATTTCATTCATTAATCTATTCATTCACTGTCCTTCAGTAAGTGTTTTATCACTCTTGTACACTGGTTCTCATGTACTTGTGCTACTCATGGTAAAACCTGCATATCTGGTGGATTAATAGTGTTATGCTGCATGTGTGCGCTTGTTTTACTGGAATTTTGGTTTTGAACACTGAATCTTGTCTTACACAAGTAGTCCTGTGTACACAGGGTTTATATTGTTTTGAATGTTGCACCCTGATCATGGTAACACAGTATCCCATCCCAATGTATGGCCAAAAATTTGTGGACACCTGACCATCACACCCATATGTGAGTCTTCCCCGAACTGCTGCCACAAAGTTGGATCGAATGTATATCGAATGTCTTTGTATGCTGTAGCATTACAATTTGGAACCAAAAAGAGGCCCAAACCTGTTCCAGCATGACAGTGTTCCTGTGCACAAAGCGAGCTCCATGAAGATATGGTTTGCCAAGGTTGGAATGGAAGAACTCAACTGAGCCCTGACCTCAACCCCACTGAACACCTTTGGGATAAACTGGAATGCCGACTACGTGCCAGACTTCACTAATGCTCTTGTAGCTGATTGAGCAAATCCCCCAAAGCCATGTTCGAAAATCTAGGGGAAAGCCTCAGAAGAGTGGAGGTTATTATAACAGCAAAGGGGGACTAAATCTGAAATGAAAAAGCACATATGGGTGTGATACTCAGGTGTCCACAAACCTTTGGCCATATAGTGTGTATAAGATAAAAACGATAAAAAGTACTTGATTAACATTAAGCAGTGTTCCTAAAATAGTGTGTGATGTTAAGGCACAGTGTTACAGGTGTGTATGTTTACGGTGTGTATGCTGTCATGGGCAGTGTGTAAACCCTGATGAGACTCACCTGGCGGAAGGCAAACAAACTCACATCAACATCAGAGGGTTATTGAGAGGCCTGGTTTGGGGAGGAAAAGAGGATCAAAGCGCTATCCTTTGGGATCTGGAGAGACGGGATGTACATTGGTGATGGACCTGATAAGCACCAGGCCACATCTACAGGTACAGAGTCTGCTCTGTGTTCTTGTCTTTAATTAGGGAGTTTGGTGAGTCAATGTGGATGATAAAGCAAAGCTCTCAGATCTCTTTAAAACTGCTATTAAAAATGTTTTTTAAAAAAACAAAAACAAAACACAACACAACACCTTTTCGCCTTTTCTATACTGATCTCATTCATGATGTTTTGCTTTGCCGGCTCCTTTAAAATAAAAAAAAATAAAAATAAAAAGGCCAGTCTACATCCAAGATCTCTGAGGGTAAGGGAACAATTATGCTTTATGACCACCATCAGCTGTATCCATGTAGCTGCCTTTAATCACCTGAAATGTTCAGAGAAGAAATAAAAGACACTGCGACTCAAACCACTGCTTTTGCGTTGCACTGATTCACACACATACTGTATCATCAGTGAGATCATTAGTGAGGTGTACGTGTCATGGATCGCCATCATGAGCACTGGCATGGAATGCTCTTTCGGGTAACCGAACACTGGTAATTAGGTTAAGATGCTGCTAGCCATCACATGGTGTGTGAGAATTGGAAATGTCATGTCAGGACACTGTGCCATCTCACGGCTTTGGGTGTTTAGGTATAGGATTTATACGCCACAGTTGGTCTCAAATACATTTCTGATTAGCGAAACTCAGACCTCTCAGTGTTGTTGAAATGTTGAATGACCTGGAAATATCAATTAATATTTAAATTCTGGATATAAAACATGAATATGTGAAGAATTTAAATATGAAGACATCGATCATGCCGTACTTGAGCCATAATAGCAATAAACTAAAGTAAAATTATTTATTAGACGTATTAGCTCAGGCTTATTTCTCTCCCTCCCCTTTTTCTCTTCACACAAAAGGAGCTCAGTGTTAATTAAAGACAGGGCAGGCTGACATTATGCAGCTTCTAGCCCTTTGTGCTGAAGAGGCTCTCTCCTGCTGTAGAGAAAGAGCCGTATTACTGTGAGCTCAACGGTGCCCACTCATCTCATTACAGACTCACCTCATTACACAGGCTCATTTGGCAGACAACCAGTAAAAGACACAACAAAGCTCGATTCATCGGTTATCAACACTAATACTGGGTCCAGCTTTAGGTAGCAGTCCTTGAAGCAATTCACCTTCTATCTCATGATTCCAGCCAATTTAAATTTTTAAGAAATCGAATTTCACAGATTATAACTGCGAATCTGAGTAATTCGCAAACCTACAGTTTAATATGCAGTCTGGATGAAAAGCAAGCAAACTGCTCAAAGTAAGACCAACATTATTGAATTATACTGATCAGCCATAACATTAAAACCACCTCCCGCCACCCCCTTGTGCCGCCAAAACAGCTCTGACTCGTTGAGGCATGGACTCCACAAGACGCTCGATCGGATTGAGATCTGGGGAATTTGGAGGCCAAGTCTATGAACACCTTGAACTCTATGTGATGTTCCTCAAACCATTCCTGAACAATGTTTGCAGTGTGGCAGGGAGTATTATCCACTGACATTAGGGAATAATGTTGCCATGAAGGGGTGTACTTATAGCCCCATACACAGCAAACTGCAATGCACTGTGTTTTCTGACACCTTTCTATCATAGCCAGCATGAACGTTTTCATCAATTTGTGCTACAGTTGCTCTTCTGTGGGATCGGAGCAGATGGGCTAACCTTCACTCCACACTTCACTGAGCCTTGAATGCCCATGACCCTGTCGCCGGTTCACCGGATGTCCTTCATTGGACCACTTTTGGTAGGCACTAACCACTTCATACCGGAAACACCCCACAAGACCTGCTATTTTGGAGATGCTCTGACCCAGTCGTCTAGCCATGGCGATTTATGCCTTGTCAAAGTCGCTCAGATCCTTACGTTTGCCCATTTTTCCTGCTTCCAACAAATCAACTTATATATCCAAATATATCCCACCCCTTGACAGGCTCAACTGTAATGAGATAATCAATGTTATTCATGTCACCTGTCAGTGGTTTTAATGTGATGATCAGCGTAATTGAATACAATTCCACATTATACACTAGACAACTGTATGTCCACATAAGAGAGTCATTATATGTATATGATGTCTGTGCATTCGACTAAAACCTGACCTCGGACTCGGAAAAACCAAAGAAAATGCTTGCTCAACTCGTTATTTCTACTCGTGAGTTCAGCAAATGACGTTAAATCAACATTGCTGCTCACAGCATCAACAGTAAACAATGTACAGTAGCACTTACTTTTAACTAATATGCTGAGTTATTCTGTAAATACCAGCATTCGTTTTAGATAAATCAGCACACAGATGTATTTACTACTTAAATATATAACATTGACTATATACTGTAGTTTGCTGTTTTGAGGAGGTAAATATACTATACATCCCTTGTCACAGTTAACTGTATGGAGGTCGAAAATGACGTTCTGGCTTTCCACTTCCAAGGTGAGTTTGAATGCAGCATAAATGCTTACTATTCACCTGTTTAATGACATAAAGGCATGATAATTCAGAAACCATACAGGGTCTTCAGAAGCTAGTCATTCGTGTACTGTATGTGTGTACAGGTGACAAAGAAACAGTGTCAACCAGACATAACATCTGTCTTGTTTCTGTTCATTTTGTTCAGAGGATTTAGACATGTGCGTGCACACACGCACGTGCACGTGCATGCGCACACACATATGCACACACACACACACACACACACACACACACACAGTACTTGGAGATCCTGCTAATCTCACCAAATAGCCCAATGTGACAGTACATACAGGGACACACACAAACTAGCTAGAACCAACTATAATGCCAGAAGCTTAACAAATCTCATGGATGCTTCAGATATCCTGTACACACAGTGTCAAGGATTTGGAAAGATTTTGAATATTCAGTCAGCCCTAAAGATATTCACGCTTTTTCCACATTCGTGGGGGTCCTGCTCCCCTAGCCCCCGCCAATGTGGAAAAAATGTGAATGTCTCTAGGCCCCAAATTTAACACACAAAAAAAGTACAACAATACACTGTACTACAGCAGATGCCTTAATGGTTGGCAACCACAGTAGCTGACTTTGCTGTATGAAGCATATCTAATAATTCAACCTTTTCTTGTATGGTCTTCACTTTCTTTTGCCTCTTGGGAGCACTTTCAGAGGCACTAGAAGCACTACGCTTTGGACACATGATTACAGTCGATATTTATTGCACTTTAAAGATGCAAATAGTTGAGAAAAACGCGAGATACACTGCACACTGAGAGACAAAACAGGTGAGTGAGGCTGGCTAGTACCGAGACTAAGAGCATGCCGTCCCCAATCAAGGTGCGTAGTCAGCAGTTCTTTAGCGCATTGAAACGTTTTACAAAATGTAACTTTTTATAATAAAATGTGTGTAAATATTTTTGGTACTAAATGATAAATAGATTAATAATAAATATATTGTATGCATTTAGAACTTACAAAATTTTGCAAAACTCCAACAAAGTTCCCATTTAATTACTGATGGCAAACTCGCAAATAATCAAATCTGCGAACGTTAAACCCACATATGTGGAGGGCCGACTGTATACAATATGTACTGTATATCTGTACCTGAGCACTGCTGAATTTTCAAACGATGATTAATTTTCTCTAGCAGCATCTCTGACACGGCTAAAAAAACAAAAACAAACGTTCTTTAAGAAAAAAAAAAATTATAATTTTTTCCTGTAAGGAGACATAAGTTTAAACTTTGTGGAAGGCGTCTTGGGTGTGGGCGCTTTGTAACAGTCAGTAAGTTTTCTGTCATGGGAGAGTCTAGGGGTGGACTTTGCGCTTTCTTGGTTTCTCAGTAACATGACCAACTGAATGTTATGTCTTCAAAAACTTAAGTTCAAAGAGAGGCTGGTGAGGGAATAACTGTGTATAGCACCTGCAATGTAAGTGATGACAGGAACTAACTTGTCTCGTGGACGTGCCACAACATCAAGAGTAACTAAATGGTTAAAAAGTATGATGTGTCATTCATCCATCCACCCATTTTCTGTACCGCTTATCCTACACAGGGTTGCGGGGAGCCTGGAGCTTATCCCAGGGAACTTGGGGCACAAGGTGGGGGACATCATGGATGGGGTGCCAACCCATCACGGGGCACAATCGCACACAACTTTGAAAAGGCAATTAGACTACAACGCACGTCTTTGGACTGGGGGAGGAAACCGGAGTACCAGGAGGAAACCCGAGGCACAGGGAGAACATGCAAACTCCCTGCACACAGGGCGGCAGGATTTGAACTCCCAACCCCGGAGGTGCGAGGCAAACGTGCTAATCACATGCCACTGTGTCATTTATTAAGACATTAAAAATTGTAAGCATTCACAAATCACTGTGGAATTAGAGGAATAAAAAACATGCTGTTATCGGAAATTAATCAACCTCTGCTTTGTGGTGCAACACAACCCCCTGTCATTGATTATTTTTCTATTACAGCATGCCTCATCATGTTTTATTCCTTACATTACATAGCAAAGGAGAGCAGTATGAAAAAAAAATTTGCTCAGCAAATTTTAAATTATTCTCCTGAAACAGACTCCGAATAAGAGGGAGGTTAATACCTGCATCTACATTTGCATTTTCTTTGCACGCCTAATATGGCAGCTAATACAGGTGGATCTGTTATCCCAGACAACTACCGACACACACACACACACACACACACACACACACACACACACACACACACACACACACACACACACACACACACACACACGCATACACACAAACATCTCCACAATCTTCATTTTACATGAAATTATTTCCCTTATTACTTTCCATTACACAAGTCAGATATTTAACGACGATTGCTTAAACACAAAAGAATCCCTGATGGGATTGTAGTTTGCTACCTAACAACCTAACATACATGACAAAAGCTTCATTTAAATGAAATTGATCACTCATGTCAGTCCTGGAGAACTTGTCTCAGTGAACTTTCAGTGTTTTATCAAACCACTTGAACATGCATGCAATGTCTTTGCTTAGTAAAACAAAGTACCTCATTATTTTCACACTTAATGTCAGAAATGTAAGAAGAAATCTAAGTAACAATCTAAACAAAGAGGACAAAAAAAAAAACATGAAAAAAAATGTATGAAGGTACAAACAGGAGCAATCAAAGGTGTGATGGCGTCAGCAGTCTATTCTGGGCCAACAGGAACAGAAGGATTCATGATGGTGACGGCCGAGGGGAAACTTTCATTGTCATACTGTTGACAGGAGATAGAGAAGCGCCGGCTGCAGGAAATGACAAAGCGACTCTGATTAGACGGAGTTACTAACGCTTTAATGAGACAGGTGAGGGGGGGAACAAGAGATTGGAAAAGACACGATATAAGAGAGTGAGTGTGCGAGTGAGCAAGAGAGAGAGGAATGAATGAAACAGTGTACGTGCCAGGCAACATACATTTGTACACACATATGCCTCTTCAACAGCTTTGTATTGTCGACGCTCATGTATTTTTAATCACTGTATTGTTAGTCTTTTGAAACAGTTCCCAGGTAGCCCTGTTTATTTAGGTCTGTTCATTTCAATGAGTTCCAGGGAGCAGCCAGAAGAGTGCTGCAAAATGTATGTATGTTCATGTGTTGCACGTTTTTTTTTTTTTCGTCCAAAAATATATGTAATAAAAATCCTTTATTTTGGGTCTGATGACTGTGCCTCTATTACTCATCAGCATCAATGGAAAATTTGGTTGTTAAATGGAACAATCAACAATATATATATATATATATATATATATATATATATATATATATATATATATATATATATATATATATATATATATATATATATATATATATTTTTTTTTTTTTTTTTCCAGTGTGTACAGTGTTATTTTATGGAGGATGCCTTGCTATATGTGGTGTTTTAACAGAGGACTGTTCTGTTCAGCTTGAATCTGTTGTTGTGGACCCTACCCATGAACAATTTCAGCTTAGGAACATCCATCAGCCTTTAATTACCTTTTGTTCCTTCCTTTGCTAGGGTTATTTTTTAAATTATCTGTCTGGACACTAGTCACTTCTCATCAATCTACAAGCTCAGGAAGCACACATGCACCTCCAAACCTCACAGAATCTCCCGCAGACATGGATGGGCACATTCACACTTCATTGGTAATCAACTCAAGCCAAGTAAGTCACGAAACGACGTCACTGTGACCTTTCGGGCCAACTCTATACCTTAAAACCATGCATGCTAGATCAGCCTTAATACTAATATTAGCAGGCAAGCATCATGACTGTGGTTTTGCTCAGATTCAGCCTTTGCTTCACGCATCCGCCAGGTCTTCCTCCTACACTCTGTATTTCCATGATAATCGAGCCGTTTGCTGCTCTGCATATCAATCCCAAGCGTTAATTAAAAAGCTGTTATATTCTTGCTGGCGTCACTGCCTAGATCTTGTGCGCAATGGTTTCCTATGGAGGGGGTGGGAGGGGGGTGGGGGGTGAATGATGTCAAAATATACATTACTTTATTTAAATTTGGCTTTGCTTTGCTTAGATGGCTTTCAGGGTGGGATACATCCTGCAAGCTAAACAACTTGAGGATCAGAAATAGAATGGACTCAAAGACCAAGCCAATCAGAAAGCAAGTGACCAATTCTTAATTATTTTTCACATTATGTTACAACGATGCTATTAAATGGAAGGACTGGTCGAATAACGAATGCATCTGCATATAAAATAGTAGTCTTAGAACAAACAGTATGGATTGTTGCTGTAAAAAAATGTATATTTTATACACAGTTATCTAAGCAAATGTATGTAATGAGATTGTCTGCCTCAGTTTGAGGCTTTGCTAACAAAGGTAAACACTTCAGCATGCACTGAGGGGACACTGAAATGGAAAGTCTGCACTGTGTGGCAGCAGTTGCTATGGAAGGCATTAAATATGTTGAACTTGCAACATATTTACAGCTTACAACTTACAGATACTAAAATCACCCCCTTGCTTTAATTTGCCTTAATTTTTTTATTACAACCTTTAGTCTATTGGGATATGTCTCTACTAACTTTGTACATCTAGACTTTGCAATATTTGCCCACTCTTCTTTGCAGAACTGCTCAAGTTCAGTTAAATTTGATGGTGATCGTTTGTGGACTGCAGTCTTCAAGTCATTCCACAGATTTTCAATGGGGTTTAAGTCTGGGCTCTGACTAGGCCATGCAAGGACATTCATCTTTTTCTCCTTCAAGTACTGTGTGGTTGTTTTTGCTGTGTGCTTTGGGTCATTGTCATGTTGGAAGGTAAACCTTCTTCCCATTGACAACTTTCTGGCAGAGGGCAACAGATTTTCCTCAAGAATTTGACGGTATTTTGCCCCATCCATTTTCCTTCTATCCTGACAAGCGCTCCAGTCCCTGCTGCAGAGAAACACCCCCATAGCAGGATATTACCACCTCCATGCTTTACTGTAGGAATGGTGTTATTTGGATGGTGAACTGTATTGGATTTCCACCAGATATATCATTTGATGTTGAGGCCACATAATTCATCTGACCATAACACCTTTTCCATGTGGCCTCAGAATCCTCAAGGTGCGTTTTGGCAAAGCTCTGTCGTGGGTGGCTTTTTTCTTGCAACCCTCCCATACAAGCCACATTTGTGGAGAATTTGTGATATTGTTGTCACATGCACACAATGACCACTCTTTGTCATAAATTCCTGCAACTGCTTCAGAGTTGCTGTAGGCCTCTTGGTAGCCTCTCTGACCAGTTTCCTCCTGGCTCTTTCAACCAGTTTGGAGCAACGTCCTGATCCAGGGAGGGTCTGTGTTGTACCAAATACCTTCCGCTTCTTAATAATGGACTTCACTGTGCTTCTAGGCATTGATAAAAGCCTTTGAAATTCTTTTGTATCCATCTCCTGACTTGTGCCTGTCCACAACTTTATCCTGGAGATCTTTTGACAGTGCCTTGCCACCCATAGTTGATTGTTTGCTTCAGTTGCACTACAAAATGCTCCAGGAAAGCTCTTTTCATCCTGAGCTAATCAAAATGACCACAGCTGATCACAGTTGAAAGTCAAATGGCTTTGTGTGCCATTGAGAAGGTGATTAGCTACACCTTATTGTGTTTACAAGTCATTTTTAGGAGGGGGTGATCCTTTTTCCAACTCAGTGATTGTTTTTAAAAAAAAAAATTCTGACATGTTGGTGTTATATCTTTCACTTGGATGTTATAAGTTGCACTGAGTAAATACAGCTGGATAAAACAAAAACTGTGTCCGTCTTCATTTCAGGCTGAAAAGCAACAAAATGTGTTTATTTTAAAGGGGGGGGGGATTCTTTTCTATACCCACTATAAATTTTACATTAATAAATTTATCCCTTAAATCTAAATTATCACATGATAAGAGAAAATTCCAGGATCTGCGAAAGAAAGTAGTAAAAGAATTAAGGCAGGCCAAAGCTGATTATTTTATTAAATTAATTGATGACTCTAAAGGAAATAGTAAATTAATTTGGAAAAATATTGATTAAATTACAAAGAAGGGGAATACAGCAGTTCAAAATTGGGCTATAAAGGACCGATCAAAATTAATAGAAGATAAAGAACACATCTGATAAATCTGTCAATAACAAACTCCTATTTTCCATCTTGCTGGAAGGTGGCAGTAGTGATACCTATTCTTAAAGCAGGTGATAGGTCTCTCCCATCAAATTATAGACCCATAAGTATCCTTCCAATAGCATCAAAAATTGCAGAAAGGGTAGTTTGTGACCAATTAGTTTCTCATTTAAATGAAAGTGAAGTGAATTTACATCCAATGCAATTTGGGTTTCGAAAGAACCATTCAACAGAAATGGCTAATTGTTTTTTGGTCGAACAAATTAGAAGTCAACTTGACAAAGGTGGTGTTGTTGGAGCTGTGTTTTAGATCTTGCAAAGGCATTTGATACCGTTAATCATAACTGCTTAATTTCCAAACTTCAGAATTTTAATTTATCTGCTACTGCCTTGACCTGGATGAAATCATATCTGACTGAGAGGAAACAATGTACAAGAGTGATTGATAAGTGTTTTTCTTTTGCTAGCTGTCCTATAGGGGTCCCTCAAGGGTCTATTTTAGGACCCATTTTATTTAGTATTTATATTAATGATCTCCCCCAAGTATGTCCAGGTGTTAACATTCAAATGTATGCAGATGATACTACACTTTTTGTTCATGCAAGAACTAAAGAACTTGTTTCAAGCAAATTGACATCTGCAATGGCGGAAGTCTCAGATTGGTTAAATAAGTCTTGTTTGTCTCTTAATGTAAGCAAGACAGTTTGCATGTATTTTACTGCACGAAAACACAACTCGGTGAATCCAGACATCGTGTTTAATGGTGAAGTAATCAAATGTGTGACTCATGTCAAATATTTAGGAATTATAATTGATCAACACCTGTCTTTTAAAAAACAAGTAAGAAGGGTTATAAATAATGTTAAATTTAATTTAAATAATTTCAAAAACATCAGGCACCAACTGTCTCAATCAGCTGCATTACTTTTTGTACATACTTTGATTCTCCCTCATTTGTCATATTGTATAACAACTTGGTCACAGGCAGGTGCGACTACACTTAAGCCTGTGTACTCTCTTCATAAACAAATTCTGAAAGTGTTAGACAAAAAACCAAGGGACTATCATTATTGTACCATTTTGAAAAAGTTAAATTTTTTAAATTTTGTATTTTACAGTGATGTATGCCTGATGTATAAAATTACCCATAGTCTTGCTCTCTCTCCTCTTAGGGGATGCCTGGCCCATAACGGCAGTGCCAGTAGGACTAGAGCATCTGCTAGGGGAGACTTGGTACCGCAGTATAGAAAAACAGCCTTTGGTCAAGCAGCGTTTTCGGTTAGAGTAGTGAGGATATGGAAATCCTTACCTATAAACATCCGAAGCATTGACTGCTTCATAGTTTTTAAAACCAAGCTTAAGTACTGGCTACTATCAGAACAAATCTGTAACCACTAATGATTGTGTTGTAAGTTCCGTGTTTTTATATACTGATTTTATTAATCTTGCATTCTTGGATATATGTATTGTGATGTTCTATGTGGTGTATATGTAATATTGTATGTTATTTTATTTGTTTACCTGCCCAGGGACAACAGATGTAAATTAGCTATTAGCTAACTCTGGTGCAATTACTTTTAATTGCGCATTGTCCCTGTAAAAATAAACAACAAAGTAAAGTAAGTAAAGTAAATCCCTAATGAAGAAGCCAGAGGCAGCGGTGGCAAGGAAAAACTCCCTGAGATGACATGAGGAAGAAACCTTGAGAGGAACCAGACTCAAAAGTGAACCCATGTTCATCTGAGTGACCCAGATTGTGCTATTATAAACAATTCCCTTCTATAATTGTGTACTACATAGTCAAAAAGTGCAACCAGGAAATTCCTTACAGTTTTCACATGAAGTCTATTTTGTTGAAGTTATCAGCTGTTCACTGATGGAGACTTGAGTGCAAAACTGCTTGTGGCAATTGTAGTCCTAAGCCATCTTCCTGGTTTTTATGGTTATGGTTTTATGGATTCATGGTTATCTCAAGAGCTGCAAACCACAAATGGTTCCACTCCTGTCCCCTACACGATGCTCTTGACCTGTATCTGCATATTATGCTTTGGGCTGCTGCCACGTGATTGACTGATTGGATAATTGTATGACAGCTGCAAAAGTGTTTGTAATAAATTGGATAATGTCTATAAATTTACAAGGTATAATTTTAAGAGTTAAAAGTTCTAAGGTATGTTGTAGAAGCTCTATCTCCAAGAATAAGCAAGTGGCTATCTTGTCATACATCAAATCTGTAACACAGTAATTTAAGAAACATTTCTTTATTAAATAGGTTGACTATTACAATAATGCGCACACACAAAAGACAATATGAACACAACACTTTCAGCGTCTGTGAGTCAAATATTTGTTTCAGTCCATAACAAAACTGGACACCATACTTAAGAGCCCAGTTCTGTGCTGTAGTAGTTTAAAAGATAAATGTTCATGAGAGGATCTTCCTTTACCACAGAGAGCTCCAACAGGCTCCCTGGCTCACTTTATATACAAGGATCAAACTGGCATGTCTAATCCAAAACGGTGCGGTTTATGTTGGTTCTGGTTTAGGCTCGTTTGATTCTGATGCGATGGAACACTCCTTTATAACGTTTGCTAGTTTAGGCTCCACCTCGGTCAGTGTGGAAATGAAGCAGAGCACCTGCGCATAGAGAAAGACAGTATGTGTATTAGTCAGACACAGAGAGATAATGGATGGATGGATGGATGGACAGATTAGGTGTTGGACTCACAGATGTGTTGTGCTGCGGCAATAGTGTCTTTAAGGCCGACACCCAGATCTTCTCTGTAAGCTGATCCATTTTCAGCAACTCTGACACAACGTCCTACAAGATCACACACTTAGTCTGTCAGAATAAAGTTTGCTGTTTACATTATTTTTTGGGTTAATTCAGACCCACATTAATGGGTCTGAATTAAATGCATGCAATTTATAACTGTTATTTTCATTTTTCAAATTCTTCTTATTAAATATAAAGACAAAACTATGCACCTAAAGAGTTTATTTTAGAAAAAGTAAACGTACAAAATAGACGTCTAGAGCATATAGTGCTTAAAATACACAGTGTATGTTCTACAATGAGAATATTTTATATTCTATATAGTTGGCATATATAGTGAGACATAAAAAAATTTTTATGTTGTGGATGTTGGGTAGCCTAAGAAATGTAAAATGTAGCTACGGTCAGCAATACCACTGTGGATAAATAAATAAAAGCAAATCAGACGTTAAAGTTTATGATAAAATTATAAGACTCATTGTGGTTTCTATTTGTTCAAGAAGGCAAAAATTTACACCTTCTGTGGTTTACATGATACAAACACTCAGACATGTACAGTAAGGGAAAAGTTTTTTTGATCCCCTGCTGATTTTGTACGTTTGCCCACTGACAAAGAAATGATCAGTCTATAATTTTAATGGTAGGTGTATTTTAACAGTGAGAGACAGAATAACAACAAAAAAATCCAGAAAAATGCATTTCAAAAAAGTTATAAATTGGTTTGCATTTTAATGAGTGAAATAAGTATTTGATCCCCTATCAATCAGCAAGATTTCTGGCTCCCAGGTGTCTTTTACACAGGTAACAAAGGAATGGCTCAAGAAGAAGCACATTAAGGTCCTGGAGTGGCCTAGCCAGTCTCCAGACCTTAATGACTTGGAGAGGGTCTGCAAAGAGGAGTGGGACAAAATCCCTCCTGAGATGTGTGCAAACCTGGTGGCCAACTATAAGAAACATCTGACCTCTGTGATTGCCAACAAGGGTTTTGCCACCAAGTACTAAGTCAAAGGGATCAAATACTTATTTCCCTCATTAAAATGCAAATCAATTTCTAACTTTTTTGAAATGTGTTTTCCTGGATTTTTTTGTTGTTATTCTGTCTCTCACTGTTAAAATACACCTACCATTAAAATCATAGACTGATCATTTCTTTGTCAGTGGGCAAATGTACAAAATCAGCAGGGGATCAAATACTTTTTTCCCCCACTGTAGCTCTACTGCTAATGTTCATTCTGTCTATATAGGTATACAATTATAGGTTAAACATTAAAATACATTTAAATACTAAATGTTTTCAATAATAATTTGTTGAGAATAACCAAACAAGTATGTTAGTGATTTGAGGTCTGTAACCTAACCATACAATCTGTACATCTCACCATGGGCAGATCTGTGAGCAGAGTAGAAAGCAACTCCGCTGCTATCTCAGCCAACACCTGGAGCTGTACATCTCTTTCCTTGTCCGTCTCTCTATCTGTCGGTCCATCTCCTGACTCCTGATGACTCTCCTCCCCCTGCTGATTTTCATGATCAAAGTACAGGATGCGAAGAAGACTAGCCACCAACGCTGAACCTATATACATTGATAATATTAAAAACAGGCCAAGAGTGCGACATGATTGGGGGGGAAATTGAATGCGTGTGTCCTCACTGATGTTTGTCTGTAGGTTGGTGTATAAGGCAGATAGCAGAGCGAGGGCAGGGGCCAGGAGTGCCTTCTGCTCCTGCAGGATGAGAGGAGGGTCGTCCGGCTGGCACAGGTCCTCACACACCACTTCACACACCACCTTCCATACTGAGACACCACACCCTCCATCTGAAACTGTACACACACACATAGTGAAAGGAGAGAGAGAGAGAGAGAGAGAGAGAGAGAGAGAGAGAGAGAGAGAGAGAGAGAGAGAGAGATTAATCAGCTCTGTTATATTTGGGAGAAAACCATCTACAATAAAACTGCGAATGGTCATTGCAGCCATTCCTTCAGCAACCTGAAATCCCTACTGTCTTTAGAGTATTGCTGTGTGTCAAATCTCTGAATGGAAAAGTATGTTTTACATAAAAACAGAGATTTCCTATAGATAGATACTCCTGCATGAACTTGAAAAGAGTTGGTCTTGTTGCATTGTTCGGTCCTTTTGTCTGAAGGTTTAGGGTTGCAATGGTATGAGATTTTCACGGTACGACAACCATCGTTTCACGGTATACGACATTACACTATTATTATTATCATCATCATCATGTTACATGACCCTTAAAGGAATGAAAACAGAGGGTCTTTTTGGTTGAACAAATGCTTCATTATAATTGAAACTTGAAACCATTTATGTATGAGTAAAAAAGTCTCCCTTTTAAAAACAAATAAAATAAATAAGTCTCCCGTTTGAACAAAAGAAATTAGGAGGAAAAAAGGAACAGGACTTAAAAAAAAAAAAAAAAAAGTAATCAGATCAGGGTCAGTGTGTGTGTTGTAAGTCAGAGGTTACCAAACTGACAGACAACGCAGATGTAGCCAGGAGACGGGATGTGGAAAATGATGAAAATTTCTTTTTCAGCAGGGAGTGGAGATTAGTGATATCAGCCTTGGTTCTCTCTGACATTTTCTCCGCTGTGTGTATGTGTGTGTGTGTGTAGCAAGTTGAGGAGTAAAGGTGATGCGCATGCGCGGGTGAGATTCTCCATCCTGTTGCACCCCCCCCCCAATACATATAGTGACAATTTAGCCATACTTTAAAATCTTCTGGCTCTGGTATGTCACACCACAATCAATCAGAGCAGAAGTGTGAAAAACCACAGACTTATTTCATTGACTCTGGTAGGTGTAGTATTACAGAAGTATATTTTAGCTGACAACAGGAACTCAGCCTGTTCAGTTTGATAACATCTGTCTGAAACTGAAAGCTCAAAGCTTTAAGGTAAAGGGCTAAAGGTTTTAAACACAAAATGTAATCAATGTAATCAGTAATAAAATCTGTAAGAAGCTGTAAGAAGATTACAGAAAAGTAGCCTTAAGGGTGACTGCTTAGGTGGCTCCCGAACAGCGCAACAAAAAAGTGTACACGCTCACATTGTAGAGTTTTGTTGCAATGTGGTTCACATAGCTTAGGATACTTAATACTGAACACATGCAAATACACATAGCAACAACTCCTATGCCAAGATGCACTCTCCAAGACCAACAGAACCACTGTACACCATCCAGACAATTTGGCAATAATTACTTTATTGATAACTAAGGAAGAGTTTGTGTGTTAAGCCTCTGGTATACTTCGTTGTTGTTGTTTTTATAGTCGTACGCATTGCCTTCCCAAAGTATACTCCATTTGACATGGGAGCATACGCAGGCGGTCGACGCATGCGCATTACGACAACTTGCACTGCCCCTCCTGACCTACATGAGTCAGTACAGAGCAGTAAAGCAGGTCTTCTGGTGTGAAGGACGACAACGAAGAACAATCACAACAACACGAAGAACAATGGAGGAGAAAGACATGCCGCTTCACTTGCTGTTACGAGAGGAAGAAAAAATAAAAAAAGGCGAAAGAGAAGATGCTCTGTACTCCACTCAACCAGAAAAAAACGAGGGATGGCGAATTCAGTCCGTTTAGTACGTTTTTTCTTCGACTACCTCAACTGCCCTGGGTCACTGTTGCCACCTTGTGGATCAACTAAATAGTGCAAAAGAATTAAATGCGCATGTGCGACCTGCGCGTACAGCACGTGTACTCTGCTGATGACGAAATTTGCGTCACGCGTACTGTACGCTGTTCCTAGCGTATGCGTAAAAATGAAGCATACTTTATACTGGCTAGCTAAGTTTGTTTAATTTTCACTTCAGATTTATCATATCTTTTTAAATGACATGACTGAACATGCACCCAACAAAGAAAATAACACCGACATGGAGTGCTCGTGTTGCTTTTTCTTCTGTGACAATTATAGCCTTTTTCACGTCATAGTCTAAAATAATGGATCACTTTCGCCATCACCTTCTGCTCCACAAAGGTTCCATTTATCAGTGCTGAATTTCTGTAAAGTTAATGTTAGCTACAGCCCAGCAACAGTTCTGCAGAAATCTTTCTATTTAACAGACTGTTATCTAATGAACAGTGCGCTAATCTTAGTTCTCTTCACTGTGAAGTTAGCAAGTTAACGTGTTAAAATGTACAATGTCATGGAGCAAACAAATGAGAATAAATGAGCTTATTTTCAATTCAGTAGCATCACATAAAAGTAAATGACAACCAGCCTAAATATCTTTGATGTTATCTTGGCTCTGACTTGTCTATAGAAATAAAACGCAGTCTATGGATTGGCCAAATAATGTCCGCAAAATGCTGCTGTACAGCATTTGTATGAGAGGAGCAGTGATTCTTATGCACGATTCTCCTTGCTGGCGGCACCCCCGAAAATTTGAATTCTTCAAAGCTACAGGATTCATGTGAATGGCCTATTTAACTTGCAAAACAGCAAGTTTTCATGTTTGTAAAAAAAAAAAAAGAAAAAGTGTCACCACTGTAATATGCTCTTTGAGTTCGTTAATTAGGGATGGACTGCATTAGGAAGGAAATAATTTCATGTTCCCTCCACACTATAAATGCTCTCCTTCTTTTGTACGTATAAAGACTAGAGGTTGACCGATTGATCAGTTTTGCCAGTTAATCGGCACCGATAACTGATCGGTTATCGGCAAAAATCCACACAATAGTTTTTCCTGGTTGCGTCTGTTGCTGGAGCGGCTGAGAAGGGTCCGCTGTCATTATACAGTACGAGAGCGGCCTCTAGAGGCGAAATAAAATCCATCATTGACAAATTCTGTTGTGTTATTTGAAGTGTTTTTTGATTCACTTTGGATGTCTCTGTTTTCATTTGTTATTTGGAGTGTTAGACTTTTGTTCAGTTTGGATGTACATCTTATTTACTTTAATATTTATTAATAGTTAATATATATATTAACATTTATTTCATTTCAAAAAGTACAGTACATTTTTATGGTAGAGTCATTACTGTTTTTTTTTTTTTTTTTTGGTAATAAAATTCAGCAATCTTTTACTTTGAGTGTTATGTTTTTATTCAGTATCAATTTGAAAAACTACCGGTTGATCAATCGTTTATCGGCAGGAATTGCCTAATTTAGTTATCGGTATCGGTAAAATCCACTATGGGTTGATCGCTAATAAAGACATCATGGATGCCACTGTTTGTTCCATCAAGTTCGATTTTTGTGCTTCATTCAGCAGCCTGGGCTTTTAACATTCACTGGTAACCAAACTAAGATGATAGAACCAACAAAGCTTTTGCTGTGAAGCCCGAACACTGGCTACCGAAAATATAATGAAGGTAATAAATTAAGGGTTCCATATGCTGATACTTGCACTGGATCATCTGTACATATAAAGTAGTATTTATACCATGAAGTCAAATCAAGTCTCACCGAGATTCTGCAGCCCTTCATCTACTGTAGTTAAGAGCTGAAGAGCATGCAGATACGCTTCAAGGGCCTTTGGACTCTCCTTCCTGAAACACACACACACACACACGTAAGTAATATCCTTCACGTTCTACAATTTAGTCTTTGGATGTGAAATTTCAAGTGAAAATTAAAGTAAATCCACTTGACGTGAAAGTAAATAAAAATTTATTAACAAACTGTTTTGTCCTTTTAAGCTTTTAATGTTTTATGTATCGATTAGCACGATTAATTAGTGTCCAACCTAAGCTGTACAGCAGCCTCCAGTAATGCAGAAGTGACATCCTGGTGTGTGTCCTGGTCACTCTCGCTAGGTGGTGCAGACAGCCAGCTCTTCATCAGCTCTTCATCCTCATCAAACAGCTTATCAACAAGTTCTCCTACCTTTATCAATAATTCCACTAATAAGAGAGGGGGGGACCACACAGAGACACACACACACACACACACACACACATACAAATATAACAAGATTAAACAAGATGAAAATGTATTTCAACTTGTGTTTAACCAAGAACACGACAGTAGTTCTCTTCTAGATGATTACCATTAGTGGAACTGCGCATTATGAAGCAAAGGTTGTTGCATGTGGCCGTCTGCTGCTGTATCCTCTGTAGCCACAAGGGAGCGACATCAGGTTGAGAGACACAAGTCAGGAGAAGTCTGAAAAAATAATATGAACTAAGGACAGTGGAAACCTGTGCACAAGGGAAAAAATGGTATTGGTAGAGCTATGCTAGAGCTGGTGGATGATGGTAGAACTACACACTGTAACATGTACTAACCCAACAGGTCATGCATTTTTTCAGGAACTGGCTGGATATTGCTAGAGGACAGTACGGCCACATTCATATTACAAGCTTTGTTGCCTTGACCGTTCAACATTGATGCTTGAAGCCACACATTCATTATAGTGAACAGACCTCGGCTATTAAAAGATTTACATGACCACATTTTCAAAATCAAAATTCAATAAATCCGAATGCACGTTGTGATGACATCCTGTGACGTGTCTAAGGTCCAAATCTGCGGAAAATATGCTGTAATTTTGAAAAATTGCAAGCTCCTCTGAATATTGTGGAGTTTGCTTGATTTTGTGTTCATTTCTGGAGGAACTGTAAAATACCAAAATTATTTTTTTCAAAAATATTTATTTGCAGCATTTCAATCAACCACTTCAGAACGCTTAACTAGACAACAACATAACAACGCTTAACTATACAACATTACTGACATTTATCAGATAATCTGTCACAGCATGAGACCATTATCAAGTGCTTATGTAAACCAAATGAGACACACTAACATAAAGCACTGTACATCTGTACATTTTTTTTTCTTCACTGGACCTGCACATTTTTTGGAACCACACACACCCACACACACACACACACACACCCCTTACCTGTATTTTCAAACAGACAAAATCAAAATAAAGGCAAAATAAATATGCACTGATGGTCTCGCTAACTGAAAATACACTTAACTAATTTGGCTTTCTGTGTATGTGGCCAGGTGACTCCAAAGCTATGAGACAGACTCTTAGTTTTTGTTTCTTGGAATCAGTAAATCGATACTTTTCTGTCAACCGAAAGCAGGATATATATATATATATATATATATATATATATATATATATATATATATATATATACTGTGTATGCTAAAATAGTTATGTACAAGCTTACTGATTCAAATAGCTTCACTACTTGCTGTCCAACAACGCTTAATGCACAAGCTTCATAACACGAGTTGTGCTTTGAAAGGAGAAAACATTTGTTGCATAATCTACTCACTTACACAAGACTATTTTCAGTCACAGTCATAGAAAGTACTGAATTTTGGCCAAAGTAACAAGGGATATAATGTTTTCTGGTAGGGCAAGAAAGAGAAATAAACATGACCATACAATCCCCTCTGAAAGTATTGGAACAGCAAGGCAAGTTCATTAAAGACATTTGGGTTTGAGATCAAAAGATGAATATGAGACGACAGATCAGAATTCCAGCTTTCATTTCCTCATATTTACATCTAGATGTGCTAAACAACTTAGAACATGGTGCCTTTTGTTTGAACCCACCCATTTTTTTTTTTTCAAGTGATCAAAAAATATTGGAACACATGACTGATCTGTTTCTTTCTGCCCAGGAGTGCACTGATAACTTTTGTTTGTTTAAAGAGCTCTGAATTTCTACTCTTGGTTTAAGCCCTAGATTTCACCTCTGAAGACTGCATTTATTGTTAAAAAGGATAAACCAACATGAAGACCAGAGCACCTTATATGGGAGAAAAGGATAAGGTCGTACAATACACAATGGTTAATACGCAAGAATTAACCAGGGACATCAGGCTTCCACTGTTTTTCTCATTCCGACAAATGATTGATTACAAATTGAAATATTCCTCACAAAAAAGACACAAGTTATGTTATGAGGGTAACAGCCTTTAGAAGAGGGTTTCTCTGTTGTAATGTGCTCTGCCCTTTCAATTTCTAAATGAAGTGATGTATCATGCCACCACATGCTTCATATCACAGTCCAACTAACTGATAAAATAAAATTAAACCATTACAGCTATATCAGGTATAATAGGTGTCTTTAGCGAGTTTCTCACCTGCATGTCTCTAACAGCGTGGGAGGATCACTGTCGCCCAACAGCAAGAGCAGCACAGCACTGGGGGGAAAAAAGAAAAACAACATAACTATTATTGAATCATTACATTTTGGAGCTAGTATCAATGTTCAGTGTTTAAATGTATGGGTTTGAACACTAAAAATGAAACATGAACTAACTAATTGCTCATACATAAGGAACAAAAGGATGTTTACATACCCTAGTCCATCATTCTGGCTAATGAACACACACGTATCAGGGAAACAGGCCATATTTCCCAGAATTCCTACACAGATTTCCTGTAACAGAGAGTGTGGTTTTATCAGACAAACTTTGGATAAATAAAACAAGCACATATTCTACTGACTCCCCTTCTCTTTTTTATATTAATATATTATATACCAACATTATATTGTATAGAATACGCTTTAGGATTATGATTATTTTTATTATTGCTGGCTCATACAGTGACAGCAATGTACATGATATTAAGATGGCTGTTATTAGCATGTTTCTGAATTATTTCATATGAGAAATAGTGTTTTTCTATTAGTTTCACCTTCCCATGTTCAGGAAACCTTTGACATTAGACTCTCTGCCATGTCATAGTTTACACAGGATAAAATTGTAAAAGGTGAGTGCAATTCTTATGTCACAGAGCGCCAACAACAAAGCAGGCAGTTAATTTAAAAAAAAAAAAAAAAAAAAAAAAAAAAGCAGATCGAGAAAGTGTATATAATAAATATGCTATATTACTAATATAACTAGACATTGCACTGTGTGGTGATATAGAAGGAATAGCAACTGTAAACTTTAAGTAAAGTGTCCAGTCTGTATATTACAGTAGGTGGAGTTTAGATGCCTGTCAATTTATTTGACTATACAGTAGTACTTGAAGGTTTGTGAACCATTTTGAATTTTCTATATTGCTGCATAAATATGACCTAAAACATTGTCACATTTTTACAAAAGTAGATAAAGAGAACTTGATTAAACAAATGAGACAAAAATATAATACTGAGTCAGTTATTTATTGAGGAAAATGATCCAATATTACACATCTGTGAGTGACAAAAGTATGTTGATCAGTTCTGCACATCGGCTTGGAGGAATTTTAGCCCATCCCTCAGTACAGAACAGTTTCAACTCTGGGATGTTGATGGGTTTCCTCACATGAACTGCTTGCTTCAGGTCTTTCCACAACATTTCTGAAAATCTGATGATGTTTTAGGTCATATTTATGCAGATATATACAGTGGGTATAGAAAAGAATCACACCGCTTTAAAATATATATTTTTTTAATTATAAAAACATTTCGTTGCTTTTCAGTCTGAAATGAAGACGGACACAGTTTTTGTTTTATCCAGTTGTATTTATTCAGTGCAACTTATAACATCCAAGTGAAAGATAGAACACCAACATGTCAAAACAAAAACAAAAATAGAATCACTGAGTTGGAAAAAGGATCACCCCCTTGCTTTAATTTGCCTTAATTTTTTAGTTACAGCCTTTAGTCTGTTGGGATATGTCTCTACTAACTTTGCGCATCTAGGCTTTGCAATATTTGCCCACTCTTCTTTGCAGAACTGCTCAAGTTCAGTTAAATTTGATGGTGACTGTTTGTGGACTACAGTCTTGAAGTCATTCCACAGATTTTCAATGGGGTTTAAGTCTGGGCTCTGACTAGGCCATGCAAGGACATTCAACTTTTTCTCATTCAACCACTGTATGGTCAGTTTTGCTGTGTGCTTTGGGTCACTGTCATGTTGGAAGGTAAACCTTCTTCCCATTGACAACTTTCTGGCAGAGGACAGCAGATTTTCCTCAAGAATTTGTCGGTATTTTGCCCCATCCATTTTCCTTCTATCCCGACAAGTGCTCCAGTCCCTTCTGCAGAGAAACACCCCCATGACAGGATATTACCACCTCCATGCTTTACTGTAGGAATGGTGTTATTTGGATGGTGAGCTGTATTGGATTTCCACCAGACATATCGTTTGGTGTTGAGGCCAAATAATTCATCTGACCTTAACACCTTTTTCCATGTGGCCTCAGAATCTTCAAGGTGCGTTTTGGCAAAGCTCAGTCGTGGGTGGCTTTTTTCTTGCAACCCTCCCATACAAGCCACATTTGTGGAGAATTTGTGATATTGTTGTCCCATGCACACAATGACCACTCTTTGTCATAAATTCCTGCAACTGCTGCAGAGTTGCTGTAGGCCTCTTGGTAGCCTCTCTGATGAGTTTCTTCCTGGCTCTTTCATCCAGTTTGGAGCGACGTCCTGATCCAGGGAGGGTCTGTGTTGTACCAAATACCTTCCACTTCTTAATAATAGACTTCACTGCGCTTCTAGGCATTGATAAAGCCTTTGAATTTTTTTTGTATCCATCTCCTGACTTGTGCCGGTCCACAACTTTATCCCGGAGATCTTCTGACAGTGCCTTGCCACCCATAGTTGATTGTTTGCTTCAGTTGCACTACAAAATGCTCCAGGAAAGCTCTTTTCATGCTGAGCTAATCAAAATGACCACAGCTGATCACAGTTGAAAGTCAAATGTCTTTGTGTGCCATTGAGAAGGTGATTAGCTACAACTTACTGAGTGTAGCTTATCAAGTCATTTTTAGGAGGGGGGGTTTTAATTTTTTTTTTCCTGAAATGTTGGTGTTCTATCTTTCATTTGGATGTTATAAGCTGCACTGAGTAAATACAGCTGGATTAAACAAAAACTGTGTCCGTCTTCATTTCAGGCTGAAAAGCAATAAAATGTGATTATTTTAAAGGAGGGTGATTCTTTTCTATACCCACTGTACTTTCAAGCACTACTGTATGACTAACAGCACTAACAACTATTTCCTTATTGCTCTTAGCACTCAAACCAAACTCTCGTGTTCCTGTTCTGTGTTTGTAAAAACACAACACTAATTACACAACAGTAAGTATTGACAGTAGGGCTCGACGATATGGACCAAAAGTCCTATCTCGATATTTTTGGGCTGAATGGCGATATACGATACATATTTCGATATTGTTTGTGTGTGTTAAATGCTCAGTTGTAAGCACGTGAGGTGTCAGAAACACCTTTATTTATAAGACACTGATCAAAATAAAGTGCAAATACAGGTTTCCTCTTCCTGTTTGAGAATACACACATCTGTGTAAATATCAAAATGTAAATAAAAAAATTACATAAATATATAAAACAAAAATAGTCACATCTCTGACAGTACTCCTTCAGTTGTTACCACAATAACAGACTAATTGAAAAAGTAGACATACAGGTTATCCTTGCAGAACAAGATACACAGCTTTGCAAATACCAAATGTAAATAAATAAATCATTATAAAATATATTAAATAAAAATATGCACATCTCTGAGAATACCTCTTCTGTTATTTAGCATAACAAAGACAAAACAAAAAAAAAAAGAGTGCAAAATCCAGGTTTTCCTTTCCTGTTTAACAATCTATATATCTGTGCAAATAACAGTGAATATGTAAACATAAAACATAAACTGGACTACTTGCTCTGAGAAAGTAGTTTAGTTTTCTACTGATCTGAACACTTCAACAAACGACAAAACCTTTCCTTGTGAAAAGCTCTGTAGTTCTCTCACAGGTTTTGTGCAAGGAACACTAGCCTATCAACAGACTCAGGCTTGAGAGATGCCCTGTGGCAGGTTACAATGTTACCACTGCAACTGAAAACCCTCTCAAATTGTATGTTTGATCCATTGTTTTCAGCAGCTTTTTAAAGCTGGCTTGTTCAACTGTTGCAACAGGGACCATATCTTTCGCAATGTGGTAAGCTACCGCCTCTGTTGTATCTTGTCACTTGGCACTTTTCTTTTCATAGGACACACCCTGAGTAAATGAATCTTGTAAAGAGGTTTGTTTTGGGGCAAAATGCTTTCCAGTCTGGCTTGCAACAGCACGACCTCCACTAAGTTAAATACATTCTTTATACTATAGTTTATGTTGCTGTTGTAAATGGTGAAAGAGGTTTGTAATGCTTCCAGCACGTGTTGCTACATGTTTATTGCACTCTCTACATATTTACATTACTATCTTGCCTTGTGGTTGTGTCGTCCTCCATGTTGCGCTAGCAAACGGAAGCGAGTGAGTGGGGGCGGGGTTATGTGTGGAGTGTGAGAGCGGAGAGACGTAAAAACTTAAATAAATAAGCTTAAATGAGTTTTAATGTAACATCCGTCTATCTAGATCTCGATATTAACGATACTGTCTCGTCCAATATCGCTTTTGAAAATATATCGATACATCTTCAAAACTCGATACATTGCCCAGTCCTAATTGACAGTAAAAAATCATTTAAATACGATAATATAATTAAGAACAATGGCCATTTTCAATCATCACTGTTTTCAAAAGTAAATCAGATTACATACAGTTGCGATCAAAATTATTCAACCCCCATTGCAAATCAGGTTTATTGTTAACATTTACAGACTTTCAGATGTTTGCAATGAACAAATCAAACAAAAGCAATGGAAATAGTTCAACACAATGAATGCTTCAAGTGGTTTCCCCAAAATTCAACTGAAAATGCAACTTATAATGACTTCTCCAGTCTCAAAATTATTCAACCCCTTCATGGCAAGCATCTTTAGTACTTGGTAGAGCTCCCTTTTGCTGTTATGACCTGCTGCAATTGAGATGCATAGCCAGACACCAGCTTCCGGCAGCGTTCCTGAGGAGTCTTAGCCTATTCCTCATGAACAATGGCCTCCAGTTCGGTAATATTCTTGGGTTTGTGTGCTACAACCACCTTCTTCAAATCCCACTAGAGATCTTCTATGGGGTTCAAATCAGGTGACTGTGATGGCCCTGTAGAATCTTCCAGGACTACTTCTGCAACCAAGCCTTGGTGGAATTTGAGGTATGCTTGGGATCATTGTCCTGTTGGAAGGTCCAGTGACGCCCAAGCTTCAGCTTCCTCACAGACGGCATGACGTTTTCTCCTAGGATTTCCTGATACTTCAATGAATCCATCTTGCCTTCCACACGCTGCAGTGCCAGACGATGCAAAGCAGCCCCAGAGCATCACCGAGCCACCACCATGCTTGACTGTGAAGAGTGTTCTTACTTCATTCTTCTTTCTCCAGACATACCGCTGATCCTTCATGCCGAAAAGTTCCAGTTTTGTTTCCTCGCTCCACAGAACAGAATCCCAAAACTTCTGTGGCTTATTTAAATGATTTTGAGCCGAGTTTTCTTGTGCTTTTGGGTCAGTAGTGGTGTACATCTTGGTGTTCTAGCATGGAAACCTTCTGCGTTTAGTATGCGCCATACTGTTCTCACTGAAACTTCAGTGCCCGTTGCCACCAAGTCTTGCTGCAGGTCTTTTGCAGTCACTTGAGGGTTTTTCACAACCTGCCTTCTCAGAAAGCCATTGATAGCTTCCTTTTTCTGCCCCGTCCAGGTATTTCATGCATTTTCTGCCCCTAGCCAATTCAGGTATTTCATGTGTTCCAGCTCAAGCACACCTGATGCAACTAATGAAGCCCTTGATTAGTTGCATCAAGTGTGTTTAAAATAGAGATGCACCGATCGACCGGCCAGGGACCGGAATCAGATGATTTTCCGCATGCTCGGCCTGGACCGGTGACTGGTCGGTCAGTCTCACGTCTTTCCGATTCCGAGCCGGTCCGTGTTGTTGCCAGCGGCACAGGCAGTAACGTCACAGCCACGCTCGCAGCCGCATGTAAACATGTCGTAGGCAAAAACGCGAAAACCCATTGACCTACTGGAGGATCAACAAAGATCGTTTCCCTGCGCTTGCTCCACTTGCCCGAGCCTATACCTCTCTGCTTCATGTACAAGCGTTGAAAGTGATCGCTTGTTTAGCTTGGCTGGACATGTGATAGATGAAAGGAGAAACTGATTATCAGGTGACAAGGCAGAGCTGCTTCTGTTTGTGAAGAAAAACTTGCCATTAATGCTCAAGTATACAGATGTTGGCAACAAAGAAAAGGTGCCTTGTGTAACGCTTTACAGAGAGGCCGGATAGCTTGCCTGAATGGTTGTAGCCAGGTGTAAGCAAAACTCACGTATCTGATATTTCACAGTGGATTATTATCAGCGTTGTCGATCCCCCGCACACATGGGGCAGTTTGCAAAACACTCCACTAACAACTGCGTTACTGAACATAAATAAAACAGGGCAAAGAGCAACAGAAATATAACCAGGCTTTACATGCATACATGCGATGATCATAGCTCACGCTCCGTCTACCGACTGCCCACTCATCAGTGAGGGAGTAAGAGAGAGCGTTCCGCCTTAAAGGAGCAGTAACTAATTCTACTTGTTACACTTGTTATTTAATTATTAGACACTGCACCTATTAATATTTGGAAGAGTATTGTACACTTCAGTTTTGTTCATAGGCTTGTAATCTTTGGACTTTTGTGAGACGAGTAAAAAAGAGAAAAAGGTCAATTTATAAACACAGAGGAAAATGATATCTGTATTGTTATATAAAGCAACTCATTTTCAGTTAATTGTTATTTCTACCTCTTTCCAGTGACAGAGCACTTTATTCCGAGAGTTGTTTAAGTGAGAGAAGATCCTGTAACTTAGTGCAGTTTGGGGGAAAATGTAATGTTTAATAATTCTTTTATTATGAAAATAAAATTTTGCATTGAAGAAAAGTAGATTTTTGTTTGTATATGCCGTCAATTATAGTTCTTAGAAAGAAAATCGGAATCGGCCAAAAAAAACTGCAATCGGTGCATCTCTAGTTTAAAACTCCTGTTTTGCATGTTTGTGCTGCTGTGAGGGATTCTGTTCAGGAGGTTGAATAATTTTGAGACTGGAGAAGTCATTAAAAGTTGCATTTTCAGTTGAATTTGAGGAAACCACTTGAAGCATTCGTTGTGTTGAACTATTTCAATTGCTTTTGTTTGTTCATTGCAAACAGCTGAAAGTCTGTAAATTTTGACAATTGCAAAGTGATTGCAAGATCATTATCTCTATATCAAGTGGTTGTATTTATTTTACTTATCTTACAATGTGTACAGACTGTCATGGTCTACTTACAGTAAGGCGTGGATTATGTGACTTGGCAATTACGCCCAGCAGGATATCTGGAGTTTTGAACTCCTGTAGAAAACCAGCCACATCCTGAAGACAACAAAGACAGTTAACATTGTTGACAATAACACAAATAAAGCCTGAAATAATATCAGTGGATTGGTGAAGAGAGACCGAATTTGCTTGTCCAGAAATACAGTCATGTGCTCAAATTGTAACAAGCTGCAGTTTGTGTTATAACTTAGAACAGTGGAGTCAAGTGGTTTTTATTGTTATTCCTAAATATAACTTAAATACATTGGCACGAAAAGATTCTGCAGAACCATGGTGTGAGACGAGTGCTAATTTTAGAATAAATTCACAGGGCAGTGCATGCTTAATTAGAAAGCAGAGTAAACAATTCTCTGTAAACTGTAACCTCTACACTATTACACAGTTCATGTGGAAAATTGTCCTGGTAGCAGCAGGATGGGGGGAAAAAACTGGTCCTCGTGTGTGTAACACATGCTTTTATCAGTTGAAATAATGGTGACAGATATAACCCATGCACATAACATTTTGTCTATGGCCAATACCGTCCCCTACTCACCCTACTGACTGAGGTGTATACGTAGAATACTCATAAAAATACGTAAATTGTGATAAGGTGTACCTTATTCATGGCCATATCCCAAACTTTACACAGCTCCTCCTCAAGCTCATCAGACAGTTCTTTCACACCTTCTCCCTCTTCCGAGTCCTGTTGTGTCACCATCTACAAGAAGAAGAAAAAAATTTATTCCTGAACCATTCTTTTGTTAGATCTCTACACCTTTCTTATAAATGCTCCCTGAAAGCTCAATGAATACCTGTATAAGGCGAGTTAAGGTGCTAAAGAGCCAGTGCTTGCTATACACGGTCTCTCCAATAGCATCAACCACTTCACCAGTCTCATCAGCTCTGTCTGGAGGCGGCGATGGGTTACGATCCATCTGTGGGGAGTCTTGGGGAGAAGATTGTCATGTTATCATTTGCCTCTTCAGTGCAGTTCTCATTACCGTCTGAGAATAATGAATATGATAGCTGGTACTCTGTAGTTACACATTTTAGTCCTCATTGCTCCAGCAACCAACTTTCCTGTCATGGACCTGTCTATCTACAGGGTGTCTGAAAAGTCAGGAACCAATGAGAGTAAAACTGCTTAATTTTGTAGTTATGTTCACCCTTACGCTCCATGCGTTTTCACAGCCACTGTGTTATGTTTTTGCAGATTTTGCTCAACACATTCCCACTGGTTCCTGGCAATTCAGACACCCTGTATATTTACCCATCACAGATATCATCAGTCATTAGCAGGCATTGTGAGCTACCACAAGAAATGTAAGATAATATTATTCATCCATTTTAAGTACGGTTTATCCTACAATCACACACTACAGACAATTTGGAAGTGCCAATCAGACTACAACACATGTCTCTGGACTGGGGGAAGAAACCGGAGTACCTGGAGGAAACCCCCGAAGCATGGGGAGAAGATGCATACTTCTCTCACATAGTGCGGAGCCGGGAATCGAACCCCCAACCCCAGAGGTGTGAGGCAAACATGCTAACCTAAGACAATACTAATGCAATACTAATCTAAAATGCTGCTTTGTATGCAAGTACTCCATCCTGGTCCTGGAGAACACCCTGTCCTACACATTGTAGTGTTGCTCTAACATACCCACTTCAACTCAGGTAGAGATGTTAATTAGCTTTATTAAAACAGGTGTACTGCCCTGCTGAAAAAACACAGCTAGAACCAGCCTAAGCTGGTTGGCAGGTCTTGGCTGGTCTCCCAGCCTGTCATAGCTGGTTCAGCAGGCTGGTTTTAGAGGTGATTTGACCACTTTTTTTTTAAGCTGGTTAGGCTGGTCTTAGGTGGTCAATGTTGGTCAGGCTGATCTTAGCTGGTCAGTCCCAGCTAACACAGTTATGTTGTGAAGACATAACCGAGACCGTACCATATTCATTGCAACGATATACCAAATAACATTCCAGCCACGTAACTTTGTGATTCCCGTATTCATCGTGGCAATGTTATAGTGTTGTTGGAACGTGGCAAGTACGGGAGTCTGATCATTTGATCCTTTCAATCACAACATATGAGCAGCTGCTTACCTGTCTCTAAAAGCGAATTTGTTTACTTTGACCTCCATATAGGACTGACTTTCATTCCCTGCCTTCAAATTCAAATGTTTTTAATGGAAATTGTATTGGTTTTCATGGAAGCAATTAAAACAATGCAATAATAATCATATTTGTTGTGGAATTTCTATTCGACCCATCACCTCAAAGTGTACTCATAAGACACACCTGTGCCTCAAGTAACATCAGACAACAATCAGTAACACATTTATAGCATTTATTCATCAACATTTTGTTATCCCCCCACCAAACATATTAAGCAAATACATAACCATTAAGGTAAATAAATAAATAAATAAAAATAAAAAAAATATATGCAGAACAAAAAAAATGAACTTCATAAATATTATCAATTCATCAATTATTAATTAACCATAAAAATGTATGTAACCAAAGGGGGAAAAAAACCCTTATTCTTCAAAAAGTACAAGTGTCTCATCATCTTCGTCGTGTTGTTGCTGCTGTGGAGCCTGTCTCTGGTCCTGCTGCTGAAAATAAAGTATATGTTAGTTTTACAGCAATTAACTACACATTAGAGTAGATACTGCACTGACATTTTTTTTTTATGGAGCACTTGTGCTCCTAATTACAAAAACCTAAGAGCAAGCTCACTTACTTCCGTATTGCGACGTATTTACTAAAACTGCGGGGCGGGACTTGCTTTTATCCATCAGTTGTTGATTGGATAATAGAAAGTGGCTGTGTTTACAAACACACGTTTAATGACAGGCTGCTGGAGGAGAGGGATTTTTTTTTTATTTCTATTTATTTACTGCGTTTAACAACAAATATACAAATGTATACAACCATAATTACAACGTTTACCGCAATATCAGAAACTAAAATAAAATAAAATAAAAGGAGGACAGGGATTGAACCAGCCCTCGCGCCAGCGTACACGTCATCGGAGAACAGTCACTGCGAGGAGGTTGGTGGGGGGTTAATGTTTTTATTTAAAGATTATGACGACGTACCTTTTTTTTTTTTTTTTTTTATATATATATATTTATGTGCACGGATAAATCATTTATGATAAACACTGCAACATTCCATAAAGAAATAAGACGTTGATTTTGGTGACTATAATTATGTCAATCGCTTAAAAAACGGGCGAATTCCACCGTATATATATATTAAATATATTAAAGTCCGACACATAAGCAAAAGCTCGCGTGAGCGTCATGGATCAAACAAAAGCGACAATCATAACGTAAAATTAACACTCGACTAGTGTTGAAGTTATAAACTGTGATAATAGTTTAGTTTATCGCATTAAGTGGCCAATTTAAAACTAACATGAAAGTAAAAAAATCTCTCAGATTTTACCTCAGGTCACCTCACAAGTCTCTCGTTCGTGCGCAAATTAACAAAACAGGGCATTTAATTACGAAATTAAATTTAAAAGACATAAAAAATACAGCACATTCCACACCTAGAGTGGCATTAAACGTTACCTAGGCAAAATTTATATATAAAGATAGATTTATAGCTCTTACCTTTTCCTCAGCATCCATCTGTCCGTTGGAAGTCGGCGATTACTGACAAAATTAGGCGCATGCGCAGTACTCCAAAAATATGATTCTGCGCTGCTAATAGTTTGAAATTCAAAGAGAAGTCTCGTGCGTTCATTAAAAGACAAATTGGCATCTGGCAGAACCCTTATCCAGAGTGACTTACATTTATCTCATTTATACAACTCAATGGCAGCTTGGCAGTGCTGGGATTTGAACTCACAACCTTCCAAACAGTAGTCCAATGTCTTAATGTATTAACCACCGAACTTGGTTGGGGAATGTATTTGTTCAGACAATATTTATAATTTATTTGTGCATCCAGTTTAATCATTTTTTTCAGAATTTTCAGATATATTTTAGATTATTAACAACTGAAATAAGTAGTTAAGCTATGCTACCCTTGTCAGTAGATGGAGCTATCTGAATAATTGGTAAATAGGTAAGATGAACACCTGCTTCGCCAGTCTGGGAAATCAGCTGACCCATCATCTAAAACCATCTGAACACCAGCTTGACCTGGCTGGGAGACCAGCTTAAACCAGCTACATCCAGCTTAAACCAGCAAAGACCAGCCTAAGCTGTTTTTTTCAGTAGGTTGGGATCAGGGAAAACATGTTTTCTACATCATGCACTATAAAGTTATAACCAACAGGCAGCCATTTGCATTACATCCTGTGTTAAACCCTGAATACTGGTTTCTGAAACCTTTTCATGACCTTCTGACTCACATTTCTTGAAATATCCGAAAATATTCGAGCACACACACAAATAAAGCTATTTGTAATAAAAGAGAACTGAGTGTTTCCCCCCTACAGAGGAGATGTTTATCTACATTTCTCTAGGCAACAAGAAACAAAAACATTAGCCAAGTTAGCAGCCACTAATTTATTATTTGAGAAAGCATTTGACCCGCAAAATATTATTTGTATCTTTTTTTTTAGACAGCGCCTCACCCATTAACACCGATATAGTAAAGATGCCAGGCTTTCCAAAAAAAAAGTGGGTTTAATTCAGACTTCTGATTTCATCCACATGCATTTCCGCGCCATACTTTCTTCTCCTTCTTCCTGTTCCGTATTGTACTAAATATATATCGCCATCTAGCGAAGGGATGTCTGAACTTTTCATGGTCTATGTGACTAGGGGGCGACAATGGAGTCTATTGCTGCGTCCCAATTCGCCTACTTATGCTATGCACTAAAAGTATCTCTGCTGAAAAAAAAACAAAAAAAACAATAGAAACTAGATAGTTAAAGTTCGTCACAACAAACTTTGATGTTGGCTTGACAAAGCCAGTTTGAAAGTTAAAATAGTTATCAGTTTGAAATCGGAAGGTACAAATAACACAAATAACATGATCTGGAAAGGTCCTTTTAATGCTTTATCCCTGACTTTTAACTCAGGATATCCATAAGTGTATTCTACTGAACATCCGGGTTAGGTCATGTGACAATGTGTGAGTTTTGTGTTGCCATGACAATATTTCCAAAGTGGTGGTATGCCTGATTGGCACATGTTGCAATTTTTTTTAAATGATTTTTTTTTTAAAGCTTGTTTTTGTTACTAAAGGTATGTTTCAACCCATTTAACAATTATAATGTTTTAATAACATGTCCTGTATTACATTTAACCTGTTTTGATCACATTTCTTGAACAAATTGATATAAAACAAGTTACGAAAATATCGTAGTGACATGTATGTCACATCGGGCTGTTAACCTTAAAAAAGTAGGTGAAATTGTGATGTGACGTCTTTGTCATATAAAAAAAAAATGGTAATGAGCTGCTCGATTAATTTAGCTGATTTAGTTATTTTGAAGTGATATATTTTCTGCGGTTCATTTCAAAGCATATTTAAACAAATGTAAACATAAAAATAATGTCAAATTAATTAAATTGTTAAAGAAATGTATTATGAAACTATTTTGCATATCTGTAACTGAAACAAAAAAACAAGATTTTAATATCGTATGTTGGTCCTATTTTGAGGTCATTTAATATTTTTTGTAATGAGCAAATAAAAGGCTAAAACTGTATTATTTCTGAATTATTTCTGGGTGCCAATAGTTGTAGAGTTGGTTAGATAGATAGATAGATAGATAGATAGATAGATAGATAGATGAAGTGAGAGTCTCTGTTACAGATACACTGACAGAGTGAGAGGGAGAGAGGAGGGGCTTCAGGCCATGTGCACGCAGGTGTGTGTGGGAGATTTTGGGATTTTTTATCGTCCGCTACAGGAAAACTGTAAGTCTGATCACTTATGAAGGATTGAAGGACTATGCTGAGTTTGGTGGAAGTAGCTTGAAAGCTCAAGAAGTTATAACAGGCAGAAAATTTTGATGCGAGTCAATGGGAATTTTGGCCAATTTGAGCTTAAATAACAGAAATTCCGATCATTTAGAAAAGTCATAGCTACTCGAGTCAGAAAAGGCTGAAGGTCTGTGGAGAGTTTGGTGCATGTAGCTTGAAAGGAAGGGGCTGCGGGTGTCAGTGCTTTGTAACAGTCAAGTTTTCTGCCAATGGAAAATCTTCAGGACAGAAGACTGTGCACTTTCCAGTTTTTTGTTAACAAGAGAGTTTTTTGTTTTTTACAAGAGAGAGAAAAAGGAGAGCCTAGTGAGGGAATCAGTGTTTATAGCTGCTATAATATATGTGAACTTGTTTCACAGAGGATTCATAACATGACTGAGGACCTCTCCTGGACACTCAACACCAGCTGCCTAGCCAAGAAGGCCCCTCAGTGCTTCCACTTCCTACAGAGTCTGATGAGAGCCAAACTCCCCCATCACATCCTCACATCCCTCTGCAGTGGTGCTTGAAAGTTTGTCAACCTTTCAGAATTTTCTACTGTATATGTCTGCATAAATATGACCTAAAACATCATCAGATTTTCACACAAGTCCTAAAAGTAAACAAAGAGACTCCAGTTAAACAAATGAAACAAACTATTATACTTGGTCATTTATTTATTGAGGGAAATGTTCCAATATTACATATCTGTGAGTGGCAAAAGTATGTGAACATCTAGGTGTAACAGTTAATTTGAAGGTGAAATTAGAGTCAGGTGTTTTCAATCAGTGGGATGACAATCAGGTGTGAGTGAGCACCCTGTTTTATTTAAAGAACAGGGATCTATCAAAGTCTGATCTTCACAACATGTTTGTATCATGGCACAAACAAAGGAGATTTCAGAGGACCTCAGAAAAAAGAGTTGTTGATGCTCATCAGGCTGGAAAAGGTTACAAAACCATCTCTAAAGAGTTTGGACTCCACCAATCCATAGTCAGACAGATTGTGTACAAATGGAGGAAATTCAAGATCATCGTTACCGTCCCCAGCCGTGGTCGACCAACAAAGATCACTCCAAGAGCAAGACGTGTAATAGTCCATGACTAGTGGTTCACAGTTCACGAAGGAACCCAGGGCAACAGAGAGTGTCCTGACCAGCTGTCTCACCGTGTGGTACAGGAACTGCACTGCCTCCGACTGCAAGACCCTACAGCGGATTGTGAGAACAGCTGAAAAGTTCATCGGGGTCTCTCTACCCACCATCAACACCTCATACAACAACCGCTGCATCCATAAAGCCACCAGTGTTGTGGACTACCCCTTATACCCCTCTCATGGACTCTTCTCCTGCTATCTGACAGAAGGTACAAGAGCATGCGTGCCACCACCAATAGACTTCACAACAGTTTCTTCCCTGAGGCAGATTACTCAACACCCTGCTGCCTCCCAACGCTCACCTAGACTAGTCAAACACCTAAACCAGTATGACTCACTACCACTGCACACCGCACTTTACAAAGCTGCGTCAGATACTTTATGGAACCCTAAAAGTATTGCTGCTACCCTACCATTAGTTTACGGTTTACAGCCCATGTTCCGTGTGTTTAGTGTCCTGTGTGTTTATTGTTCTGTGCATTTATTGTCCTGCACTTGTCGCAATCGGTTGTGTATTTGCACTTTATGTAGTCTTGCATACTGTTCTGTGTTGCACCATGGTCCTGGAGAAATGACATTTCATTCCAATGTATACAAGCTATATATAGGAATGACAATAAAAACCCACTTGACTTGACTTGAACATTATATACAGGTGCATCTCAAAAAATTAGAATATTGTGGAAAAGTTTGGTTTTAATCTTGATGATTATGGCTCATGGAAATGAGATACTGGAAAAATCCAGTATCTCAAAAATATTAGAATAAAGAATTTATAATACAGCAATGTCGACCTGAGAAGAGCTCTAATCAGCTAATTAATTCAAAACACCTTTTTACTCAAAACACCGTTGCTCAGTGGTCCAAAGTCCTCTTTTCAGTTGAAAGTAAATTTTGCATTTCATTTGGAAATCAAGGTCCCAGAGTCTGGAGGAAGAGTGGAGAGACACAGAATCCAAGTTGCTTGAAGTCCAGTGTGAAGTTTCCACAGTCAGTGATGATTTGGGGTGCCATGTCATCTGCTGGTGTTGGTCCACTGTGTTTTCTCAAGTCAAGAGTCAATGCAGCGTCTACCAGGAGATTTTAGAGCACCTCACGCTTCCATCTGCTGACAAGCTTTATGGAGATGCTGATTTCCTTTTCCAGCAGAACTTGGCACCTGCCCACAGTGCCAAAACTACTAGTAACTGTTAGGTTCTCCCGCTCTCGCTACGCTACAAATGAAGCGTAGCCTACTTCCGCATTCCACGGAGCGCATTCCAGCTCCATTCAAAAAGACTCTCGTTTTGTTTACCTCGGCCATGTGCTTTTGTTATTGTGTTCACGTCATGTGTCTGTCCCCGCCTCCTTAGTTCTCACTGGTTCTTGTTCATTTGATATAATCATGATTTACAGGTGTCTTTGATTTCGTGTATGATTTCCTTGTGTTTAAAAAGCCCTGTTTGCTTCTGCTTCAGCTCGGAGTATTAGCGTAGTTTGATGTTAGTTTAGTATAATTGAATTTAGAATTCTTGTTTCGATGTCCGTAGTTCCCTGTGTGTGGTTCCCAGACCACTTCCTTGTCTCGTATGTTTTTCCTGTCTTTTGGATTACTGCTCTTTTGGAATACTGCATTTGTGGATTGCTGCCTTTTGGTTAATAAACGTTTCTGCATTTACTGATGTATTCCCAGCGCATGCATCCTGACTCCCTCTTCCGTCCTACACACCTGGTGTCGTAACAGAATACTCCGCCTAAAAATGGATACAGCGGGGAAAGTGAGGGCACGCCATGCCACGCCATGCCACGCTACGTTTAAAATGCCTGCACATGATTCAATTTTTTTTCCTCAGTGGACTTTCGTTTATCCCCCGGACGATTATGACGGCTTTGCCACTTGGCCACAATGTTTTTGTTTGCAGGCGCAACTTTATTTTCTGAGTTTGGAGGACCCCAAACCCGACGAAGAACAGTGGTTGGGGTTCCTCCTCTCTCGTTTGATCGGCTCTGCTCACCAATGGGCGGAGCTTCACCTCGCCAGTAGATCCACGCAGCTCAAAACAGTTTCGGGCTTTGTGGATCTACTGGTCCAGGTGTTCGGGAGCCCAGACTTCCAACCCGACCTCAGGACCTTTTTGGGGAAGGACTGTCTGGGCGACCGACCTAGCCAAACTTTTTTGGATTTTTATGAGAGTGAGCAGGCTAACATGGTGGCCTGCACCTCTCATCCCCTGACCCAGGAGTGTGCCACCGAGGGATGCACCCGACCAGCCATCCTGCAGTGCCCCACCTGCAGGAAACAGGGAGTAAGGAGCAGCTACTTCTGCTCCCAAGGCTGTTTTAAGGGCAGCTGGCGGGTACATAAGTGGCTCCACAGGCAGGCACCCTCAGAGCTCCAGCAGGAGGCCCAGCAGGAAATCTCCTCCACGGAGCAGCACCTGGAGGTAAACATGGCAACTTCCAGCCCCGAGCTCCAGCAGGAAGCTCAGCAGGAGGTCTCCTCAAGGGAGCTGCACCTGGAGGCACCTGGAGCTCCAGCCGGAGGTCTTCTCAGCAGAGCTGCCCCTGGAGGTTAACGTGGCAACCTCTAGCCCCGAGCTCCAGCCAGAGACCCAGCAGGAAGTCTCCTCCATGGAGCTACACCTGGAGGTAAACGTGGCAACCTCCAGCCCTGAGCTCCAGCCGGAGACCCAGCAGGAAGTCTCCTCCATGGAGCTACACCTGGAGGTAAACATGGCAACCTCCAGCCCCAAGCTCCAGCAGGAGGCCCAGCAGGAGATCTCCTCAAGGGAGCTGCACCTGGAGGTAAACGTGGCAACCTCCAGCCCTGAGCTCCAGCCGGAAACCCAGCAGGAAGTCTCCTCCATGGAGCTACACCTGGAGGTAAACGTGGCAACCTCCAGCCCCGAGCTCCAACAGGAGGCCCAGAAGGAGATCTCCTCAAGGGAGCTGCACCTGGAGGTAAACGTGGCAACCTCCAGCTCCGAGCTCCAGCCAGAGACCCAGCAGGAAGTCTCCTCCACGGAGCTAAACCTGGAGGTAAACGTGGCAACCTTCAGCCCCGAGCTCCAGCAGGAGGCCCAGCAGGAGGTCTCCACAGCGAAGCTGTCCCTGGAGGTTAACGTGGCGACCTCCAGCCCCCAGCTTCAGCCGGAGGCCCAGCAGGAGGTCTCCACAGCGGAGCTGCTCCTGGAGGTTAACGAGGCGACCTCCAGCCCTGAGCTCCAGCCGGAGACCCAGCAGGAGGTTTTTCCAGTGGAGCTGCTCTTGGAGGTTCACAAGGAGACCTCCACTCCTGTCCAGTTTCTGTCGGAGACCCAAGTGGGATGCTCCGTTCCAGCTCAGTTCCTGTTGGAGACCCAAGTGGGGTGCTCCACTCAAGCCACGTTCCAGCCAGAGATTCAAAAGGAAACCTCCTCTCCTGGCCTGCTCATATCGGAGGACCACGAAAAAACCTCCGCCTAAGCCACGTTCCTGCCAGAGATTCAAGAGGAAACCTCCTCTCCTGTCCTGTCCATGTTAGAGGTCCACGGGATGATCTCATCCGAAGCCAAGTCCATGTCAGAGGTCCACGGGATGACCTCCTCCGAAGCCAAGTCCACGTCAGAGGTCCACGGGATGACCTCCTTACCAAGTCCAAGTCTATGCCTCAGTTCAGACCTAGAGTCACATCCAGAATCTAGTCCAGTTCTCAGTCCAGGTCCCATCCCTGTTTCCAGCTCTGTCTCCAGTCAGGTTTTGAATTTCATTTCTAGTTCTGTTGCCAGTTCTGTTCCCAGTCAAGTTTTAGATTTTGTTGACGGTTCTGTTTCTGGCCAGGTTTCCAGTTCCATACACAATCCTGTTCCCTGTCCTGTTCCCTGTCCTGTTCCCTCCACCTCTGTCTCAACCTCTGTCTCCTGTCTGGTTTCTAGTTCCAGTTCCAGCTCAGTTTCCAGTCAGGTTTCTAACTTCATTTCCAGTTCTATTTCTAGCTTAGTTCTCAGTCCAGTTGTTAGTTTTGTTGCAAATCCACTTTCTAGTTCGGGTTCTAACTTTCCGTTTCCGACCCAGCACACTCCTCTGTCTCCTCCTCTGTCTCCTCCTCTGTCTCTAATTACCTTCCTAGCTCAGCTTCCAGTCCAGTTTCAGATTTTGTCTCCAGCTCTGTCTCCAGCCCTGTCTCCAATTTAATTTCCAGCTCTGTTTCCAACCAAGTTTTTGATTTTGTTGATGGTTCTGGGTCTAACCTAGTTCTCTGTCCTGTCTCGAAGTCTGTTTCCAAGTCTGTCTCCAAGTCTGTCTCCAAGTCTGTCTCTGATCCAGGTGCCAAAGCTGTCCCTGATCCAGGTGCCAAAGCTGTCCCTGATCCAGGTGCCAAAGCTGACTCCGATACAGGTGCCAAAGCTGTCCCTGATCCAGGTGCCAAAGCTGTCTCCGATCCAGGTGCTAAAGCTGACTCCGATCCTGGTTCCAGGCCAAGCTTCAAGCTAAGCACCAAGTCAAGCTTCAAGGCAAGCTCCAAGTCAAGCACCAGGTCAAGCACCAGGTCAAGCACCAGGTCAAGCTCCAAGTCAAGCACCAAGTCAAGCACCAGGTCAAGAACCACTCCAAGTTCTCGTCCAAGTTCTCGTCCAAGTTCTCGTCCAAGTTCTCATCCAAGGCTGAAAGGAGAACCCGACATGCTCTGCTCTGGTTTTGGGACACTGGACATCACCAGCCTCAGGTCCTGGAGAGCAAAGGTTAGGATCCTGCCCAGGGGCCCAGGTCCGCCAGAGTGGATGGAACTTGTGGCGCTTCGGGAGCCGCACCTTAAGGGGGGGGGCTCTGTTAGGTTCTCCCGCTTTCGCTACGCTACAAATGAAGCATAGCCTACTTCCGCATTCCATGGAGCGCATTCCAGCTCCATTCAAAAAGACTCTCGTTTTGTTTACCTCGGCCATATGCTTTTGTTATTGTGTTCACATCATGTCTCTGTCCCCGCCTCCTTAGTTCTCATTGGTTCTTGTTCATTTGATGTAATGATGATTTCCAGGTGTCTTTGATTTCGTGTATGATTTTCTTGTGTTTAAAAAGTCCTGTTTGCTTCCGCTTCAGCTCAGAGTATTAGCGTAGTTTGATGTTAGTTTAGTATTATTGAAGTTAGAATTCTTGTTTCGATGTCCGTAGTTCCCTGTGTGTGATTCCCAGACCACTTCCTTGTCTCATATATTTTTCCTGTCTTTTGGATTACTGCTCTTTTGGAATACTGCATTTGTGGATTGTTGCCTTTTGGTTAATAAATGTTTCTGCATTTACTGATGTATTCCCAGCGCATGCATCCTGTCTCCCTCTTCTGTCCTACACACCTGGTGTCGTAACAGTAACTGATTTGCTGACCATGGTATTACTGTGTTTGATTGGCCAGCCAACCCGCCTGACCTGAATTTTGTCAAGAGGAAGATGAGAGACACCAGACCCAACAATACAGACGAGCTGAAGGCCGCTATCAAAAGCAACCTGGGCTTCCATAACACCTCAGCAGTGCCACAGGCTGATTGCCTCCATGCCACACCACATTGATGCAGTAATTCATGCAAAAGGAGCCCCGACCGAGTATTGAGTACATAAATTAACATACTTTTCAGAAGGTCGAAATTTCTGTATTATAAATTCTTTATTTCAATATTTTGAGATACTGGATTTTTGATTTCCATGAGCTGTAAGCCATAATCATCAAGATTAAAACAAAAAGGCTTTAAATATTTCACTTTATGTGTAATGAATCTAGAATATATGAAAGTTACACTTTTTAAATTAAATTACGGTTAACTTTTCTACGATACTCCAATTTTTTTTTAGATGCACCTGTATATTATCTATGTTATGGTTCCTATAGTAACAACTCATTCACAAAGACTTGTAAGGCAGATAAAACAAACAAACATGCCTAAGGCTAGTAAACAGATTTTAGTATTGTGATTTAACAAAGAAAAATGTTTTATTGTTGATATGGTGATGCTTTCTGTAAATACAGTATCTCACAAAAGTGAGTACATCCCCCCCACATTTTTGTAAATATTTTATTATATCTTTTCATGGGACAACACTGAAGAAATGACACTTTGCTACAATGCAAAGTAGTGAGTGTACAGCTTGTATAACAGTGTAAATTTGCTGTCCCCTCAAAATAACTCAACACACAGCCATTAATGACTAAACCGCTGGCAACAAAAGTGAGTAAACCACTAAGTGAAAATGTCCAAATTGGGCCCAATTAGACATTTTCCCTCCCCGGTGTCATGTGACTCGTTAGTGTTACAAGGTCTCGGGTGTGAATGGGGAGCAGGTGTGTTAAGTTTGGTGTTATCGCTCTCACACTCTCTCATACTGGTCACTGGAAGTTAAACATGTCACCTCATGGCAAAGAACTCTCTGAGGATCTGAAAAAAAGAATTTTTGCTCTACGTAAAGATGGCCTAGGCTATAAGAAGATTGCCAACACCCTGAAACTGAGCTGCAGCATGGTGGCCAAGACCATACAGTGGTTTAACAGGACAGGTTCCACTCAGAACAGGCCACGCCATGGTCGACCAAAGAAGTTGAGTGCACATGCTCAGCATCATATCCAGAGGTTGGCTTTGCAGAATAGACGTATGAGTGCTGCCAGCATTGCTGCAGAGGTTGAGGGGGGGGGTCAGCCTGTCAGTGCTCAGACCATACGCCGCACACTGCATCAAATTGGTCTGCATGGCTGTCGTCCCAGAAGGAAGCCTCTTCTAAAGATGATGCACAAGAAAGCCCGCAAACAGTTTGCTGAAGACAAGCAGACTAAGGACATGGATTACTGGAACCATGTCCTGTGGTCTGATGAGACCAAGATAAACTTATTTGGTTCAGATGGTGTCAAGCGTGTGTGGTGGCAACCAGGTGAGGAGTACAAAGACAAGTGTGTCTTGCCTACAGTCAAGCATGGTGGTGGGAGTGTCATGGTCTGGGGCTGCATGAGTGCTGCCGGCACTGGGGAGCTACAGTTCACTGAGGGAACCATGAATGCCAACATATACTGTGACATACTGAAGCAGAGCATGATCCCCTCCCTTCAGAAACTGGGCCGCAGGGCAGTATTCCAACATAATAACAACCCCAAACACACCTCCAAGATGACCACTGCCTTGCTAAAGAAGCTGAGGGTAAAGGTGATGGACTGGCCAAGCATGTCTCCAGACCTAAACCCTATTGAGCATCTGTGGGGCATCCTCAAATGGAAGGTGGAGGAGCGCAAGGTCTCTAACATCCACCAGCTCTGTGATGTCGTCATGGAGGAGTGGAAGAGGACTCCAACCTGTGAAGCTCTGGTGAACTCCATGCCCAACAGTGTTAAAGCAGTGCTGGAAAATAATGGTGGCCACACAAAATATTGACACTTTGGGCCCAATTTGGATATTTTCACTTAGGGGTTTACTCACTTTTGTTGCCGGCGGTTTAGACATTAATGGCTGTGTGTTGAGTTATTTTGAGGGGACAGCAAATTTACACTGTTATACAAGCAGTACACTCACTACTTTACATTGTAGCAAAGTGTCATTTCTTCAGTGTTGTCCCATGAAAAGATATAATAAAATATTTACAAAAATGTGAGGGGTGTACTCACTTTTGTGAGATACTGTAGATGCTTATTTAATATTTTGGAAGGACTCTGCAGCGTCAGTAGGTTTTTCACCATGGGGAAGTCTTCAGGAGTTTCAAGTGGTAACAGGAACTAACTTTCTCTTGAACGTTTGAAGTCTGATGTGTCATTCTTTAAGAAATCAAAAACTGTATTCACTGGTGACTTGCTGTCGCATAAGATGAAACACTTTGGGACATGCAGTTAATGGAAAATATTTATTAACTTCAGGCAGGCCCATAACTGGGGCCAAATGTTTAGGGAAGTCTACATTGTGAAAAATGTGTTGTGGTTAATATATCACAAAGCTGAACATGTACTACATTAATTGCTAGCCTAATTATTAATCTTCATTATGTTATTCTTCTATTCATCTATAAACTGCTTGTCAGACCATGGTGTGTGTGGGTTGGTACCCTGTCCAGGGTGTCCTTGTGCCCAGACTTCCCTGGGATAGGCTCCAGGTTCCCCTGCAATCCTGTGTAGGATAAGCACACACACACACACACACACACACACACACACACACACACACACACACACACACACACACACACACACACACACACACACACAAACACACAAACAAACAATAATAATAATCCACATACATATGAAACACTTTCTCATATAGTCATTCTTACTTATGCATACATTTCAGTTTGTTTTTGTATGTATGAGTGCAAGACAATTTTTCACTGCCCCTGGAGGCATTTCATTGTAACAGGATTGTTTTTTCAAGCCATACTTGTCAGTATATGCAAAGTTCACCAGAGTGCATACATTCAATGTAGCATAGGACACTGTAGAAAAATAAAAATATTTACACTGTTACCACTAATACATAATCACTGATGAAATAAATACAAACGATTGTTAGTTCATCTTTACAGTTTGACAAGTATTCGCGCTACAACAATTAAATGACTTCTGGACACACTGAAAATTTCCACTTTATCTTAAATCAGGTCTGAATGGATCATGCATACACAGTGTCATTATGAAGTTATCAGTTATTGTACCTATGGTGAATGTTTTATTCAACTGAAAATGCATATTTTCAGGTGATGTTTATTTCTGCTGTATTAAAATGTAGCATAACCAGACACCACCATACCATATCGAATCTGAATTTTGTGTATCATTATGCCCTTATCATTACATCACGTTATTGATGATAGAGATCAGAGGAGGATGGCCAGACTGATTTGAGCTGACAGGAAGACTACAGCAACTCAGATAAGCAAAAGACCATTGCCTGGTCTTTTTCCAATCTTCAACTGCCCAGTTTGGGTGAGTCTGTGCCCACTGTAGCCTCAGATTCCTGTTCTTGGCTGACAGGAATGAAAATCCAACATGGTCTTCTGCTGATGTAGCTCATCCACCTCAAGGTTTGATATGTTGTGCATTCTGAGATGCTTTTCTGCTCATCACAGTTATTCAGAGTGGTTATTTGATTTGGTGTAGACTTCCTGTCAGCTAGAACTAGTCTAACCATTCTTCTCTGCTCTCTCTAACAAACAAGATGTTTCCACCCATGAAACTGCTGCTCACTGGATGTTTTTTGTTTTCCCACCAGTCTGTGTAAACACTGGAGACATGAAATGTTATGAAAATCCCAGGAGATCAGCCATTTCTAAAACACTCAAACCAGCCCATCTGGCACCAATAACCATGGAAAGGTCAGTCACATTCTGATGTTTGATGTGAACATTAACTGAAGCTCTTCACCTGTATCTACATGATTTTATGCATTCTGCTGCTGCCACAATCGGCTGGTTGGATAACTGCATATACTTATATATTATAATATATAATATAATATTACAATAGAATTCCAATAATATTACATTATAATATGCAAGCAGTTATCAATGCAAGTTATCTATGCAAACACATGCAGGTATATTCAGCAGTGTCAACGGACTTTTGGTTGATGTCTTATTCAGTTACCTAGTCATTTGCTCATCAATACCTTTTTCTATTTTCAGACTAAGTATGGGTACATGTTTTTTTGTACTTTTCAATAGTCACAGAAGATTTTATTCAGCTATGTTTGTTGGTTGCTGTTGTGTGCTGTTATCAATGAAGTCCTCATGCTGATTGTTATGTTTAAGGGCATCCTCCCTTTGAAAATAGAAATCTACTGAGCAACTATGGGCTGGGACTGTGTGTGGATGTTTTTCTTGTGTAAATATAAACCTTTGTCTCAGGCCAAGGCGATACCTGTGCTCAGATGAATCCGATATGCAATGTTTGTCCTTGGAGGGGCATGTGAACAGCAGGGAAGCATGAAGCCTATGATCAACATCTTAAAACTTCATAGGGGTAAACAAGCCCTCAGATCTTGTAAAAGCTACACTACAGGGTAGTGTCCATACACTACAAGTCTCCACACATAGGGGAAATGAACATGTTTTAACAAAATGTCTTCCAAAATTTTTCATACCTAGATTACTGTATATTATATATTTTATTTGACAGAAATCCTTTAAGAATGCCTTTGGCAAAAGTGAAGAAGAATGCATTGAAATCATTCTCATGGCTGGATCGGGACGCTGTCGCAAGGTTGCAATGGACTTTGACAGGAAACATGGCAAACACCTCACACACGACACTGTTGCTAAACCTGTTAACAAATTCAAAAAGACTGTAAATGTTGCGGACCAACCGAGAAGTGGACGTCCACCAACATCCACTGACGAAGGCACAACTGATGTGTTCCTGGCAAACATACTGTAGTCCCCACCCTGTACTGTATATGGCCAAAAGTATGTGGACACCAGACCAATCACTTGGTGCTTGTTAAACATCTCATTCCAGATTTATTCTCCCTTTGCTGTTATAATAGCTACCACTCTTCTGGGAAGGCTTTCCACTAGATTTCAGAGTGTTGCTGTGGGGATTTGTGGTTATTCAGCTACAAGAGCATTAGTGAGGTCAGGCACTGATGTTGGGTGAGGAGGCCTGGGATGCAGTCAGGGTTTCAGTTCATCCCAAAGGTGTTCAGTGGGGTTGAGGTCAGGGCTCTGTGAAGGACACTCGAGTTCTTCCACTCCAACCTTGGCACACAATGTCTTCATGAAGCTCGCTTTGTGCACAGGGGCACTGTCATACTGGAACAGGTTTGGGCCTCTTAGTTTCAGTAAAAAGGAAATCTTAATGCTATAGCACACAAAGACATTCTATACAGTTGTGTACTTCAGACTTTTAAACTGTTTGGGGAAGGAATACATGGTCAGGTGTCCACATATGTATCTTTCCTCGGTTAAAATGTCCCTTTGGCCTTATGTTTATTTATCACCATCCATTATTTGTATTAGACAAAAGAATATCAGGCACTGTACGACTAATGGACCCATACATGTAGTACTACATGAGCACCCGAGTGGTTAAAAATTGATAATAATAAATGATGATGATAATATTTGTGTTATAATCACTATACCATTACTCTATTATTAGTATTTGTGTGAAACGTGTAATAGAAGGAACATTGTGTTACAACAGTTATTTAGCAGTTACTTTTGTTACATTTGGGCAGGGTTGGGAGGGGTCTGTTACGGTTACAAATTACTTCATAAAAAATGTAATCAGTAACGTAATCCAAGTATCACAATATTTTGGGATTACTTTGAGGTCACATATGTAAATAAAGTCAAGAGAAAAGCAATATGATCTAAAATGCTTTTATATAGAGCTTATTTTAGAGCTTAAAAACATGTTCAATGTTTGGATTTGTTTTAATAAAACAAACAAACAAACAAACAAACAAATAAATAATCACTGTCCCTGATGCGGGTAACATTACATCACAAAGCATTTCAGAGAACAATTTGTGTTCATTTCTACCAAATTAACTTTGCGCATGCACCAGGAAGTCGCTCATGTGAGTCACGACTGGCAAGAGAGAAGCAGAACTATAATCAAGCAGCTGTCTATATTGTGTTATGTCAAAAGATTAATTTAGTTGGTTTTAAATGAAAAAAATTGCAATCCTGATAGTATTCCCATTTTTTTTTACAAAATGTACCTGTAATCTGATTACTTTGTCTTTTGACGTAACTGTAACGGATTACAGTTACCAGTTACCTGATTACGTAACGCCGTTATATGTTTTCCGTTACTTTGGGCTATATTAATAGTGTTAAAGTCAGGACCTAGAAGGCCATGAAAATATGGTTTAGGCTTACTATAACTAAGTCTCCAGCTTTATACACTGCTTTAGAGCTTTAGAGGAAGTAACAACAAGTGAGCATGTTTCTGGGTACTGGTATACCTAGGCATTCTACAGTATATGTCTATATGCATTGCATTTTATTCTTCAGTTGTAATGGAGCTGGAGATGAATTTATATTACTCACTACATTTTAAGCAAAGCTCTCCTTTATTTCTCATTCTGTCTCATTTGCTGTATTTATTATACTATTCATGTAAAGTTACACAAAGAGGACACAAGTTTATATAACACAGTGTGCGCCTGAGGCTATTCTGACACAAAGTTACACCAAGGGTCTGCTGATTAACACATAGCAGTGTGTACAGTGCCTATAGAAAATCATCATACCCTGTCACATTACACATTACACCCTGGAAATTAAAATAAATTAAATCTAACTTTTGCCAGCTGTATTTACACATTATGACCCTCGAGATCTAAGTGGAAATAACATTTTACAAAATTCTGAACAATTATTCAAATTTAATTAGTGAAATACCTGGTTTGGATAAGTGATCAGCCCCTTAGAGTAACCATTATAAACTTGCTCAGGTACAACCAGTCACTTCCCAGATCACACACCATGCTAATTGCCCCCCACCTGACATCAATTGCAGTGGTTTTGATTACTTCATAAGAAAACCGGCTGTTCCATGATGATTCCATTACTAGTAGTGCATGGCAACGCAAAGAATACACCATGGTTGGAAAGGTGCTTTCAAAAGGGCTCTGGGACAAAGTTGTGGAAAGGCACAAACTAGGAGAAGGATACAAAAAGATTTTAAAGGCTTTAATATCCCTCTGAGTACTGTTTAGAGAGCATTATTAAGAAGTGGAAAGTGTATGGCACCACCAACACCTTGCCTAGATTGGGCCATCTCTCCAAACTGGATGACCGAGCCAGGAGGATATTGATCAGGGAAGCTGCCAAGAGGCCAATGGCAACTTTGAAGGACTTACAAGTCCTTATTGCAGAGATTGGTCGGTCTGTGCATGTGACAACAATTTCATAAGCTTTACACACAGCTGGCCTGTATGGCAGGGTGGCAAGAAAAAAGCCTTTTCTGGAAAAGCTTTGCAAAAAAACACTTGGAAGATTCTAATGCCATGTAGCAAAAGGTTTTATGGTCAGATGAGACCAAGATTGAACTTTTTGGACTGAACTGCAAGTGTTATGTTTGGCAAAAACCAAACACAGCACACCACCCAAAACACACCATACCTACTGTGAAGCATGGTGGTGGCAACATTATGTTGTGGGGGTGTTTCTCTTCAGCGAGGACTGGGCAATTGGTCAGGCCTGAATGGAAAATGGATGCTGCCAAGTACACCCAAATTCTTGAGGAAAACTCTGGATGGACTTGAAGACAGCAGTCAATTGCCACTCACCACGAAATGTGACTGAACTCGAACAATTCTGCAAAGAAGAATGGGCAAATATTCCCCACTCTAGGTGCGCAAAGCTAATAGAGACATATCCAAACAGACTGATGGCTGTAATTAAAGCAAAAGGTGGCTCTACGAAGTATTAAATCATGGGACTGATCACTTTTCCAACTCTGTAATTCTAGTTTTCTTTTTCTTTTATGTTTCCGAACTGTTGCCTTTTTATGTTACTTGAATGTTGTAAGGCAGAATGTGTAAATAAAGCTGGAACAAAAAATGTTATTTTTAATGGGTTTTGATTTCAGGCTGTAAGACAAAAAAAGTGACTATTTCAAAGGGGTATGATGATTTTCTATGGGCACTGTATTTAGCCCAGTGGCTGTAGCTTCATTTCCAGTCAACTCTGGTATAGCATTGGGACTTCCTAGTTAGGATGTGTGCGTCAACTTTCTGTGTAAGTTGGTTGTCACGATAAGTTGTATAAAGGAACTGAGACAAGGACAGGAGCAGGATGTGATCACTATTAGCTGAGTTAATGAGCCCCTTGTTTCCTGGGCTGACAGATGGCATCCAGAGCAGTGACACACCTACACAATTATCAACATGTTTATGTCAATCATAGTCTATCACGCACATGGATAAGGATTTTGATAGAAACCTAAGCCAAGAGAGTTGAGTAACCAGAAACTAATTTGTTGATTATTTTGTAAAATCCTCATCCTCATGCTCAGTCCTGAACATCCAGAGAAGAAACCTAGTTTAGGTGATGTTGGGATGTAAGAAGGATAATAGTCCCTCATCTCCCCATTTGTACAACAGTTTAGAGAAAAACATTTTATATGTCTCTTTATATTGCTATATTTTAAAAGTTAGACCAAGACAAAGAAGCATCACTTGTGGACAGGTGTGTGTGTACGTACATTGCTGATTACACACATCCTTTACACACTTCTTTCATATGCTTAGATAAGTTAGAATCATTAATCATTAAATATAATGGAATCTGTTAACTCCTTTTTATTAAATCTTAAGAAATTACTGTAGGCTGTAAGTGTGTGTGTGTGTGTGTGTGTGTGTGTGTGTGTGTGTGTGTGTGTGTGTGTGTGTGTGTGTGTGTGTGTGTGTGTGTGCATGTTTGTGTTTTACTTACTTGTTTTCATGGTCAGTGTTGACTTAGTTTTACTGGTTCAAAATCTGTTCTTTAGTGTGTACTCTGCCTTTTTTGTTCTTACACCTGCTCACAAAAAAATAAAGTACTGTTGTGTTTGTACTAGATTTATATTTTTACTCAACCAGACAGTGTCAACAATCTCTACATATGTAAATCAATAATAATAATAATAACAATTATTAAAAAATGTCATTATAATAATGTGATTTTACATAATTCCCTCTTACTTCACATGTAGTCAATCAGCCAAAACATATTTGATGTGCTAAGTTTGTGTCTTCAACTTTTTGCGCTAATGTTACACCATAAAAAGTAATGGGAACTTACAGCTACCAGTTTAGTATTGTGCAAACAATGGGCCTGAATCATCACATACTTCCTTCAAACTGTGTTATTGCATAATCCTAACTTGCTTATGACATTTCTTATAATCAATGACAGTTATCGTGTTTTTTCTTTTGTATTATTTTTGGGTTTTTTTTAAATATAGGAAAACAAACTTTGTGCACAAAGTTGATTGACCTGGGTATATTTAATTAGCAGGTACATTTAATTGTATATTTTAATTTTTCTGCCATTTATTTGCAGTCTAAGATGGCACTTATGAAGCAGTCCATTTTAGAATAGAATAGAATATACAGGATGTCCGAAAAGTCTCCATACATAGGGAAAATTAACACTTTTTAGCAAAATGTCTTCCAAAATATTTCATACTTTTTTCATACTTAAATGTTTTTATGTTTTTTTTTTTTTTTCAGATAGCCTTTAAGAATGCCTTTAACTAAAGAAGAACGTATTGAAATCATTCTCATGGCTGGATCAGGAAGCTGTTGCAAGGATTCAATGGATTTTAACAAAAAACATGGCAAACACATCACACACATGATACTGTTGCCAAACTTATTAACAAATTTAAAAAGACTGGAACTTTCGCGTTCACTTGACTTTAACAAGGCACAATAATGTAAGTAGTTACTAATTCCACAAATCTATGAAACTGCATTCATAATGGGGTTCAGCTGGACTAGACGCAACCAGGCCTGATTACTGCAAACCCTGTTTAATCAAATCAACACTTAAATAGAACTTTTTCAGCAGCATAAAGTTGGTTAAAAGGTCTTAACCAGTAACAGACTATGCCAAAATTAAAAGAAATTCCAGAAATGATGATGAAGAAGGTGATTGAAATACATCAGTATTAAGGGTTTCAAAGCTATTTCAAAGGCTCTGGGACTCCAAAGGACCACAGTGAGAGTCATTATCTCCAAATGGAAAAAATCAGCACAGTAGTGAACCTTCCCAGAAGTGGCCAACCTTCCAAAATTCCTCAAACAGCACAGCAACTACTCATCCAGCAAGTCACAAAATAGCCAAGGACAACATCAAAGGAACTACAGGTCTCTCTGCATCAATAAAGGTCACTGTTCATGACTCCACTATCAGACAGACACTGGGCAAAAATGGAAGAGTGGTGAGGTGAAAATCACTGCTAACCCAGAAGAACATTATGGCTCATCTGAATTTTGCCAAAACACACCTTGATGATCCTCAAACCTTTTGGGAGAATGTTCTGTGGACTGATGAGTTGAAAGAGGAACTGTTTGGAAGACAGGTGTCCTGTTACATCTGGTGTAAACCAAACACAGAATTCCACAAAAAGAACATCATGCCTGTGGTCAAGCATGGTGGTGGAGTTGTGATGGTGTGGGGATGCTTTGCTGCTTCAGGGCCTGGGCAACTTGCAATAATTGAGGGAAACACGAATTCTGCTCTCTACCAGAAAATCCTAAAGGAGAATGTCCAGTCTTCAGTCCGTAAGTTGAAATTCAAGCGCAACTGGATTATGCAGCAAGACAATGATCCAAAGCATAGGAGTAAGTCCTAGTCCTAGAAGTAAGTGAAAGACTGATCTCCAGTTATCGGAAGCGTTTGGTTGCAGTTATTGCTGCTAAAGGTGGCACAACCAGATTTTAAGTTTAAGGGGGCAATTAGTTTTTCACATGGGTGATAGGTGTTGAATAACTTTTTGCTTCAATAACAAAAATAAAAAATAAAAAACTGTATTGTGTGTTTACTCAGGTTGTCTTTGTTTTATGTTGTATTTCATTTGAAGATCTAAAACTATTTAATATGAGACATACACAAAAACAGAAGAAATCACTTTTTCACACCATTGTATATATAAATATTCATAATTGATTATAATTCATTCAGGCACTGAATTGCCTTCACAAGCATAATAAAAAAATAATAATAAATAACTAAATAACTAAAAATAAATACACATAAATAAATAATTAATTAATATTGATATTTGATAAAGTCCATGATGCCATGTATCCTAACAAAATGTCCAGGTCCTCTGGCAGAAAAACAGCCCCAAAACATTAAAGCGCCACCACCATATTTAACCGTGGGCATGAGGTACTTTTCCATATGGCTACCTCTCTGTGTGCCAAAACCACCTCTGGTGTTTATTGCCAAAAAGCTCTATTTTGGTTTCATCTGACCATAGAACCCGATCCCATTTGAAGTTCCAGTAGTGTCTGGCGAACTGAAGACACTTGAGTTTGTTTTTGGATGAGAGAAGAGGCTTTTTTCTTGAAACCCTTCCAAACTACTTGTGGTGATGTAGGTGACTTCGGAATGTAGTTTTGGAGACTTTCTGATCCCAAGATGCAATTAACTTCTGCAATTCTCCAGCTGTGATCCTTGGAGATTTTTTAGCCACTTGAACCATCTTCTTCATAGTGCATTGAGACAATATAGACACACGTCCAATTCCAGGTTGATTCATAACATTTCCAGTTGACTGGAAGTTCTGGGATTATTGCCCTGATGGTGGAAATGGGCATTTTCAATGCTTTTGCTATTTCCTTATAGCCACTTCCCATTTTGTGAAGCTCAACAACCTTTTGCCACACATCACAGCTATTTTCCTTGGTCTTACCCATTGTTATGAATGACTAAGGGAATTTAGCCTATGTGTTACTTCATATTTATACCCCTGTGAAACAGGAAGTCATTGTTGAACAATTTCCTGTTCCTGTTCATATTTTAACAAAAGATCAAAAGGTTAAACAATAAAGACAATTTTTCACAGTCTTCTTTGCTCATATTTACCAAGGGTGCCAATATTAGTGGAGGGCACTGTATCTGAGCTCACTTTTACAGAAAGAGTGCAATTACCCAACTAAACAAATACTGAATTTGATTCTAAAATGCTATCCCAGATTAGGAAGCATAACCTGATCAACAAAGCGTATACTGATAAACTGAATGTTCTTATCATTGGCCTGAAGTTTAAATTTTACGATCTCTAAACAACACTAAAATCATCACACTTTAGGCATTCATGCAGCATGTTCATGCTCAGGATCTGGACACATACTCACACACACACACACACACACACACACACACACACACACACACACACACACACACACACACACACACACACACACACTGTATGTACACGTACACAATGGACCATTAAGATACCAGACTGGCGCTTTATTCGTCACATCTCAATAAAAGTGATGTCGACTGAGGGTTCCTCCCAGAGAGGGAGGGTGGCATTTAGGACTGAGTAAAAGCAATATAAGGGGTCTGAGAGCTGGTAGAGGTAGCAGTGCCTGTGCTTGACCTGAGGAGTGTGGACAGACTCACCCTCATTCCCACCATGGCGTGGAGTATAGCTACACTCTGTGTTCTGGCCCTGGCTTTGACCTGTGGCCTCCAGGTGAACGCAATGCGGGGTAAGAGATTATCAATGCTTTGAACAGTCTTGTAGCATCATATTGTAATATTTCTAATATACAATTATACAATTATACTTATTCATCATAGTATAAATTTACAACTATTTATACTATTTATAACAGCGCCAAATGACTTAAAACTGAACAATGTCGACAGGAAGTAGTTTTTGAAAATGTAATATGAATAAGCAGGGTTTCAGAAAGGTGTAAGGATATTTAGATTATAATATTTAACATAATATATGGATGCATTGCATTAGTGCACTGTTTTACTAATTTTTTGGTTGAATTATGTATATAAGAGGACGCAAGGGTTCTCAACAATTGCTGTAAATGCATTACGCCACAAATAAAACTTTTGTTCTGAAGTATATTAATGAAAACAATATAAATGTTTGGTTTGTTATGTTTATTACTACCAGTTTGTTTCACCTCAGCACAAAACCTAAAATAAAAGAAAACACAAAATAAAAACAAAACAAATAAGAAAGTACGAGTAAGTAAGTAAGAAAGTAACAAGAAAATGTAAAATTATGAGAAGCAGTTTCACAGAATTGTGTAAGAATTGCTTGTTCATTTTTTTTCTAGTTTAATCTTTGAATTTTACTTTGTATTAAAAGGCTATGAAAAAAGGGAACTAAAATTCTCTTGAAGATTCATCTGAGGGGAAATAGCCAGTATTTGATAGGCTCGTTCTTCTGTGTCATTGAACAACTGTACAGTGACACTGCACATGTGGGTGACTGGGGAAAATCTTGGGGGAGTTCTGTAGTGTCATGGATCAGCTGAAGTTCAATCACTGAAGTAAAACCTTCAGAAATGAACAACTCCAATGTAACTAATTTCAACATTTTGCTTAATGTCTTGTCCTGCCTACCCCATCCCCACCACCTAACCCCCACCCACCCCCCAGTGCGCCGGAGCAACCATATCAGCAACATTTGCAGCATGTGGGGAAATTTCCACTTTAACACATTTGATGGAGATGTCTACCAGTTCGAAGGCACTTGTGAATATAACCTAGTCTCTGACTGCCAAGGACCTGTGCAGGGTTTCTCTGTGCACGTGAAAAGAGCAGAGACCCCTGGGAACCCACAAATCACCAGAGTGCTGGTCACTATAGGAGACATGGCCATTGGGCTCACCAAGAATATCGTTATGGTCAACGGCGAAATGTAAGATACCTAATTCTTAAAAAGGAAATGTATTAATATCATCAATCATGTAGTGAACAATTGTGTTGTTTTTTACAGTTTAGAATTTTACTTTACTAACCCCTAAGGAGTTGAATTACCATTGCTTTTTGTCCCGCATCTCTTTCTTTCTTTCTCTGTCTATCACATTAGTGTAAAACTGCCACACTATGTAGCAGGGGTGATGCTTGAAGAGAACTCTGTCTACATTAAACTTTACGCCAAACTGGGCCTCAGTGTCACATGGAATAAAGATGATGCTGTCATGGTAATATCACTATTAAAGTTTAACATGTACACTTTGCCAGGAAAAAAATATCTACAGTATATTAAAAATAATTTTTACTTTGAGATGAGAGAATAGTTTATGAGCTGTACCGGCTACTAGTGAAAGTGTATTGGAAGGACAACAGCAGAAGTGCAAGTCATTAGCAACGTTTGCACAACACATAGAATGGTTGTTGAGTGATTTAGCATATTGCACTGAACCGTGTGTGATCCGAGGACATAGCCTTGTAAGGGCAAGTCGCTTTCTAATGGTCACTTTTCCAAGAGCCAAACTCAAGTTCAATACTAAATGTACGTTTTCTGATGTTGCTTATTAATTCATACAATATTCATACGACACAAACAGAAATGATTTGTTGAAATGTTTTGTTGATGTGATGTAGATGTAAATGGAAAAATTTCAGAAACTCATATGTCCTCAAGTTCAACCACATTAAACTAGACTGAGAAACTAATGCAAGATGTAAAAGTAATGGAGGTGAGGAAAAAGAGATGAAGAAAAATGGTTGAGTGTTGAAGGAGGAGACGCACAAAACTGTGCACTAGTTCAGCACAGAGCATTCAGTACTTTGGCAACTAAAATTTTACTTTTATTTTATTTTTACAACTGTGTGTGCGTGTGTGGTTATATCCTGATGAGAACCTATCCCCGCAATTATAGGAATATCTGATCATTTTTTACCTTGTGGAGACATTGGCTGGCCACAAAGAAAACTGTTTTCCTAAAAAAAAAAAATAATAATAAAAATAAATAAAAAAAACTGTTAATAAAATAACCTAGGTTCATTAATAATTATGTTAATGGAAGGTCCTCATAAGGATATTAACACAAATGTGTGCAAAGAAGCCATGTGAAAATGTTTCAGTTGAAAAAACTACTCTATAAACCAAAAACTTTTCCTTTCCTTTCTAAACCAGCTGGAACTGGACACTAAATATTCTAATCGTACCTGCGGACTTTGTGGAGATTTCAACGGGGTTCCTGTTTTTAACGAGTTACTAAGTGATGGTGAGTTGCAGTAAAGAGGCTTTATTTATTCTGTTAAGACAAATATAATATATATTACAGTGCACAATGTGAGCCAAGGAGGAAGAAGTCTTCTCTTAAGCAAGTGTGCTTGAATAGTTGAATAGATGCTTATATCATATTGTCTCACACAGATCGTGTAACTGGTTTCATTGAGTTTGGCAACAAGCACAGGATCCACAGCCCCAATGACTTCTGTGAAGACCCTTATGAAGAATTTGACAGTGAAGCAAACACAGTCGACAAGTGCCAATTATCTGTAAGACGTAGAAAATTCTTCCAGCGGCATTTATTACTTTGAAATTACATGTTGCAAAATGAAAATGTATCAAATGTCAATTATGTTATTGAACTGTGTTTAACTAGTTTGTAATGTGTTATACTGCCCTAATATTTTATCTTAGAATTCGGTAAAATTCATGTTAGTTTATGAAAAATGATTACAAAAAAGAAAAATGTTGCTCATAATTTGTTCACAAAATACTGGCTTAATTGGGTTGTCAGCTGTTTTACACAAACCACTTGAGGAAAGTGATGTTTGTGCTTGCCCTGTGTGCAGCGAGAAGACTGTTCTGAGCTGCTGGTGGATGAAACCTGGTCCTTGTGTAGGAATGTTTTGAGTCCAGAGCCTTATGTTCAAGCATGCACGATAGACAAGTGCAGGAGTCGTCCAGGGGACACTGAGGACACTACAATCTGCAGCACCCTGTCCGAGTACTCACGCCAGTGCTCCCATGCAGGGGGAAGCCCACCCAACTGGAGAACACCAACCTATTGTGGTAAAAACTTTAATACTACTACTATTACTACCTTTAAATCCTCTGAAATAACTAACATGGTTCGTTGCAACACACTGACCTGAGAGAATGCAGTCCTGTGTCCAATTATCATTGCTCAGCTAGTTCTAATACAGTCCTAACCCAAGCCACATTGATCTGATGCTGGTTTTTTACTGACTTAGCTGTGACTTGCCCCTTTAACATGGAGTACTCTGAGAGCGGTTCCCCCTGTCTGGACACGTGCACACACACAGACACCAGCTCACTGTGTGAGGAACACAAGATGGATGGCTGCTTCTGCCCATCTGGTCAGTCACATATACATACACTGGCACCCAAGTATACAGACAAGTAGTCACACGGCAGAAAATTAAATCCTCTACCATTTATTTGAGTCTAAAATATGATTGTGATTTTGGCTGCTGCAGGTACTGTGTTTGATGATATCTCTGAGAAAGGCTGTATCCCTCAGGAACAGTGCCAATGTCAGCACAACAAAAAGGTGTACAATACTGAAGAGGTTCTGCTCAAGGATGATGAAGAATGGTAACTGCAATTTTCATTGTCAAATACAAAATAATTCTATTCTATTCTATTCTAATATGTTCATATTTTAATCTATAACCACACCATACCAAGACATTACAGTTACGTTATTCATCTTGTAAGTGTATTGGTTTGTTGAGGTGCTCCAGACTGACAGTGCTGTGTGTCTTAGTGTGTGTCAACAGGGAAGGTGGATCTGCAAGAGTCTGTCTGTCCCAGGCATGTGTGCTATGGAGGAGGGTTCCCACTTCACTACTTTTGATGGAAAAGAATTTACCTTCCATGGAAACTGCTATTATGTTCTTTCCAAGGTAAGTGAATAAAGATGAACCGTTTGAGTTAGCTTTGAAGCTGTGAAAGATGTCAACACGGTTGTTGATACAATTCAGTGAGCCACTTAATTTAACATTAACATTTAAATTGCAATGTTTTCTATGTTCCCATCTCTTTTCTGTAGGACTGTGTGGGTTTAAAGTTCATTATTTTGGGTCAGCTTATTCCTTGTGCTGCCCAGCATACAGACACTTGCCTGAAATCAATTGCATTGCTACTCAACAATGACAAGAGTAATGTGAGCATCAATTTTCCAATCTGTCAATCACTGATGCACTTCATCACACTATAATTTAAATTATGATAATAACACAAAAATCCATAAAATGTATAAACTGTACTGTTTTGGGACATGCTAAGTCCTGTCAAAATGCCAAAAAAAAAAGAAAAAGAAAAAAGATTATGCTGACTAACTTGATGATGGATCTGTCTTCTTCAGGCCTTAATCATCAAAGATGATGGCATAGTAAGGCACAATGGAGATATAACACTTCCTTACACCACTGGTAAGAATGATTTATTACAGCATTTTAAGTCTGTACAATATGAGCAGTGTTAAATAAAAGAGTATATTTAACATGCAGTATAATGCTTTGTGCAAATTTAATACCCACGGAGTAAAATGGTGACATTAGTTACTATAGTAACTGTTGTGTTCACTACTGGTGTTAATAGGGCCCTTATAACTAACAATTCACTTAAGACATATCCAAACGCAGTACCTTATGACCCATATTGTGTTCATATTTCTATATGCTGAATATTTAGTGCTTGAAGCTTGAAATACGATATATAGCATCATTGTAGAGCAGCTGGATTTTTGCTGCGTTTGATGCGATACCCAAACTCCAACCCACACTTTTGGTTCTTTGTTTCCCAGCTGAATTCACCGTATTCAAACCATCGTCCTTCCACCTCATGCTGCAGACCACTTTTGGGCTCCAGATCCAGGTGCAGCTGGTTCCACTCATGCAGATCTACATCACCCTGGATCAGAGCTTCCACACCAAGACCTGTGGTGAGTGTCATTGTCATTTATTTATTGGATGAGTAAACAAGAAATTGGCAAACAGGTAGGTATAAGACAACATGACAGAATGATTGTCTAATTGTCTAATGTATGTAAGACCAATTCCAGTTTAAGGTTGAACACTCTGATATCACTATGAGGGAAATTAACCTTGTCTTGAAACATTGTGTGAACTCATACACGCTTCCCTTCTCTCAATACTGTGTTTTGGTGCAGGTCTGTGTGGAAACTTCAACATGGTGCTGTCGGATGAACTGACGAGCCCACAAGGTGTAGTTGAAGGGACAGCCACATCCTTTGGGAATTCCTGGAAGGCTCAGTCCAACTGTCCTGACCGTACAGAGAGGCTTGATGACCCCTGCAGCTATAACATAGACAGTGGTGAGAAGAACTTTACTCAAACTTCAACATTCTTTTCTCATGCTTTTCTCTCAAAAATTAAGTTACAGTAGTGATGACAAAATGACACTTTATGAACCTAATTGTGGTATTACTAATGAAGATTCAATGATCTTTAGAGAGCTATGCAGAGCACTGGTGCACCAAACTGAAAGAGAAGGAAGGTGTTTTTGCCAAATGCCATTCTACTGTTAACCCAGAAGACTATTACAAGGTAACCTAAGCATTTTTGGAACACTTTGCCTTCATTGGATAACTCTAAAAAACATTTCAGTGCAAAATCTTGTCTTTGACCATATACAGAGGTGTAAATACTCAAGCTGCACGTGTGAAAAGAGCGAAGACTGTTTGTGTGCTGTTTTCTCCTCCTACGTTCGGGCATGCGCAGCAAAGGGGGTGTTCCTGCAAAGCTGGAGAGACACAGTGTGTGGTAGGAATAAACCTCTTTTATCAGTGTGTGCTAGCATGACAAAATATATGGTAATGAAGCAGAGATGAAGCAGGAACAAAAAAGTAGTACTATATTAACACCTAAGGAACTACTGTTAACTGCTAATGAATACTGGGTAATTACTCAGAGAGTAATATTCACATAATGGTTTGGTAGTTTGTAATAAACTAAGTAATAATGACCTGTCTTTTATATCTTAGTGGTTGCTTAGTGGTTAGCACATTTGACTCGCACCTCCGGGGTTGGGGGTTTGAATCCTGCCTATGCCCTGTGTGCACCTCCCCATGCTTCAAGGGTTTCCTCTGGGTACTCCGGTTTCCTCCACCAGTCCATAGACATGTGATGTAGTCTGACTGGTATTTTCAAATTGTTCATAGTGTGTGTGTGATTGTGCCCCGCTATGGGTTGCCTGCCCATCCAGGGTGTCCCCCTTGTTGTGCCCCGAGTTCCCTGGGATAGACTCAAGGCTCCCCCACGACCCTGTGTAGGATAAGCGGTATGAGAAATGGATGGATGGATATACATAAAAGATTAATGGTGTTATGATCACAGGAACGAGGGGACCCAGAAGCAGAACACAGACTCAAGGCCTGAAGGTTAACAGGTTTTATTGAGGAATTGAGGAGGTAGGAGTGTGTGGGAAAGGAGTGTGGTAATTGTGTCTGGACCACATTCGAAGCCGGAATGATCTGGCTGCGAGTGGCTGGAGAACTGGGGTTATATACTCCACTGATTGGTGAGCTGATGAAGGACAGGTGTGCTCAATGATTACATCAGGGAGAGGCACAAAATGGAGCGCCACACCCAGGCATACAAACAGAATTGAAAGGGAGAGAAAACATGGGAAACACAGGGAAGGGGGAAAACAGGGAAACACACAGGAGTTTTGGCTCAGACTATGATAGATGAAACATAAGAACCTATTCTACTAGACACTAGTGTTGTAGATAGATCGATCAATAGATAGGTAGATAGATACTGTATATACACAGTATATATAAATTTATTAATAGTTAATAGTAGCTATATGTGAGTTATAAATAAGTATTGTACAGTGTTAGCAAATATTTTGCATATTTACCTTATTTTCCTTGTGTCGCTTACAAATACAGGGAAATACACTAAAAGCTGCCCAGTTTCCCAGACTTTCACCTACAAGGTTCAGCAATGCCAGCGCACATGTGACTCCCTTAGCTTGGAACGTCAGGGCTGCAGCACTGACTACGTGCCCGTGGATGGGTGTGCCTGTCCAGAAGGACTCTATGAGAGTGAGAATGGTGTTTGTGTACCCATGGACAAATGCCCCTGCTATTACAATGGACAGCACATTAAACCTGGCAAGTCAATCAACATCAAAAATGAGCACTGGTAAGTGGTTAACAGTCAGTCAGAAACATGATGTGTGTTAAATACATTGCGATTAAAGCAAATACTTAACACTGTAATGTATCTGTTCTCTTAGTATTTGTACAAATGGAAAGCTTCAGTGCCAATCCTGGGGGTCTCGTATTAAAGGTTAGTAAATTTACCTTTACGCAACAATAAGTGGACAGAATTGAAATGAACACATTCCTACAAAGTTCTTTTTTCCCGTCAGTTTTAAATAGAGCTAATAAAATGCTTTACAAGTATATACATTTTGCACATTTCTTAAACCTCTCTGTATCCCACAGACTGTCGTACTCCAAAGGTCTTCTTTAACTGCAGTACAGCAGGGCCGGATAAGCATGGGTTAGAGTGTGCACAAACATGTGAACAAAAGAACATTGATTGTGTGAGTATCATACACATATTGTGCTTGTATTTTCTTTTAATCTACTGGAAAGTCCACTGACTTCCAAACTGTAGTCACTTAATGTGTTTATCACAGGAGAAACAACACCACAGCTCTGTTTATGACACTGTTCATTTGTAAAGCACCCAACTGAACACTGTAATTCCATATTTGGATCAAATTTATTCACGCATACCAACATTTACAGAATTTGGTAGACACCCTTATACAGAGGTACTTACAATTATCTTATTGATACAATTGATCAGTTGAGAGTTAAGGGCCTTGGCAGTGCTGGGATTCAAACTCACAACCACCTGAGCAGCAGTCCAACGTCGTAACCACTGAACTACCACTTCCCCAACATGTGAGAGCAGGGTTCTTCAAATCTGGCCCTCGAGCTCCACTGTCATGCAGAGTTTTGCGCCAACCCTAATCAAACACACCTGAACAAGCTAACCAAGGTCTTCAGGATTAAGTTTGGAGGTTGGAGCTACACTCTGCAGACTTGAAGAATACTGTGATAGATCATTCTTCACTGTTGCCAATATCAAATGTAGTAACATTTTAGAACTCACCGACAAGCATAAGCTATTGTATGTCAATCATAAACATAATTACTGTACAATACTGTTCATTTTTATTATAATAAAAATATTTATTATACTGTTACTGTTTATTTGTTATACTTATATTTCTCATTTCAGTATGTCACAGACTGTGAGTCAGGATGTCAGTGTCCTGCAGGCCTGCTTGATGATGGTCGTGGTCACTGTGTTAAGGAGCATGAGTGCCCTTGCAAACATGACAATCACTTTTATGCTCCAGGTTCTGAAATCATAACAGGGTGTAATAAATGGTACGTTTGTAATGCTTTATTCTTCAGGTGCATATTGGGCATACTATTTCCATATTAAAGTGGGTGCAAATGAGCTACAGCAAATGTCTGTACTGTGTGAATGTACAACCCGGCATGAGTTTGCTTTATAGTACTTTTTTGTATTATTGTAAATTGTAAAGTTTTATAAATTGTATTAAATGTTTCAGTAATAGTTAATGATATCAAAACAGTTAAAAAATGAGGATAATAAGTAGAAGTCTAAATTGTCTATTTCATTATTTCCTAGCACATGTAAATATGGCAAGTGGGATTGCACCAACAATAAATGCCCTGGAACTTGCACCATCTATGGCAGTGGACATTACAACACTTTTGATAAGAAAAGATTTGGTTTTAGTGGAGACTGTAGTTACATAGCTGTCCAGGTATCTAATGTTGCACTTTGTTTGCCAAATTTCTTTTACTACTTTCAGTAATTTGTTAACAGTCTGATACATTGATTAGAAATGCTAATCATAGGGGCATATCCCTACTGTGTCATAGCCATATGATCTATTCAGCATGCATGAATAACCTGATGTCATATGGAAACCATATGGACTCTTTTGTTTTCTAATAATACTCGTTTCCACTGCTTTAAAGAACAAGTGTGGAAATAAGACGGGGACATTTCATGTGATCACAGAGAACGTACCATGTGGGACAACAGGGACCACTTGTTCCAAAACTGTTCGGATTTTATTGGGAGTAAGAACATCTTATTAATCAATTATAGTTTATATAGTACTGTGCAAAAGTCTTAGGCACCCATGTTCTTAGTACACATTGTATATACATTGTACATATATATATAAAACACTTTTCAGACAAAAAACAAAATGAAGGTTGTTGAGTTTTGATGCAAAAAAAAGAAGAAGAAGAAGAAGCAAGTGTGATAGTCAGAGTCTGTCAAAGAACTGTGGCTGGTTCTGCAAGATGCTCAAAAAAAACTTACCAGCTCATTTCATTATAAAACTGCACAAACTGACAGAGTATTTTGACTTTGTATAGTACTAAGTACTATGTAGAAATGTTTAATTTCATCATTTTTGAAGGCATCTTTGCTTTATAGTATTTCTTTTAAATAAAAAGAAACAAATACAGGAGAAGAAATAAACAAAATAAGAAGAAATAAATATAAAAAAAAAAAACAAATACAAGATTGAACAGTGCTATATATGCTGTTCTTACACTATGTTTTGTTTTGTTGTCAATCTCAACAGGAAACAGAGCTGAAGTTGAGTGATGGTGAAATGCCAGATGATGGGGCTACAACCGGTAATTTCAACGTGAAAAATGTGGGTCTTTACCTGATTATACAGACTGAAATTGGCCTAACAGTGTTGTGGGACAAGAAAATGACAGTGCACATCATTCTTCAACCCCAGCATATGGTGAGTCAAAAGTACTGAACTGTTTTGAATTGAACTGAATTGTTTGCTTTTAATTCGAATATCACAATAGCAAACAATAATTTTGGCCCATGTTATTCTGATCACTACTTATAAGGCTGGACATATCTAATTGTTTTCCAGGGAGAGGTTTGCGGATTGTGCGGAAACTACAATGGAAATGGCATGGATGACTTCACCATTCAAGGCTTCCTGCATGTTTCTGATGTTCTAGAGTTTGTAAACAGCTGGAAAGTACAAAGCCAGTGCCCAGATGCTAAGCCAGATTTTGATACATGTTTGAAAACACCTAACCGCCACAGTTGGGCAAATATGCAGTGCAGCATCATTAAATCTGACACTTTCAAAGAGTGCCACAGTAAGGTAAAGTCAAGCGAAGCTTATCTTTGTAAAGCCATTATTTAAATCACATCATTTAAAATGGGACAAGTTGTGGAGAATCATAGATATTATGTAGACAGTATGTATTATGTATGTGCAGGTGGAGTTGACCCCATATTTTGAAAGCTGTGTAAAAGACTCATGTGCATGTGACACTGGTGGGGACTGTGAGTGTTTCTGCACTGCTGTGGCAGCTTATGCACATGCTTGTAATGAAGCAGGAGTCTGTGTGGACTGGAGAACCCCAGAGATCTGTCGTAAGCCTCCTCTCCTCTATAATATCCAATACCTAGGCATCCAGCAATGGATGTCATATTTATAATTGACTGCTATTATTGACTTAATACCATATACTGAAAGGTTGCAGTGATGTTTTCAATACATACTGTACATATAGGCCCATTTAACTTTTGTGCTACATTTTAAGTAGTGTACATACAATTGTATTTACTTTACATATTTTTCATACACAGTACTGTGCAAAAGTTTTAGGTACCCTATTTTTTTAGTACAAACTTTGTTATAGATTTTTTATTTTATGACTTCTACATTATCAAGTCAGTACAAAAACATTTTAGATTCCCAAACATTAGTTTTCTAGCACAAAATTAAATGTTACAGAAAAATGTTTGTATGTCATTAAAGAAAGCAGCATATTACGTAAGAGACACTTTTCAGACAAAAAACATAATGAAGGCTGCTGGGTTTTGCTGCAAAAATTAGAAGCGAGTGCGAAAGTCAAAGTGTCCAGAAGAACTGTGGCTGGTTCTGCAAGATGCTCAATAAAACTTACCAGCTCATTTCCTTATAAAACTGCACAAATTGTACTGGAGACTACTATTTTTATTTAAATTTTTATTTTTTGTCACACCAGATATTGACATTGTTTCATTTACTACTGTTTACTGCTCTTTACAGTATTTCTTTCTTTGTAATTAAATGTAGAAAGATTTAATTTCATTATTTTGAAGGCATCATTGGCCAAAAGTTTTGAAAATGACACAAATATTAATTTTCACAAAGTCTACTGCTTCAGTGTTTTTAGATCTTTTTGTCAGATGTTACTAACTGTTACTGAAGTATAATCACAAGCATTTCATAAGTGTCAATGGCTTTTATTGACAATTACATGAAGTTTATGCAAAGAGTCAATATTTGCAGTGTTGACCCTTCTTTTTCAAGACCTCTGCAATTCGCCCTGGCATGCTGTCAATCAACTTCTGGGCCACATCCTGACTGATGGCAGCCCATTCTTGCATAATCAATGCTTGGAGTTTGTCAGAGTTTGTGGGTTTTTGTTTGTCCACCCACCTCTTGAGGATTGACCACAAATTCTCAATGGGATTAAGGTCTGGGGAGTTTCCTGGCCATGGACCCAAAATGTCGATGTTTTGTTCCCCGAGCCACTTCGCTATCACTTTTGCCTTGTGGCAAGGTGCCCCATCATGCTGGAAAAGGCATTCGTCACCAAACTGTCCTTGGATGGTTGGGAGAAGTTGCTCTCTGAGGATGTTTTTGTACCATTCTTTATTCATGGCTGTGTTCTTAGACAAAATTGTGAGTGAGCCCACTCCCTTGGCTGAGAAGCAATCCCACACATGAGTGGTCTCAGGATGCTTTGCTGTTGGCATGACACAGGACTGATGGTAGCGCTCACCTTTTCTTCTCCGGACAAGCTTTTTTCCAGATGCCCCAAACAATCGGAAAGGGGATTCATCAGAGAAAATGACATTACCCCAGTCCTCAGCAGTCCAATCCCTGTACTTTTTGCAGAATAGCAGTCTGTCCTTGATGTTTTTCCTGGAGAGAAGTGTCTTCTTTGCTGCGCTTCTTGACACCAGGCCATCCTCCAAAAGTCTTTGCCTTACTGTGCGTGCAGACGCACTCACACCTGCCTGCTGCCATTCCTGAGCAAGCTCTGCACTGGTGGTGCCCCGATACCGCAGCTGAATCAACTTTAGGAGACGGTCCTGGCGCTTGCTGGAATTTCTTGGCCGCCCAGAAGCCTTCTTCACAACAGTTGAACCTCTCTCCTTGAAGGTCTTGATGATCCGATAAATGGTTGATTTAGGTGCAATCTTACTAGCAGCAATATCCTTGTCTGTGAATCCCTTTTTGTGCAAAGCAATGATGGCTGCACGTGTTTCCTTGCAGGTAACCATAGTTAACAGAAGAAGAACAATAATTTCAAGCACCACCCTCCTTTTAAAGCTTCCAGTCTGTTATTCTAACTCAATCAGCATGACAGAGTGATCTCCAGCCTTGTCCTCATTAACACTCTCACCTGTGTTAACGAGAGAATCACTGACATGATGTCAGCTGGTCCTTTTGTGGAAGGGCTGAAATGCAGTGGACATGTTTTTTTGGGATTAAGTTCATTTTCATGGCAAAGAGGGACTTTGAAATTAATTGCAATTCACCTGATCACATTTCACAACATTTTGGAGTATATGCAAATTGCCATCATAAAAACTGAGGCAGCAGACTTTGTAAAAATTAATATTTGTGTCATTCTCAAAACTTTTGGCCACGGCTGTATATATATATATATATATATATATATATATATATATATATATATATATATATATATATATATATATATATATATATATATATATACCTCTGCACATGATTTAAAAAAAAAAAAAAAAACACTGAAGAAAAGAATAACAATAAAGATAAAGAAATAATATTTTGCAGTATTTGGAAACATAGTCCTAAACATAAACTTAAAACTTCCAATTACTGTATGTCACACAGTGGAATATAACTGAGACAGTTATATTTTATAAATGTGTCAAATGGAATCAAGAGAAGTATACTATAACTCCATGGCACTATACAACATAGTTAAGTTTTACACAGATTGCTTTACAAAATCCTTATTGGGATGCTAAATTTATTTGTATATGTGTAACTTTCCCCAAAAAGCTGTGTACTGTGACTACTACAATCACTATAATGAATGCGTATGGCACTACAGTCCCTGTCACACATGCTACAAAACCTGCGACAACCCTGACGGCAACTGCACCAAACCTTTAACTCACATGGAGGGTGAGTCGACATACAATCCTGATTGATTATCTGTACTCTATCTGTCTGTATGATCTGCTTTTAAAACAGTGATGCTCAGTACCACTTCCAACGTAAATCCTGAACTCCAGCATACTTTTGTATTTTTTTCCATGCTCTAATCTGACTCAAAAAGATCAAGGTCATATCATACAAATGGCACAATTATTAGCTAAGTAGATTGTGTTAAGCAAGGAAAAAGCAGTATACACTATGCTAAATGTCTTTCTTTTATATAGGATGTTATCCCAAATGTCCAGAGGACAAACCTTACTTTGATGAGAAGAATCAGATTTGTGTTGAGAAATGTGATGGATGCATCATCAATGGAAAGTATTATGATCCTTGGCAGCCAATACTACCTGAAATACCATGCTATTTACGGTATGATCAGTCACTGTTTCTATATATACCTTTAACTCTGTATAAGAATGCATCCATGACTGAATCTATATAAATTGTATATCCTTGTATTTTTTCCAGTTACTGTGGTGATAATGGAATGGAAATATATTATCCCAAAGCTGGTAAGCACATATCATGAAATATATATGAGGCCCTATCTTTGCCAGACAGTGACAATCATGTTACCACTACATATTACAAGGACATGAGAATGAAAGGTTCTTGCAGATTTTGTTCATATAAGTTCAGATTCATGTGCACCGTAAGCAAAATGTTTTGCCAAATACAAAACATTAAATGTATTAATTAGGTTGTTCACAGCCATTATATTACTCGTATCATTGTAAAGAACTATGCTAAACCAAATACCTCACTTTGAAAAGCTCACATGGTGGCAGAAGTGGCAGGTAGGGGAATGATATTCTTTGCTTCCATACATTTACCTGATCCTACTCTTCTCACTTGATTGGATTTCATTATATACAAGTATACATATACAAGTATACTAACCCCAATTCCATAATTTCCATTCCCAATTTGGGATTTTTTCTAAAATGCAATAAAAACAAAAATCTGTGATTTGTCAAGTCTCTTGAAACTTTAATTAACTGACAAAAGAACAAAGAAAAGATATTCAATGTTTTCACTGACCTACTTAATTGTATTTTGTAAATATAAACAAATTTAGAATTTGATGGCTTCAACACACTAAAAAAAAAGTTGGGACAGAGGCAAAATAAGACTGAAAGGTTTATAGCATATTCAAGTAACACCATTCTGGAGGATCCGGTTAATTGGTAACAGGGGAGGGTATCAGGATTGGGCATAAAAGGAGCATCCACCAAAAGCTCAGTCTTTGCAAGGATGGGTCATGGCTCACCACTTTGTGCCAAACTTCGTGAGAGAATTGTCAGTCAGTTCAAAAAGAACATTGCTCAATGCAAGATTGCAAAGAATTTAGGTCTTTCACCATCTACAGTGCATAATATTGTGAAAAGATTCAGGGAATCCAGAGAAATCTCTCTGCATAATGGGCAAGGCCGGAAACCACAGTTGAATGTGCGTGACCTTCGAGCCCTCAGGCGGCATTGCCTGAGAATGCTACTGTGAACATACACAGTAGCATACTAGTAGTCATGCTACTGTGATAAATATAAATATAACCACATAGGCTCGGGAATACTTCGGAAAACTGTTGTCACTTAACACAGTCCGCCACTGCATAAAGAAAAGCAACCCGAAACTTTATTATGCAATGAGGAAGCCATACATCAACAGAATATCACACTTCACATCTATGCAGAAATGCCGCCGACTTCTCTGGGCCTGAGCTCATCTCAGACAAACGTGTGCTGTGGTCAGATGAGTCCATGTTTCAGCTTGTTTTCGGGAAAAATGGACATCGAGCTCTCCGTGCTAAAGATGAAAAAGACCAACCAGACTGTTATAAGTGAAAGGTACAAAAGCCAGCACCTGTGATGATATGGGGGTGCATCAATGCCCACGGCATGTGTGACTTGCATACAGGTGCATCTCAATAAATTAGAATGTCGTGGAAAAGTTCATTTATTTCAGTAATTCAACTCAAATTGTGAAACTCGTGTATTAAATAAATTCAATGCACACAGACTGAAGTAGTTTAAGTCTTTGGTTCTTTTAATTGTGATGATTTTGGCTCACGTTTAACAAAAACCCACCAATTCACTATCTCAACAAATTAGAATACTTCATAAGACCAATAAAAAAAACATTTTTAGTGAATTGTTGGCCTTCTGGAAAGTATGTTCATTTACTGTACATGTACTCAATACTTGGTAGGGGCTCCTTTTGCTTTAATTGCTGCCTCAATTCGGCGTGGCATGGAGGTGATCAGTTTGTGGCACTGCTGAGGTGGTATGGAAGCCCAGGTTTCTTTGACAGTGGCCTTCAGCACATCTGCATTTTTTGGTCTCTTGTTTCTCATTTTCCTCTTGACAATACCCCATAGATTCTCTATGGGGTTCAGGTCTGGTGAGTTTGCTGGCCAGTCAAGCACACCAACACCATGGTCATTTAACCATCTTTTGGTGCTTTTGGCAGTGTGGGCAGGTGCCAAATCCTGCTGGAAAATGAAATCAGCATCTTCAAAATGCTGGTCAGCTGAAGGAAGCATGAAGTGCTCCAACATTTCTTGGTAAACGGGTGCAGTGACTTTGGTTTTCAAAAAACACAATGGACCAACACCAGCAGATGACATTACACCCCAAATCATCACAGACTGTGGAAACTGAACACTGGACTTCAAGCAACTTGGGCTATGAGCTTCTCCACCCTTCCTCCAGACTCTAGGACCTTGGTTTCCAAATGAAATACAAAACTTGCTCCCATCTGAAAAGAGGATATTGGATCACTGGGCAACAGTCCAGTTCTTCTTCTCCTTAGCCCAGGTAAGACGCCTCTGACGTTGTCTGTGGTTCAGGAGTGGCTTAACAAGAGGAATACGACAACTGTAGCCAAATTCCTTGACACGTCTGTGTGTGGTGGCTCTTGATGCCTTGACCCCAGCCTCAGTCCATTCCTTGTGAAGTTCATTCAAATTCTTGAATCGATTTTGCTTGACAATCCTCATAAGGCTGCGGTTCTCTCGGTTGGTTGTGCATCTTTTTCTTCCACAATTTTTCCTTCCACTCAACTTTCTGTTAACATGTTCATATGCAGCACTCTGTGAACAGCCAGCTTCTTTGGCAATGAATGTTTGTGGCTTACCTAGTGAACCAAACTGAGAGACCATTTTGAAGGCTCAGGAAACCTTTGCAAGTGTTTTGAGTTGATTAGCTGATTGGCATGTCACCATATTCTAATTTGTTGAGATAGTGAATTGGTGGGTTTTTGTTAAATGTGAGCCAAAATCATCACAATTAAAAGAACCAAAGACTTAAACTACTTCAGTCTGTGGCATTGAATTTATTTAATACACGAGTTTCACAATTTGAGTTGAATTACTGAAATAAACAAACTTTTCCATGACATTCTAATTTATTGAGATGCACCTGTATGTGTGAAGGTACCATTGACGCGGAGGCGTATATTTGGATTTTAGAGAGACACATGCTGGCATCAAGGCAAAGTCTTTTCCCAGGAAGTCCATGGTTATTTCACCAGGACAATGCCAGGCCTCATTCTGCATGTGCTACAACAGTGTGGCTTCGTAGACACAGAGTGCGTGTGCTTGACTGGCCTGACAGCAGTCCAGATCTGTGTCCTATGGTGCATCATGAAGAGGAGAATCAGACAATGGCGACCAAGGACTGTTGAGCAGCTGAAGTTTTGTATCAAGCAAGAATGGGCAAAAATTCCACCTGCAAAACTGCAACAATTAGTATCCTCAGTTCCCCAACGATTAAAAAGTGTCATTAAAAGGAAGGGTGATGTAACACAGTGGTAAACATGCCTCTGTCCCAACTTTTTTGAGTGTGTTGAAGGCACCAAATTCTAAATTTGTTTATATTTACAAAATACAATTAAGTTGGTCAGTGAAACACTGAATATCTTTTCTTTGTACTTTTGTCAGTTAATTAAAGTTTCAAGAGACTTGACAAATCACAGATTTTTGTTTTAATTGCATAGAAAAAATCCCAACTTTTATGGAAATGGGGTTAGTACATATACTATATTCTACAAGTAAACTACAGTGAAATTATTATTTTTTCCCCACAAATCCTAGCTTGTTAGACAGCTAGGGCCAGAGCATAGGATCAGCCATCATAAGCCACCCCCTAATGGCCTTGGGTTGAATTTATGTCCATCTGATCAGTAGACCAGTAGACCAGAGCCTTAACCACTGAGACATGACTATACCCTGAGTCACTACTGCCTGATTTATGCTACTTTAAGTAAGTCACTTAAGACTAGCATACTAAATACCTGAGTCAAGCATGCATCTCAGAGCTTTCAGAACTGACAGCTAACTGTTAACTTTAGATATTGTCTTTAGGTTTCTATTATTTCATTACTGAATGTAATTTCAATTTTGTTATGCTATGTGAGTTACATTACACATATAGTTATTCAATGCCTTAATTGAATGAAGATAAATTAGTTTATTAAGTTCACTCTTTTATCATCAGTAATAATACATAATAAATGCACATTGTCTCTTAAAGGGTGCTGCAGTTACAATGGAACAGAATATAATGAGACTGATGTCATATACGATGTAACGGACCACATGGGAACATGCTACTATGCCATATGCAAAAATAGCACTGTTATCAATAGCAGCTATCCCTGCCAACCATCAACTACAACAGGGGTGCCAACAACTACAACTCAGGTATCAAGTACAACAACTGAAAGTAGCACAACACTTCCAACTGAGCCAACATCTACAAGCCTTCCAGAAACCTCCACATCAACACAAACTTCAACTTCGGGAACTACACCATGCATTCCTATATGTGAATGGTCTGACTGGTTTAATGTAGATAACCCAATTAACGGAGGGGGAAATGATTTTGAAACATATGAAAATATCACAAAGAGTGGAAAGGAGATGTGTAAACATCCAGCAGAGATAGAAGAAATAGAGTGCAAATGTGTACAAAATCCTCATATGTCTCTGGAAGAATTTGTACAAGCTACAGGTCAGGTTGTGCAGTGCAATGTTTCATTTGGTTTAAAATGTGAAAAGAGGAAACAGACAGTAAGGCCATACAAATGTTTTGATTATGAAATTAGAGTACTCTGTTGTAAATGTATTTCTACATCACCAACAACAACAACAACAAAAGCAACTCCGGTATCAAGTACAACAACTGAAAGTAGCACAACACTTCCAACTGGGTCAACATCTACAAGTGGAACAACTACCCAACCAACAACTACAACAGAGGTGCCAACAACTACAACTCAGGTATCAAGTACAACAACTGAAAGTAGCACAACACTTCCAACTGAGTCAACATCTACAAGTGGAACAACTACCCAACCAACAACTACAACAGGGGTGCCAACAACTACAACTCAGGTATCAAGTACAACAACTGAAAGTAGCACAATACTTCCAGCTGGGTCAACATCTACAAGTGGAACAACTACCCAACCAACAACTACAACAGGGGTGCCAACAACTACAACTCAGGTATCAAGTACAACAACTGAAAGTAGCACAACACTTCCAGCTGGGTCAACATCTACAAGTGGAACAACTACCCAACCAACAACTACAACAGGGGTGCCAACAACTACAACTCAGGTATCAAGTACAACAACTGAAAGTAGCACAACACTTCCAACTGGGTCAACATCTACCCAACCAACAACTACAACAGGGGTGCCAACAACTACAACTCAGGTATCAAGTACAACAACTGAAAGTAGCACAACACTTCCAACTGGGTCAACATCTACAAGTGGAACAACTACCCAACCAACAACTACAACAGGGGTGCCAACAACTACAACTCAGGTATCAAGTACAACAACTGAAAGTAGCACAACACTTCCAACTGGGTCAACATCTACAAGTGGAACAACTACCCAACCAACAACTACAACAGGGGTGCCAACAACTACAACTCAGGTATCAAGTACAACAACTGAAAGTAGCACAACACTTCCAACTGGGTCAACATCTACAAGTGGAACAACTACCCAACCAACAACTACAACAGGGGTGCCAACAACTACAACTCAGGTATCAAGTACAACAACTGAAAGTAGCACAACACTTCCAACTGGGTCAACATCTACAAGTGGAACAACTACCCAACCAACAACTACAACAGGGGTGCCAACAACTACAACTCAGGTATCAAGTACAACAACTGAAAGTAGCACAACACTTCCAACTGGGTCAACATCTACAAGTGGAACAACTACCCAACCAACAACTACAACAGGGGTGCCAACAACTACAACTCAGGTATCAAGTACAACAACTGAAAGTAGCACAACACTTCCAACTGGGTCAACATCTACAAGTGGAACAACTACCCAACCAACAACTACAACAGGGGTGCCAACAACTACAACTCAGGTATCAAGTACAACAACTGAAAGTAGCACAACACTTCCAACTGGGTCAACATCTACAAGTGGAACAACTACCCAACCAACAACTACAACAGGGGTGCCAACAACTACAACTCAGGTATCAAGTACAACAACTGAAAGTAGCACAACACTTCCAACTGGGTCAACATCTACAAGTGGAACAACTACCCAACCAACAACTACAACAGGGGTGCCAACAACTACAACTCAGGTATCAAGTACAACAACTGAAAGTAGCACAACACTTCCAACTGGGTCAACATCTACAAGTGGAACAACTACCCAACCAACAACTACAACAGGGGTGCCAACAACTACAACTCAGGTATCAAGTACAACAACTGAAAGTAGCACAACACTTCCAACTGGGTCAACATCTACAAGTGGAACAACTACCCAACCAACAACTACAACAGGGGTGCCAACAACTACAACTCAGGTATCAAGTACAACAACTGAAAGTAGCACAACACTTCCAACTGGGTCAACATCTACAAGTGGAACAACTACCCAACCAACAACTACAACAGGGGTGCCAACAACTACAACTCAGGTATCAAGTACAACAACTGAAAGTAGCACAACACTTCCAACTGGGTCAACATCTACAAGTGGAACAACTACCCAACCAACAACTACAACAGGGGTGCCAACAACTACAACTCAGGTATCAAGTACAACAACTGAAAGTAGCACAACACTTCCAACTGGGTCAACATCTACAAGTGGAACAACTACCCAACCAACAACTACAACAGGGGTGCCAACAACTACAACTCAGGTATCAAGTACAACAACTGAAAGTAGCACAACACTTCCAACTGGGTCAACATCTACAAGTGGAACAACTACCCAACCAACAACTACAACAGGGGTGCCAACAACTACAACTCAGGTATCAAGTACAACAACTGAAAGTAGCACAACACTTCCAACTGGGTCAACATCTACAAGTGGAACAACTACCCAACCAACAACTACAACAGGGGTGCCAACAACTACAACTCAGGTATCAAGTACAACAACTGAAAGTAGCACAACACTTCCAACTGGGTCAACATCTACAAGTGGAACAACTACCCAACCAACAACTACAACAGGGGTGCCAACAACTACAACTCAGGTATCAAGTACAACAACTGAAAGTAGCACAACACTTCCAACTGGGTCAACATCTACAAGTGGAACAACTACCCAACCAACAACTACAACAGGGGTGCCAACAACTACAACTCAGGTATCAAGTACAACAACTGAAAGTAGCACAACACTTCCAACTGGGTCAACATCTACAAGTGGAACAACTACCCAACCAACAACTACAACAGGGGTGCCAACAACTACAACTCAGGTATCAAGTACAACAACTGAAAGTAGCACAACACTTCCAACTGGGTCAACATCTACAAGTGGAACAACTACCCAACCAACAACTACAACAGGGGTGCCAACAACTACAACTCAGGTATCAAGTACAACAACTGAAAGTAGCACAACACTTCCAACTGGGTCAACATCTACCCAACCAAGAACTACAACAGGGGTGCCAACAACTACAAGTCAGGTATCAAGTACAACAACTGAAAGTAGCACAACACTTCCAACTGGGTCAACATCTACAAGTGGAACAACTACCCAACCAACAACTACAACAGTAGTTACAACTGAATCAAGCACATCTCAGCAGACAATAACAGTTAAGACAGGGCCAACGTCTAGACTAACTAGTGCCCCTGTAATCATTCATACCACAACCAATACTCCAGTAGTTACAACTGAATCAACTACTACGTCAGTTGTCATTAACACAACCACAGAGTGTTCCTGCATAATAAATGGAAAGCATTATAGACCAGGTTAGATATTTATACTATTTATTTCTACAGATTAGAAGCTTATAAAGTAACAGAATGTAGCTTATAATGTAATGCAATATTTGTACTAATCAATTTTCATTTATTTTTAAAATGAGCCTTACATGACACATTATTTTATGACATCTTTTTCTCTTTTACTTCTCATTTTTATAGGAGACCCAATATACGAAAACAAGTACATTGGCTCAGGTATATGTTTGACCATGATCTGTTCTAATAGTTGTGTAATACAGAACACAACAGGACCATGCCCATCAACAACAACACCAACAACAACAACACCAACACCAACAACAACAACACCAACAACAACAACAACACCTCCAGTGAAAAACTGCACAGAATGGGGAGTAACTGTAAGTATCACACAGTGGTACACATACTGTAAATAATGCAGTGCAAAATAAAGCCATTTTTTAAATTCACACTGATGGGATACCTCTCACAGATTTTTTCCTTGAATGCTTTAATTACATAACTGAGCCAATTTGGCTGTATTTAGCAGTACGTTTTAATGGTGTTTAAAGGCATGTACAATTTGTACCCTCACACACAAAATTAAGACAACTGGTCAGACTTGCCAGACATTTCATTAATATATAAATGTTAGGCTTGGTTTGTATCTGTATCTTGTATCTCTTGTATCAACTGTAATGGCACTGGATATGCATTGGGTAAAAAACCCAAAGGTTGTAAAATAACTCAGAAAAGGTTCAATTGTAACAGTTGTGGTAATGCATTTTGAGATTATTAGATTTCACAAAGGTCTGGATGATAGAACTGGGAAGTATATATATATATATATATACATTCATCCAACTGAGAATGGCAATTACATTTCTAATATTTTGTGAATATTTACATATCACTGTAACTAAACTGATATGCTGTATGATGATGCATAGACCACCATTAAAATGTGCTATATTTTCTGGTGATAGGCAAATGAGACATTTGAGATCTGTAACTGCACAATGGCCAGGTGCATTGAAAACAATACTATTGAGATCATCCCATATGAATGTCCTCCTCTTCAAAACATCACTTGTTCAAATGGCAAAATACCTGTGGAGGTGTATGATGAGTATTACTGCTGTAAACACCGTGCTTGTGACTGTGAGTGAAATGCATGCTCCCATCTAAAGTCCAAACAAATGAATAATACACATATTAATGAAATAATTCAAACTGATTCATACACTTTGCTTCCAAATTTAGATCATTATGTGAATGTTGACTAAATAAGGCCAGTGCCAAACCCCTCATGTCCAATAAAAATTTTATGATTTAAATTAAAATGTAATATTTGAAATTTAAATATACTGCAGGAAATACAAGCAATAAAATAAATTTCTCTGTTTCAGGCTTTTGTGAAGGCTGGGGTGATCCTCACTATATAACATTTGATGGGCTGTTCTATAGTTATCAAGGAGCATGCACATATGTTTTAATGGAGGAAATCAGGCCCAAACACCACTTGAAAATTTACACTGATAATGTCAATTGTGACCCCGGAGAGCCTGTGTCCTGCCCAAGATCTATTATTGTGTCCTACAACAATCTAGTGATAACACTGAAAAACCACAACCTTATAGGAGCTGCCAAGCTGGAGGTGAGATTTAACACCAGAATATCTAGACAAAAGTATATTATTGATTTTCTTACAGTCAATAATAGTGAAATTATTTTCTGGATTTGGAATTGAATTGGCCAGTAACTGCTTAATTGTGGTTCATGTATCCTACTTTTATCAATGCAGGTTTTAATAGGGCAGTCTGCTCTGACATTACCATTTAATAAAAATGGTCTGAACGTGGTGACCTCAGGGATGAACTTAATCCTGAGGATTCCATATCTGGGGGTTGTGGTGATGTTTGGAGTCACTGGTTTCAGTGTCGAATTGCCGTTCCAGTATTTTGGGAACAACACTCAAGGACACTGTGGTATGGAAATATAATTGCAACTATTTTATAATAAAACATTAAAAAAAATAACTAAATAAAAAACGTATATCAATATTGATATACGTTTATATATATATATATATATATATATATATATATATATATATATATATATATATATATATATATATATATAATTTACAGTAAGCCTGGCATTAATAGCTATTCATGATTATTTTATTTCATTGCTAAACATCTTATGCAATTATTACATTAAAATATAATATATGCATTATGGCAATATCCAAAACTTGTACTTTTAATTCTCTCAGGTACCTGCAACAACAATCAGGCTGATGACTGCATGCTACCAGGGGGGAAACTTGTAGCTGATTGTGCAGTAATGGCAGACTACTGGCAAGCCAAAGACTTGAATGCAAATACCGAATGCAAACTGCCACCAACACAGGGGCCAATAAAACCTCCTTGTCCAATCAACACAGTGTGCGAGCTTATGAAGAGCGAGTGAGTATTACCTTTATTATCCACTTTGCTAGGTTTCACTTTAAAAAATGAACAGCACCTTTTCCTTGTAAACTAAGACTTAAATTCTGTTAAAAAGTACAGAGGCGAAAATTGTATAATTTCTGATACATTCTGTTTGCAATGATACCTGTTTGCAACTTACCACAAGGGTCTGATACCTGACACTGGTCTAATCCGGGCTCATTATCAATTGATATATATCGTACTGCTTATTTTGCTTGCTCATAACTAGCACCATGCTAGCACCAAAACTGCAGTCTTTCACATAGCATATGCAACTTTTTACAAATTTTGCTCACTTTTTTTCCAGTTTGTTTAAGGAATGTCATCCCCACGTCTCCCCTGAAAACTTCTTCACTGGCTGCCAGTTTGATAGTTGTCATATGAGCAACCCAGCTGTGGTCTGCACCAGTCTTTGGACCTATGCAAGAGCTTGCTCAGAACATGGTATCTGCATAAACTGGAGGAACCACACTGATCTATGCGGTAAGCCAACTGACCATATGCAGCAGGCCATTTTATGGACATGCATCACCTCAATCTCATGAAAACATAGTGACAGAAAACAAATTGCATTTGAAAAAATAAGGATAAAATATGTAAATGTAAAATTAATGTATTGATGCTCTCAAGAGTAGCCTCAGCTGTTTGTCCATAACAACATTATATGTTGTATGTTAATTCCCCAGCTCCCGAGTGTCCAGCAGACAAAGTGTACCAAGCCTGTGGACCTGCTGACCCTCCAACTTGCAAAGACAAGTGTGCATTCATACCTAATTAATTTCTCATTACTAATCACTAATAAATGTGTGTTTTACCAAGTGGCTGTGTATGAGTCACTAAGGACTAGTGATAAAGGTGGCTGATATATGAATTCAGTCTGCATTTATATTCCTAATGTCAAAACAACTATTAAGATTTATTCAGATGAGGATGGAATTTCTGAAGGTTAAGTGTCTTTCATTATTTTTATTATAAGGCCTGGAGACCATATTCTGAACATGACTACTGAGGGTTGTTTCTGTCCTGATGGCACGCAGCTCTTCAGTAAGGATTCAGACGTGTGTGTTGACAAATGTGGTAAGTGATTAGTCTGTCTCTATAACCTGATCGCATGAGATAAGTATACAGTCCCCTCCATAAAAGACAGACAATTTTGGATGCCCTTTTCCAGAGCACAGGTTTCTGTAGGTTTAATTATATTGTTAAAAAAAATCTAAGTCTAAATTTCCTGGCAGAGGCTACATTGTATTGTACAGTGGGTTTTGGTGCTGTTCCATGTATGCAGTGTCCATTTTTCATTCGGATGATGTTTATGACCAATTATTTAGATTTTGGTCTCATCTGACCATAAGATAAAATTCTAATTGTAGTTTCAAGTTAATATTCATTTTGTGGGTTTCACTGAGGAAGGGCTTCGTCTGTACAACCTTCTCAAACAGCTTGGTGTTTTATATATATATATATATATATATATATATATATATATATATATATATATATATATATATATATATATATATATATATATATATATATATAAAATTAGTAGTAGTGGTAGTAGTAGTAATATAGTAATATCTGCCCCAATGTTTGATGTGTGTCTGTCTTTGTAGGATGCTTGGACCCCTCTGGTCAAGGACGAGAGGTAAGTTCAGGTCCTTCTTGCTTGTAAGTTAGTGAAAGCCTTAAACCTTTACAATTGTAACAACTATTCAGTAACACTGATTGAGACTTTACCATGCGTTATTATATATTTTTACATATTATCCTACCTGTCATGTCATCATCAACTGGCCTATTGGTACCAATGGTGTCTATCATCAAAATGCGTTCTCCTTGTTAGCCCAGGACATTAGCCCTGCAAGGCATGAAGGCCATGACAACTACTAGAATTAATATATATGGGTAATTCTGCCTGGATGAATGGGTGACTGCGAGAAGATTTGGACATATAAAATTTAGGATAGTGACTGCAGTATCTCTAGAACCAAATAATACCATAACATTGTCTCTGATTTTAAATGGCAGTTTGGAGAAAAGTTCCAGTATGGTTGCCAGGACTGTGTCTGTGATGAGGCATCTGTATCCATCAAGTGTAAACCAAAGCAGTGTTCAAACAACCAAGTGACTTGCAGCGAGCCAGGATTTATTGTGGTCAATGTGACAGATCCGTCAGATTCCTGTTGCACTATGCTTACCTGCCGTAAGAAAGCGTCATTATTTTTTTTGTTGTTGTTGCTTAATGTTTGCTTGTGATTCTTCTGTTGTATTATGGTTCGTTCTATCAAACACAGAAATCTTAAATGGTTTTGGAGAGTGAAATTCATTACAGTAGTGTTTTTTTGTAGACATTATTCATAATGTAAAGGATAGTTCTTCTTGTTTTTGTTGAATTCTACTGCTGTCATTCACTGAAACCAGCAACATGGTATGGTGTAAATCTGTGTTTTACATTACTCCATACCTTTCTTGCACTTATTTCAGGCTGTGAGAGCAGCAACTGTCCCAGTGTAAGGAAACCATGTCCAATCGGCTTCGCTCCTGTAGTCAAAGTGCCTGAAGGGAAATGCTGCCCTGAAGTCACATGCGGTATTAACACTAATGACAAATATGAATATTATTCAGCATCTCTCATCATAATATCATAAATGTTTTCTAATATTTGTTTACAATTACATGGTTTGTTCTTGTAGAGCCAAAGAATGTCTGTGTCCATAAAGGACTGGAGTATGAGGTAACTGAGAAAACTTGCAGCATTGCTAAAATGTCACACACAAACTATGTGTTGCATGTATTGTAGCTATAACAACCATGTTCTCTATGAATAATTATATATTAAAACTCTCCATTCCAGCCTGGTACTTCAATCCCTGTGGCTGACTGCCAGAATTGTAACTGCACCCATACTTTGGATCCGAAAACACAACTGCATAAGATCCACTGTGAAGTTGTGATTTGCAATGAGAAGTGTGAACCAGTGAGTTTTGGTTAACTTTCTCCCACAGTCTATATAACAATTTGAACAAATGTGTTACTTCATTGATAAACTGTATGTGTTCATATTATAACTTCAATTAGCTGCAGAACAATATCTGTTTTGGGAATTTATGCCTGGTCTGCAATGAAAGAAGTATGAATATACACTGAGGCATGTGGGACAGTGCTAATTCGGGGGGTTAGCGCTAAGAGATAATGATCATATGGTTCTGAGTTTGAATCTTAAGACCTCGAGCAAACGACTCGGGGGTCCTTGGACAAGTGCCCTAACACACAATTGCTAGGGTTGTATCATGCCTCGATTGAATGTAACTCTGTGTAGAAGCAACTACAGAATGAATAAATGTAAATGATGTATTCCATCCCATACAGTATGGCCCATATTTTCATGATCATGTGCAAAAGTCACAGTGTTATAAATTATTGGTATTACCATGACCATCAGTACAAAGAGCAGTGCAATTGCAAAAAATCATCCGCCTAAAACACTTTGTAAAAAATGCAGTTTAATGGAGTTCACTCAAATGTGGGTGCATTCCAGGGAACTGTATTGATATGGGATAATTTCTCATTTCTGTGATGGCAATAAATTCGGCAAGTCTAATATTGAACTATTTCTGTTAATTACTCATATCCCATATGTAGTAATGCATCAACTGATTTATATTCTGTTGTGTTCATGAGTGCAGTAATTTCTTCATCAAAAATTCCTGTTTGTGAAACTTTCTGACTAAAGGAAATGATTTTTCTAAAGAGCAAACAAATGGTTTTATCCTATCATGAAGAAACAGTTTGCTGTTATGCAATTTCCCAATTTGTCCCAGTTTGGAATATAAGTGAATGCCAAATATGTCATATTACATTAATATTCCACCAGTAAGAAAGAACAATGCTCAAACAGTATAACTGGCACAATCTAATGAATGTTTGTCTCTCTTAGGGATATAAGTATGTGGAATCAAACACTGCTGAATGCTGTGGAAAATGCGTAAAGAACAAATGTGTCGTTAACTACAACGGCACAGTACACGTATTGGAGGTAATGTTTAGAGAGGTGTAGGAACTAAATAATATGTAAATATTGGGAAAGTGTAAGTGCAAGTGTACAATTTATGGCTGTTTGCTAGGTCTGAAACCATTAATTAAACAATTACAGTGTTTTAAAAGGATTTCTAATGGGACATTATTTATTTATTTATTTAAACTGTAAAAGCGGTACTCTAAAATTAGTACAAATATGATTTCAAAATTTTTCTTTTGTTGTGGAGTATTCTGTGAGATTTCATGTGTACTGGTCTGTGTGCAGAGTGGAGAAGAATGGACTCCATTACATGACGCCTGTGAAAAGTTCATCTGCACTGTGACTGATGGAGAATATGTGACTACTAAGTACAATATCCTGTGCCCACCATTGAACATCAGCGATTGCCAGCCTGTAAGTGTCACACACATGCAAGACTTCTAACTTGAAGTGCTGGATTGTCAAAGAGATTTGACAAATCATACGGTACATGCATGCTTAAATTGCATGCCTGGATAAAATTAACACATAATATAAAAATGTCAAAATAGTACAGTATATGTTCATTTGTGGGGGGATTTGTCCTGAGACTGCATTTAATGTTTCTCATAAATTCTGCACTCCATAATATAACCTGTTTGGGGTTTATAAAGTTTATAATTTCAGAAATGTAATTTTTTCCAAACATTTTTTCCAAACATTCTTTTTTACTTGGAAGTAATAATAAGGACTTTTACTTATCTATTATTTAAAAATTCTTGTATTAGAATGGTCACCTTTGGAATTTATAGTACAAAGTAGGGGAAAAATTAAATTAAATATGTTTTTGTATAAAGACTACTTATGGTTAATTGGGCTTACTACCATGGAACAAAACAAATGTTCTGGTCTGATCTTTATCTGCAGGGTACCATGCAGCGTCCTCCTAACCACTGCTGCCAATACTGTGAGTAGCACTATACAATAATGCATCTGAATAATATTAATGTATCTTTAGGAATTGGACAATAATATTAAATAATTCAACATTTGCAGTGGTTCAAGAAAATTATGGTATCTTGTGTGTGTGTGTGTGTGTGTGTGTGTGTGTGTGTGTGTGTGTGTGTGTGTGTGTGTGTGTGTGTGTGTGTGTTTTCAGGTGTGTCGAAGGACACAGGATGTAAAGTTCAGACCACTTTTGATCACATCACTCACAACAACTGCCGGTCAACGGCCAAGGTGGAACAAACATACTGTCAGGGACACTGTAACAGCTACAGCAAGTGAGTATACGTGCTCTCTCTCTCACTCTCTCTCTCTCTCTCTCTCTCTCTCTCTCTCTCTCTCTCTCTCTCTCACACACACACACACACACACACACACACACACACACACACACACACGCAAAGTACAGTATGCATATAAACTTGTAATGTATCTTTATGTAAGGATTAACACACAAAGGATCATGCTATAGGAAAATAGTACATGTCAAGGTGGTGTACCAACTGAAACATTTTTCTATAACAGCACATCCAAAGTGTATTATTCCACTTACACCACAATCATTTGCCAATGACGACAATTTGTAATTTATTTTTGAACGTCATGTTGTGCTTTCTGACAGTTTATAGTTATATTTAATGTTCTGGAGCATCCGTGAGACGATTTGGTTCCTGTTATCATTTATGTTATGGCAGCTATGAACAGTCATTCCAGTCAGTCAGCTTGTCATTTTACTAAAAAAAACAACAGAAAGCATAAACTCTTCTATCCTTAAGACATCCCCATACTGGGAAACTTTACAAAGCACTATGGCTGTAACATAATGCTCAGACCTGTGACTCCTAACAAAAAACTTCACCATATCAATGATACAAGTCCCATATAAGTCCCTGTGTATGAGCTGTTGCTATAGAAACAATAACGTATTAGAATGAATGCATTAAAATAAACCTAATGATTATGTTACAGATGGAACCTCTGTCCAAGCCATGCAGCTAATGCATACCTTCTGACTACTCAGCCCTGCTGAATAAAAACAATAGAAACCATCAAACAAATTCTAATGGTTTCACTACAAATACCATTACAAACCATCAGCTAACCATTAAAACTATTACCATTACCATTATTGGTCCTTAATGGTATCCACTAGACATAACATGCCACCAATGGAAGGCAACAAATTACCAGTAGAGACCCACAGGGACCGTTATAGTTTCCACTAAAACCAATACAATTCCCATTATAACTATTAAAACCATTATTCACCAAATTCTATTACAAATTTCTATTGTTTTTTTTTTTTTTGTTTTGTTTTTTTTCAGAAGGGAGATTTGAAAATTCAACCATGCTGTGGTGTTTCATATCTATCTGTTTGTCTGTCTGTCTGTTTCAGGTACACTGAGTTGGGCTCTTCGACTTGTAGCTGTTGCCAAGCGAGCCGCACCAGTAAACGCACAGTGAGTCTGGACTGCCAGAATGGAGATTCGGTAACCCACACCTACTTCCATGTGGAGGCGTGCAGCTGTGACCAGACTAAATGTCTCGGAAGCGTCCAGGAGTCCACTCACAAAGGAGATACTCGTCAGAGACGCAGCATCAGACTTCCCTAAGGATGTGTACTGTGACAATAATCTCATAGAAACAACAGTCACAAAGAACCATTTTTTCTCTCAGATATTTAGAAAAGATTTCAAGTAGCTTTATCGTGATTCTTTTAAAGGACCAGATCACTTTGCTTTTAATTCAAATATATGTAGCTGTTTAAAGTGCAATTTAAAAAGTCTTGTGTTTGCTCACTTGTGATCAGGAAGACTATTTAATAAAAAGAAATAGCATACAAAACAGTTATTGTCTGATACCCTGTTTTAATCCACCACACACAAAACATGCTTAAAGTAAACAATATGCTAATATGAGTGATCGCTTCAGTTTTTAAAATTCATGTGTCTACTGTGTGATAACTAACAAATATCTTCCACCAGTAATATATGAAAATTGCATTATTTAAATATACACTATATGAACTGCAGATTCCCATAACACCATGAATTCACACATTTAAATTCATGTGCACATACATGCTTTTATCAGCCATTTCTCCTGCAACAGAATAAACTTTTAACATTTGAGCGCACCATTCGGAAAATCAACACATTTTGCCCTTATCACACTATGAGACATACAGAACCCTTTATACAAGTGTCGAGAAACTAATCATGCACAAGGGCAGGGAGGGTAACAGTGCTGTCTCACAGCTCCAGTGTCCCCATTCTGATTTCAAGCTCAAGTTACTCCTGAGGTTTCCTCCCCCTTCCCAAAAACATGCTGGCAGGTTACACCAAATTGCCCATAGGTGTAAGTGTGTGTGTGTGTGTGTGTGTGTGTGTGTGTGTGTGTGTGTGTGTGTGTGTGTGTGTGTGTGTGAGTGTGTGCGTGCGTGCGTGCGTGCGTGCGTGTGTGTGTGTGTGTGTGTGTGCGTGAGAGAGAGAGAGAGAGAGACAGTGACGGGAGTGGCTTAGTGGTTAGCAAGTTTGTCTTGCACCTCCAGGGTTGGGGTTTTGAATCCTGCCTCCGCCCTGTGTTCGTGGAGTTTGAATGTTCTCCCTGTGTTTTGGGGAATTCCTCTAGGTACTTTGGTTTCCTCCCCCAGTCCAAAAACATGCATTGTAGGCTGGCTGGCATTTCCAAATTGTCCGTAGCGTGTGAATGTCTGTGTGTCCTGAGATGGGTTGGCACCTCGTCAGGGTGTCCCCCACCTTGTGCCTCAAGTTCCATGGGATAGGCTCCAGGCTCCCCCAAGACCCTGTGCAGGATAAGCGGTACGGGAAATGAATGGATGGATGCCAAAATCTGTCAGCATTAAAATCTGTGGCAGACTTTCAAGGGCACACCCATCCATGCCCTCACGCCCAAGGTTCCTAGAATAGGTTTCAGCGCTTCCTGTAAGCCTAACCTTCTTCCAGGAACCATTATTCAGCTCCAGCAATTCTGTATACATCTTCAGAGTTTAGTCTCAGCAGCATTGGCAAAGATGAGGTGATAAATCTTTCCATTGCAAGCAAAAGTAATAATAATAATGTCAGTGTTTCAGTCAGCTATAAGGCTTACCAGAAATCATTTTAGTTTATTTGTTTGTTTTTTTAGAAAAGTTTTTTTTACAAAGGTACATTAATGAGAACATTAATTTCACTGCATTTATGAAGTGATTAGTAGCTGTGCGGCCTGACTTGCATGATCAGTGTTGAAAATAATATGTGAATACCACCAAAAAATGTTTTGTGTGAATGCTTGTTAATTTGCTCACAGCATCCTGCTTACAAGGTAATGTAGCTCCCATAGATACATCCTCTGAGTCTTGGTGGTAGAGAAGGACAGCGCAAGGAAAATGGTGTACACTGTAATAAGTATACTTATCCGATTCTGTCTGATTCTAACTTATAAATCCTCAAACTGTACATCCTGCTGATTTATCATAGACCTTTATGTATTAAAAGCCAAATCCACAACAGTTAGGCATCTTCTTTGATGATGCTCTGCCAATAATTACATTAATTGTATGTTCTCAGCAAGGTTCTATTTCATTCCTCCTAACCACTAGGGATGGTTAGAATCACTTGAATACCTTCTTGTGTGTGGACATTCATGCTGAGACCATCAACAGTCACAATGTGACAATGTAGTAGTTGATCTAAAACCATATAATCATCTTTCCCTTTCTTCTTCTCACTTCATACACATACCTCTTGTGCACCATGAAGTTACCTGTGTAACAGCTTGTGACCTTTTATCTCTTTATGGCTGTGGTGAGTATATTTCAAACTTTTTGGAGCCATTCATGTACTAGCTTGATTCTACTCAAGTAAAATTTAAAATATATATATATATATATATATATATATATATATATATATATATATATATATATATATATATATATATATATATATATATATATATATATATATATTTGTAGACACAATTGTTATTACAATTGAAGTACATTATAAATATACTACTGGGTGTCCTGATACACCTATCATATACACCGACCAGCCATAACATTAAAACCACATGCCTAATATTGTGCTGCCAAAACCCATCTAGGCATGGAATCCACAAGACCTCTGAAGGTGTGCTGTGGTATCTGGCACCAAGAAGTTAGCAGCAGATCCTTTAAGTCCTATAAGTTGAGGTGGGGCCTCCATGGATCAGACTTGTTTGTCTGGCACATCCCACAGATACTCAATTAGATTGAGATCTGGAGAATTTGGTGGCCAAGTCTACACCCTGAACTGTTTGTCATGTTCCTCAAACCATTCCTGAACAATTTTTGCAGTATGGCAGGACGCATTATCCTGCTGAAAGAGGCCACTGCCATTAGGGAATACTGTTGCCATGAAGGGGTGTACTTGGTCTACAACAATATTTAGGTAGGTGGTACGTGTCAAAGTAACATCCACATGAATGCCAGGACCCCAGCAGAACATTGCCCAGAGCATCACACTGCCTCTGCCGGCTTGCCTTCTTCCCATAGTGCATCCCGGTGCCATCTCTTCCCCAGGTAAGCAACGCACAAAATGTGATTCATCAGACCAGACCACCTGCTTCTATTGCTTGATGGTCCAGTTCTGATGCTCACTTGCCCATTGTAGGGTCTTTCAGCAGTGGACAGGGATCAGCATGGGCACTCTGACCAGTCTGTGGCTGTGTGTAGCACTCTGTGGGTGCACTGTGTGTTCTGACACCTTTTTATCATAGCCAGCACTAACTTTTTTTTCAGCAATTTGTGCTACAGTAGCTCTTTTGTGGAATCAGACCAGACAGGCTAGCTTTTGCTCCCCACATGCATCAGTGAGCCTTGAGCGCCCATTGACCCTGTCGCCGGTTCACCAGTTGTCCTTCCTTGGATAACTTTTGGTAGGTACTAACCACTGCATACTGGGAACACCCCACAAGACCTGCCGTTTTGGAGATGCTCTGACCCAGTCGTCTAACCATCACAATTTGGCCCTTGTCAGTGTCTCTCAGATCCTTACACTTGCCCATTTTTCCTGCTTCCAACACATCAACTTAGAGAACTGACTGTACACTTTCTGCCTAATATATTCCACCCCTTGACAGGTGCCACTGTAACGAAATAATCAATGTTATTCACGTCAACTGTCAGTAGTTTTAATGTTATGGCTGATCGGTGTATACTTCTGTGCTACTCACACTTAAATAAAATACACTTAAGTACATTTTAAATTATAATTCATTATGACTAAATATACTGGAATACTTTAGATTTGAGGTATATTTAAATTCTAATAAAAATCAAAAGATCCATTTACGTGTAGCTACTTTTATAAAAATGCATGCTTAACTGTGCAGTTAAATAGAAAGAACTAAGCACAATCTTCAGATCAGTCTAGCGCTTTAACCACTGAGGTCTACTTCCCCCAAACAGAGTAGTACAGTAACTAGGAAATTAACCCAGGCCTCCTGTAGGCAATAAGTCTACCACTGAGCCACTAATGTTTATATTGCAACCAAAATGCACTGATGTACATTGATATTTATATGTATATCAATGTACATTAGTACATTTTGGTTGCAATATAAGATAAGCATTGGTGTACATTGATATTTACATATAATATGTCTATCACAATAATAGCACTTAATCACATTTAGTTGACAGCTGTGAATGTCCACCAAATAAGTTCTATTTAAAATAATGAGTCAGTCAATAGTCAATAGTCAGTCTGAGATAATAACCTAAGCAGCTATACTCATGCCACCCAAAAAAAGGTAAAGTAAAAGCCTCAATAAAACCAAAAGACATTATGGAGAAAGTGGAAGTTTATTAAAGTATGAATTACTATACATTGGCTTGAAAAAAAAATCTTTAGTAATATATTAAGCTTAATATGACTCCAGGCTGCCAGTTGATGACCATGATTTAGTGTTTCAGTAATAACATTATTGAAGTCTACCTCTTTGTTGTACTAATTCATTATTTAAATGTTTTTGAGATAATTTTTTTTAAATAATACACTTAAGTAGACAAAGCAATTAAACACACTTTTGTTTTTTTTTTGCATGTGCTAGTATGTAAAAATGACATTTACTGAACTGTACATCTTGTGTTGTATTAAAGCATATAGGTATTGCTTTAAAGTGTACTTTTTAAATAATACACTTAAATTGATATTCCAATTAAATATACTTTAGGTGTACGTATGCGCCAGTGTCATGGATTTCCCCTCGCACTGAGTGCTGAAGCGTTCTGTTTTGATTTCTGTCCTGTCCCCTCTTGTTATGTTATTGGTTATTTCCTAATGTCTCTGCTGTTTGGTGTTATCCCCTTGATTACGTTAATTATTTAAACCCCTTATGTGTCTTTGTTCGGGGCAAAGTATTGTGCGTTTCTGTGTTTTGTCACCAGAGCCATACTAAGCATTTTATCTTTGTCCTCGTTTCCCAGTGTTTTGATCCTGTTCTTGTCCTCGATTCTCATTTAAGCTCTGTCCATGCCTGGTTGCTGATCGCCTGACCCCTCGCCTGTTTTTTTGACCAAGTTTATGCTTTTCTATTTGGATTTGTCTGCCCGTCTCTTCAATAAAGCTCTTAACTGCACTTGCATCCGTCTCCAAAACCATTACATGACAGTATGTTAAGAAATACATTTATATTTATGTTCTTATATACGTATATTCTAAGTATTTTTTTTTTTTAATACAAAAAAGTATATTTTAGGTGTATTTCCAGAAAGTTTTGTTTTTTTATTTTAGGACAACTTATAACCCAAGCTCACTTAACCTGCAATTCTCCGACAGAGGCATTTTTACTTTAATGCCCCTTTAAATAAATATTACACAAATAAAAGGAAGTCTAGATCAGTACTCCTACTTTGGAAACAAACTTGTACCTGTGTTTGTATAAGTGATTATACTAAGGTTGTTGCACACTTTTGTGTTAAGTAAAACAGGAATCACTCATGCACAGTGTGACGAAAGTTTACTTAAACCATGTTTGATATCAAACAAAAGTTTCTACAGTGTATGTTAAATATTTATTTTTATATAGTGACTGAAAAACTAATAACAATGTTAGCTAAAGCTCCACCCTGATGAGCATTCAGCCAGCTCAATATTGTGTATAAAAGCCATTTTCCTGTAGTGCAAGGACTGATAAGGTTTTGCGCAGCATTTTACAACAGTGGCCTGGAAAGATGCCACAAATATGGCTGCTCGGTTGGCTTATGATAATAACTGGACTGCAGTCAACGCAACAAACAGGTTGGAGAGGCTTTGTAGAATTTAGCAATGTTTAGCAATGGTGTCTGACTGCTATTAATACTAATATTAATTAATATTTAGTACTTGAAAATCTAACTCTTCCAAAGAACTAATTATTTACAGTGGGGGAAAAAGTATTTGATCCCCTGCTGATTTTGTACGTTTGCCCACTGACAAAGAAATGATCAGTCTATAATTTTAATGGTAGGTGTATTTCAACAGTGAGAGTCAGAATAACAAAAAAATCCAGAAAAACGCATTTCAAAAAAGTTGTAAATTGATTTGCATTTTAATGAGTGAAATAAGTATTTGATCCCCTATCAGTCAGCAAGATTTTTGGCTCCCAGGTGTCTTTTACACGGGTAACGAGCTGAGATTAGGAGCACTCTCTTAAAGGGAGTGCTCCTAATCTCAGTTTGTTACCTGTAAAAAGACAACTGTCCACAGAAACAATCAATCAATCAGATTCCAAACTCTCCACCGTGGCCAAGACCAAAGAGCTGTCCAAGGATGTCAGGGACAAGATTGTAGACCTACACAAGGCTGGACTGGGCTACAAGACCATCGCCAAGCAGCTAGGTGAGAAGGTGACAACAGTTGGTGCGATTATTCGCAAATGGAAGAAACTGTCAGTCTCCCTCGGTCTGGGGCTCCATGCAAGATCTCACCTCGTGGAGTTTCAATGATCATGAGAACGGTGAGGAATCAGCCCAGAACTACACGGGAGGATCTTGTTAATGATCTCAAGGCAACTGGGACCATAGTCACCAAGAAAACAATTGGTAACGCACTACGCCGTGAAGGACTGAAATCCTGCAGCGCCCGCAAGGTCCCCCTGCTCAAGAAAGCACATGTACAGGCCCGTCTGAAGTTTGCCTGAATGATTCAGAGGAGAACTGGGTGAAAGTGTTGTGGTCAGGTGTGGTCAGATCTCTTTGGCATCAACTCAACTCGCCGTGTTTGGAGGAGGAGGAATGCTGCCTGTGACCCCAAGTCATAACACCATCCCCACCGTCAAACATGGAGGTGGGAACATTATGCTTTGGGGGTGCTTTTCTGCTAAGGGGACAGGACAACTGCACCGTATCAAAGGGATGATGGACGGGGCCATGTACCGTCAAATCTTGGGTGAGAACCTCCTTCCCTCAGCCAGGGCATTGAAAATGACCTTAATGACTTGGAGAGGATCTGCAAAGAGGAGTGGGACAAAATCCCTCCTGAGATGTGTGCAAACCTGGTGGCCAACTACAAGAAACGTCTGACCTCTGTGATTGCCAACAAGGGTTTTGCCACCAAGTACTAAGTCAAAGGGGTCAAATACTTATTTCCCTCATTAAAATGCAAATCAATTTATAACTTTTTTGAAATGTGTTTTTCTGGATTTTTTTGTTGTTATTCTGTCTCTCACTGTTAAAATACACCTACCATTAAAATTATAGACTGATCATTTCTTTGTCAGTGGGCAAACGTACAAAATCAGCAGGGGATCAAATACTATTTTCCCCCACTGTATGTAATTATGTCTTACTTTAATATTTGATGATATTATTGTTAATGTAATGTATTGCTAATAATAATGTAATGTTTTATATATATATATATATATATATATATATATATATATATATATATATATATATATATATATATATATATATATATATATATATATTTTATCATTATTTAAAAGTCACCCAAGAAATTTCTTGTGGGCACTGAAGACATGGAACATTCCCACGTCACTCCAATAATTATCAAGTTATGCTGCAACTAGCCTATTTCTATAGCATTCCTCACTTTATTGTCTAATGCACTAATTTACATAAAATTAATGTTTTAAAGTATTTGACATGTTTAACTAAAATATAGTGATAGTTATCTGAATTTTTTAAAGTCAAAATATTTAACATATTGAATTATAGCTACTATATCATATGCAAAGATCATTTATTGCTAGTATGAAATTTGCCATGTGCCATGAGCAGTGCTTCATTTCAGTGTAACATATTTAGTATATATTTTAGCATATATTTTTGTCTGTCTGGATTCTTTATCCTATCTGTATGCAGAGGTATTTGTTGTTTGTTGTTAACCTATCAGAGTTATTTGAAGTTTTTAGACATTTGTGGCTTATTGATGATGATGTAATTTTTATCTTTCTTCTCCTGGCAAGTGATTATGAATCCGATGACACCAGGTATGCAGTTCAATGTATATCATATATGTAACTGTATTAATATACAGTAGCTAAGTTTAATTCTATTACTTAATTCTGTTAAGTTTTTGGAGAAAAAAAATCTGAGGATAGAAAATGCAGACTGAAAATGCAGATCACAGTTTTTAGGACATAATATAAAAGGACGTAACCTATATGGAGAATTTAAAAAAGAAACAAAATTAAATAGGCTACAAATATGATGCTGTATAATCAGAGATGGCAAGCATTCAAATCAAGTTTCTAATTTAGAGTTGAGTAAAGTTTGGTGCTAATATGTTGTTGAATGAATCATAGTTGTAATTATCACAGTAATCACTACAAATGAGGCTTCCAGTTCATCATTCAGCAATTTATAAAATATCACTTTATAGAGCACATATTATTTTTTTGAATGATAAACTAGAAGTACACCCAGAAAGCATGAACAGTTACAGCTTACAGTTATAGTTCAGAATTTTACCTACATAAAATTTCCTTAAGATAAGCAACGTCTTCAGTTAAGATTTTGTCTCCTTTGAACTCCTGCAAGAGGAAGCAAATGTTTCATAGGCATTATATGGGCAAATGAGTTATCGAGTTCTATTAATGAGTTAATTAATAGTGTCATATTTATGTACAACCCCAATTCCAAAAAAGTTGGGACGCTGTGTAAAATGTAAATAAAAACAGAATGCAATGATTTGCAAATCTCATAAACCCATATGTTATTCACAATAAAACATAGAAAACATATCAAATGTTTAAACTGAGGAAATGTACCATCTTAAGGAAAAAATAAGGTAATTTTGAATTTGATGGTCGCAACACGTCTCAAAAAAGTTGGGACGGGGGCAACAAAAGGCTGGAAAAGTAAGTGTTACTAAAAAGAAACAGCTGGGGGTTAATTGGCAACAGGTCAGTAACATGATTGGGTATAAAAAGAGTATCTTAGAGGAAGTAAAGATGGGCAGAGGTTCACCAGTCTGCGGTAAACTGCGTCTACAAATTGTGGAACAATTTCAGAATAATGTTCCTCAACATAAAATTGTGAAGACTTTGAATATCTCATCATACATTTCCTCAGTTTAAACATGTGATATGTTTTCTATTGTGAATAACGTATGGGTTTATGAGATTTGCAAATCAATGCATTCTGTTTTCTTTACATTTTACACAGTGTCCCAATTTTTTTGGAATTGGGGTTGTATTTAATATTGTCCTCCAATGATATTCCATAGTTTTTTCAGTGTAAGTACAGCACAAAACATGAATTTCAGCATGGCATAGTGTGGTTATATCAAACTGTAAGACATTGGCACTGGACTTAATATCACTCCAGAATAATGCACTTAAGTCCTGAAACATGCCTCTGTTTTACGGCAAGCTCAACCCCACAAATGCAAATCCAGAGTAGCACATATTGTAAGTGTGTATAGTAACATCTCAGGTCTGAATAATGATGTGGATATTAACTTGTCACTACACAACTCTGAATATGACCCTTAGTGAGGTGTCTTCATATACACAGTATCTAAATCACCTTTCTATTTTGTTTTCCACCTAAGTGTCTATACAGACAAAAATGCAGATGATCTCTAGCAGTGCCATAGGTAAACATGTTTCTGTTTCTTCTCAAATTCCACTATTGTTGATTGTCAAACGCAATGCCAAACTTAACCCTAAGAAAATGTTGATAGGTGCTGCTCATAATGGACAGGTCTGCAGTACATGGGGAAACTTCCACTTCTCCACGTTTGATGGAGATTTCTTCCAGCTGCCCTACACCTGCAACTATATTCTTACCACCATGTGTGACAGCACCCAGTCTGACTTTAATATCCAAATGAGGAGGGAATACATTGATGAACTTCCTGCAATTACCTCTTTTACCATAAAGCTGGAAGGGATAGTAATTATGCTCCAACAAGGAAATGTTACCGTGAACAATGAAGCGTGAGTATTGCAAAGACAATATAAACAGGCAATGTCTTGTGAATGTATTTGCTCAGAATTTGTCACGTTCCCATGACTACTCAATTCAAAACCATACTTTCTTTATGTGATGTTTAACATTTTCTTAAACATTTTTAAACAGATTGATGATCCCAGGCTATTATAATGGAATTCGGATTGAGAGAATGACCAGTTACATTAAAATCCGCTCCAAGTTAGGACTGACAGTGTTCTGGGATGAAGGCAACTCTCTCTCGGTACAGTTTGAGTTTCTTTTCAGTTACATTATATGCAAGAGGCTCGATAACAAGTCAGCAGTAAGACATTTTGAAACTAGGACAATATTTCATACAACAGTTATGTTAATGTACTGAAAGTAGGAGGCAGCTTAATCCATCATCTGCTCAGCTGTTCAAATATACTTGAGCATGACAAAACAATTAAGTTCAGTTTGCCAATGGTCTCAAAGCTTGAAAGCAAACACTGCTGAGCTATAGAGGATAGAGGTATCGTTAAACAAGATGTCAAACTAAATGTCACAATACAATCAAATAGGGATGTGTAAATATGTGAAACTTGAAAGATCAAACCTTACTAGTCATCAATATTTGTCAGTTGTATACAAAGGAAATGAACCAACATATCTGGATATTTTTTGACAACCTTATCTTGAGTTGACTTAAACTGCAAATTTAAGGCAGTGTATTACTGTACTGATGCCCAAATCTACTGAAGCTTGTAGAATGGTTGAACAAGTATTATTATTATTATTATTATTATTATTATTATTATTATTATTATTATTATTCACATTAAGAAATTAAACACATTATATTGTCACATATTATAAAAACAAATGATAGTTATAATTGTCATGTTTGTTTTGTTATAATTATTTCTATTTTATTAATATAATATAATTATAATAACAAGTAACATAATCAAAAACTAGAACACAACTAGGTGATACTATTCCTTACACTGACATGTGTAATCATATATAAGCTTTATAAGCCATCTTTGTTTATATCATCAGATTGAGATCTCCACAAACTATAGAAATCAGACATGTGGACTCTGTGGGGACTTCAATGGCATCCTGCAGAATGAGTTCATTGAAAATGGTGAGCCAAATTAGTTGCAAATAATTAAGTCCAAAGAACAAAGCATAAAAAACATAACATCTATGCATATGTCCTTTCTTTTTTTCTTGTTTTGAGAAGAACACCACCTCATAAAAGTGCGTTGTAGCTCACTCATTAATGTTACCCCGCCATAATGGTAGTGAAATGATGAACACATAACAGTCAATAAGGCCCATTTTACACCAGGCTCAGTAAGCATGTAGAACAACAACATTAAATAGGGTGAATTCAGATTTATTGGGACAATTTTCGAATTTCTTTCCATTAACAAAAACAAATACACCAATACATGACACACCCAAAGGTCCTGACTACACATGAAGGAAAAAAAACGTTTATATCATATTCTGAAGAAGCATAGCTTATTCTTTTGTCAATAGTGATCGAAAACCATTTTAATGATGTTTGTTAATTTGGGACATGTTTTCATTGGTTTAGGCCTTGACTTTCATCTACAATTTAATATGGCTGGACTCTCATCCAAATTCATCATCACAATATTCTAATACTATATGAACACTGTAGACTCAGTAAAATACATGACTATGTACTAAGGTGTTGGCCTAAGAAAAATTCAGAAATTCATTTCTTATAGCAGTAACAACAATAACATCTCTGCATAACCACTAGTAGGCCTAAGTCTTTATTTTACTCCCCTGCTTATTAAAATGTTTCATTACAACACCATTGAATGCACTTAGAATACAACAGTGTATCATTGAACCATAGTAGAGGGGTGTTTCATGCACTTTTTATTACATCCATTATATCCCTTCATTTTTCCTCTCTCCACTTATTGTATTCTAAGACTATTCTTAACCTGAAAACTGCCTTGGGACATGTTTGGTCATTTCCGAAATCTTGAAAATGATTAAATTACAAACATATGTATATAATTTCAACTAAATGTATGCTTCTTTTGTTACAGAAGTACATATTATGTATTATATATGCATTATAATATATCAGTCTTGACAATTTTGTAATTTATAGCGTGGGACATACAGTACATACAGAGAGAGAGAGAGAGAGAGAGAGAGAGAGATAAATAAATGGATAGATAAATAAATAAATATAATAATAGGAAAATAAATAAAGGAATAAATGACTTGATAAAACAAATATTATTCATTTTTTATAAATACATGTAGAAATAAATAAATATGGAACTAAAAAAAATAAATATAAAAATTAATAAACTTAAAAAAAAAAAAATATAAAATTAAATGAGAAAAAAATAACTAAATAAATAAATAAAAGTTAAAGAATAAAAATAAATTTAAAAATAAATACAGAGAATAAATGAACGACAAAGTAATACAAAAATTAATTTAGGATTAAATTTAATTAAAAATGAATTATATTTGTTTTATCAAGTCATTTATTCCTTTATTTATTTTCCTATTATTAAATTTATTTATTTATCTATCTATTTATTTTTATTTATTTTTAATTTCTTCAGGTTTGGTCCTCCATACATAATATTAATTCAGTGTCTTTTCATTGAGCTGTTTATTTTATAAAAACTTTCTCTGTAAGGATATCATTTTTGTTACCTAAATGATATAGTTTGTTGCTTTTAGTCATATCCACTTTTTAAATTCATTTTATAGGTCAACTATTAACTCCTGAAGAATTTGCCCTTAAATGGAAGATGGATGCACCCACTGAAACATGTGAGCAGACTCAGATCAATCCTAAGGACAAGTGCCAGATACAGGTATCGTTACATTTCAAAAGTCTTACTCCCAACTCTAACTAAAAAATACATTTCACTAAACATTGTTTTTATAATATGTCATACTTAACAACACTGATTTTGTTTGCCCACTTTGATTTTGTTTGGCACTCAAGTGTACATATTTTACTGTAAATAATTATTTCAATTAATTATTCTTTCAAAATAATCTGTGTTGATTCCTAGGCCATGAAGAGGCCTACATAAGGGAGTAACTTAATATGTATTTTTTTAATCCTTCACAGACAAAGAAGTGCCATGAACTGCTTTACCACCCTGCATTCAAAAGCTGCCATAACTTGTTGCCCACACATATGTATTTGGAAGCGTGTCTTAAAGACCTGTGTCAGTGTAACAGCAGTCAGCATATTTGCCTATGTGGCACAATATCAGAGTTCTCACGTCAGTGTGCGCATGCTGGGGGCAGACCAGAGAGCTGGAGATCTGACAATTTCTGTGGTACGTTACTATAATAATTGAAATAACAATGTATGAATGTAGGTGTCATATTCAGTACAGTGCAATAGTGAAAACTAAGCTTTAGTTGAAACTCAAGAACAAGAAGGGAATGGTTTATCACAAACACATATAACTCCATAGACACAGCAACCAGTGATGGACAAATGCAAAGAAAACACAAGAAAGCATGGACAATCATAGAGCAGGGCAAGTAGGTTTTGAGAATTACACTCAATAATAGTCTTCAAAGTCTAATAAAGGTGAAAGAAAACCTTCACCGCAGCCTTAAAGAGAAGACATGAGTCTCTTGCTAGCTCCATTTACAGTCACAAGCTGTTACACAGATAGCTCCAGTGTGTACGTGAGATCCGACATGTGCATGAGGTGAGAAGAAGAAAGTGAAAATGTTGTATTTATATCAATTATATACATTGTACTGCCTCTATATGGATTTGTACACAAGAAGATATGCAGGTGATGCTCACTGCCACTGGTGGTAAGGAGGGATGAAATAAAACAATAATTATCTTTTAGGTGATAGTGTGTTCTGTTGTTTTTCCTCCTGTGTAGGAAAACAGTGTCCATTAAACATGGCGCACAGTGAGTGTGGGAGTCCATGTACAGACACCTGCTCAAACCAGGAAGGGATCCAACTCTGTGCAGATCACTGTGTGGATGGATGTGTCTGTCCACCTGGTACGACTTTGCTAGACTTTGCTAATGAGCAGCAATAATCTATAATTACAAAGTAATTATAATTACAAAGTTTGGTCTGGGTCACATGACTTGATTCAAATTATCTGAGATGGCTTAGTCAGACTGACCAGGAACCATCATGGCTTCCCAAGCTGCAGGAGGTGCTGAGCATGTGGTAAAACTGACAAAACCAATGTGGTAAACCCGATTAAACCATCTCAGTTAACTTGAACCAAGTCAGAAAACTTTTACTTATGCCCCGTACAGGATACCAAAGAGAACACATCTCTTTGTTATGTGTTTATTTGAGTCTGTTAGTCTGTCTGTTAAATCCATTCAATGTTTAGAATAATATACTTTGGCAAGTAAGGCAAGTAAGACAGAAACTCATAATTCTGGTTCACTTTCCTCATTAAGTAAAACACAGAAAAATGATGATTTAAATGTTTTTAAACATTAATAGGGTAACATATCCTGGGAGATACAACAAAATATACAATACAGTACATCAACTGGTTGAGCTGTTTTCCATTAATAGTTGAGAAATTGGACTGATTTCTTTTTCTGATGTACATTATAGTATTGGGGGAGAAATCTACTGTGTCAGCATGCATTAAAAAACAAAAATACTGCTAAATCCTAAGATCATCCAATTTAATTAGTAAATATATTGGTAAGAATTTTTACTAATGAATGGTATATTTTGATTATACCCTTATAATGCTAGAGTTTTCCAGTTACCACAGCCAGGTCAGTAGATCATATAAATTCACAACTATCTCTCTGTATAGGAACTGTGCTAGATGACATTGAGAAGACTGGCTGCATCACTGTTGATAAATGTCCCTGCACCCACAATGGCAAAACCTATCTACCAGGAGAACGGTTTATGAGGACTTGTCAAGAATGGTAAATAAATGCTGCTGTGGTTTGGGTCAACTTGTATATGTATATATACAATTGTGTGTGTGTGTGTGTGTGTGTGTGTGTGTGTGTGTGTGTGTGTGTGTGTGTGTGTGTGTGTGTGTGTGTGTGTACAGTACTGTGCAAAAGTTTTAAGCAGGTGTGAAAAAATGCTATAAAGTAAGAATACTTTCAAAAATAGACATGTTAATAGTTCATATTTATCAATTAACAAAATGCAAAGTGAGTGAACAGAGGAAAAATCTCCATCAAATCAATATTTGGTGTGACCACCCTTTGCCTTCAAAACAGCATCAATTCTTCTAGGTACACTTGCACACAGTTTTTGCAGGAACTTGGCAGGTAGCTTGGCCCAAACATCTTGGATAACTAACCACAGCTCTGTGGATTTAGGCAGCCTCAGTTGCTTCTCTCTCTTCATGTAATCCCAGGCAGACTCGATGATGATGAGATCAGGGCTCTGTGGGGGCCATACCATCACTTCCAAGACTCCTTGTTCTTCCTTACGCTGAAGATCATTCTTAATGACTTTCACTGTATGTTTTGGGTTGTTGTCATGCTGCAGAATAAATTTGGGGCCAATCAGATACCTCCCTGATGGTATTGCATGGTGGAGTATCTGCCTGTACTTCTCACCATTGAGGAGACCATTAATTCTGACCAAATCCCCAACTCCATTTGCAGAAATGCAGCCCCAAACTTGCAAGGAACCTCCACCATGCTTCACTGTTGCCTGCAGACACTCATTTGTGTACTGCTCTCCAGCACTCTGGCAAACAACCGGCCTTCTGCTACAGCCAAATATGTCAAATTTTGACTCATCAGTCCAGAGCACCTGCTGCCATTTTTCTGCACCCCAGTTCCTGTGTTTTCATGCATAGTTGAGTCACTTGGCCCTGTTTCGCTTGGCCCTGGCTTTTTGGCCACAAATCTTCCATGAAGGCCACTTCTGACCAGACTTCTCCGGAAAGTAGATGGGTGTACCAGGCACTGCTGCACATCTTCCGATTGCGAAGAGAAGTAAGCCTGATGTGTCTTTCATCTGATGCAGTAAGTTTCCTTGGCCAACCACTGCATCTACAGTCCTCAACGTTGCTTGTTTCTTTGTGCTTCTTCAAAAGAGCTTGGACAGCACATCTGGAAACCCCTGTCTCCCTTGTTGCTGTGCTCAGTCTTGCCATGGTGTATGACTTTTGACAATGAACTGTCTTCAGCAACCTCACCTTGTTAGCTGAGTTTGGCTGTTCCTCACCCAGTTTTATTCCTCCTACACAGCTGTTTCTGTTTCAGTTAATGATTGTGTTTTAACCTACATATTGAATTGATGATCATTGATGCCTACAAAATCCCTTTGTACTTTGTGCAAGTGTGCCTAGAAGAATTGAAGGCAAAGGGTGTGTGTATATATATATATATATATATATATATATATATATATATATATATATATATATATATATATATATATATATATATATATATATATATATATATGCACACCCTTTAAAATAATCACATTTTGTTGCTTTTCAGCCTGAAATGAAGACGGACACAGTTTTTGTTTTATCCAGCTGTATTTACTCAGTGCAACTTATAACATCCAAATGAAAGATAGAACACCAACATGTCAGAAAAAAAAATTGTGTATGTCCTTGCATGGCCTAGTCAGAGCCCAGACTTAAACCCCATTGAAAAGCTTTGGAATGACTTCAAGACTGCAGTCTACAAATTGTCACCATCAGATTTAACTGAACTTGAGCAGTTCTGCAAAGAAGGGCAAATATTGCAAAATCTAGATCTGGAAAGTTAGTAGAGACATATCCCAACAGACTAAAGGCTGTAATTAAAGCAAAAGGTGGTTCAACAAAATGGGGGGGGGGGGGGGGGTGATCCTTTTTCCAACTCAGTGATTCTAGTTTTAAATTTAAAAAAAAAATTCTGACATGTTGGTGTTATATCTTTCACTTGGATGTTATAAGTTGCACTGAGTAAATACAGCTGGATAAAACAAAAACTGTGTCCGTCTTCATTTCAGGCTGAAAAGCAACAAAATGTGATTATTTTAAAGGGGGGTGATTTTTCTATACCCACTGTATATATGCACAGTACTGTGCAAAAGTTTTAGGTAGGTGTGAAAAAATGCTGTAAAGTAAGAATGAAAAGTTCATTAAAGTCAAAAACTAGCTTCAGTGTAAAGAAGAACAAGGAGTCTTGGAAGTGATGGTATGGCCCCCACAGAGCCCTGATCTCAACATCATCGACTCTGACTCTGTCTGGGATTACATGAAGAGAGAGAAGCAACTGAGGCTGCCTAAATCCACAGAAGAACTGTGGTTAGTTATCCAAGATGTTTGGGCCAACCTACCTGCCAAGTTCCTTCAAAAACTATGTGCAAGTGTACCTAGAAGAATTGATCCTATTTTGAAGGCAAAGGGGGGTCACACCAAATATTGATTTGATGTAGTTTTTTTTATGTTTCTACATTTTTAAAAAATACAGTAAAGAGCAGTAAACAGTAGTAAATGAAACAAAGTCAATATTTAGTGTGACAAAAAAATAAAAATTAAAAAAATATAGTAGTCCCCGGTACAATTTTTGTAGATTTAAAGGAAATGAGCTGGTAAGTTTTATTGAGCATCTTGCAGAACCAGCCACAGTTCTTCTGGAGACTTTGATTTTCGCACTCGCTTCTTATTTTTGCAGCAAAACCCAGCAGCCTTCATTGTGTTTTTTGTCTGAAAAGTGTCTCTTATGTAATATGCTGCTTTCTTTAATGACATACAAACATTTTTCTGTAACATTGAACTTTGTGCTAGAAAACTAATGTTGGGAATCTAAAATGTTTTTTGTACTGACTTGATAATGTAGAAGTCATAAAATAAAAAATCTATAACAAAGTTTATTTAAAAAAAAAATAGGGTGCCTAAAACTTTTGCACAGTACTGTATGTATGTATATATATGGCTTACAGCTCATGGAAATGAGATACTGGAAAAATCCAGTATCTCAAAAATATTAGAATAAAGAAGAATTTATTATACAGCAATGTCGACCTGAGAAGAGCTCTAATCAGCTAATTAACTCAAAACACCTTTTTACTCAAAACACCATTGCTCAGTGGTCCAAAGTTCATTCTGCACGTGTTACAACAGCATGGCTTCGTTGACACAGAGTGTGTGAGGCCCACCAGCAGTCTAGATCTGTCTCCTATGGCACATCATGAAGAGGAGAATCAGACAATGGCGACCAAGGACTGTTGAGCAGCTGAAGTCTTGTATCAAGCAAGAATGGGCAAAAATTCCACTTGCAAAACTGCAACAATTAGTATCCTATGATGTTAGGTGAGGAGGTCTGGGGTGCACTCGGTGTTCCAGTTTATCCCAAAGGGGTTGAGGTCAGGGCTCTTTGAAGGGTACTTGAGTTCTTCCACTCTATCCTTGTCAAACTGTCTTCATGGAGCTCGCTTTGTGCACAGGGGCATTGCCATGCTGGAACTGGTTTGGGCCTCTTAGTTCCAGTGAAGGGAAACTGTAATGATACAGCATACAAAGTCATTCTATACAACTTTGTGGCAACAGTTTGGCGAAGGAACACATATGGGTGTAGTGGTCAGGTGTCCACAAACCTTTGGCTATATAGTTTATTTCTTGGATATACACTATGTACATTTTTAAAGTGTGTCTTTATTTTAATGCCTGCTTCATTTTGTCTCAGTCTCTGTTCAAACGGGCGGTGGAATTGCATTACTCTGGACTGCCCTGGCACCTGCTCTTTGCTGGGAGGGTCTCATGTCATCACATTTGACGGCAAAGCTTACAGCTTCCATGGAAACTGCGATTATATTCTTTCAAAGGTCACTGCCACTAAGCCTATTTATAAACAAGAACTATCACTCATATGCCAAAATGCTCTATGTAATGTTGTTGCTCATGCAGAAGTTGTAAGTTGTAAGATGTTGACAAATAGTAATATAAGATGTTGGCATAGTGATAGCATTTTAAATATGTTTTTTTTTTCTTTACAGCATAACAGTAGTGATATGACTGTGTTGGTGCATCTGGCTCAGTGTGGTCTGACAGAGAGTGAAACATGTCTGACTTCTGTGAAGTTCATCATCTCAAAATACCCTGTAAGTACTTCAAATTATCAAAAGGTTTATGGTCAGCTGTTATACTTTTTATGATTAGTGTATCTTAACTCTGCGAGCTTGCAGGTCAGAATATGTCTAGGTTCATACACATACACATACACATACATATTGCTACTACTTCCTTGGTGGGATATTGATAGGAAGGTTGAAGGAATTCCTAAAAAAAAAAATAAAATAAAATACAAAAAAAAAAAAAAAAAAAAAAAGCCTGGGTACCAGATATATTATCATGAAAACATGGAGTGACTTTACATAAGTGTAACATTTGGAATCAGTGTAGTAGTGTTTACCTGCACACAAAGCACAATTTAAAGTTTCTAGCCTATTTTTTTTTTGTGGTTTTTTTTTTGTTTTTTTATTTATCACAAGCATCATGATAGGTTTTACTATACTTTACTATACTATACAATTTACAGTATAAAATACCCCATTCATGCTATATTATGCAGCACAAAATAGTACATGTACTATACTTCAACTGATAGACTCGTACAAACAACACAAATGTTTGTTGTTATATATTCTTAGCGAAAAGGGGTTTTATATAGTCTTAAAAAAGGATGTGCGTCTTGTAACAATCTTTTGGGTGCCATATACAACATGCTTCATCAGGTTCTTTTAGGCTGTTCTTAAGAGCCATGTTTTCTTAATTGTGCTCATTAGATTATTTTTTTATTTTGATATCCCATTCATGATACGATCATATTAATTGTTCACCATGTTGTTATGTGTATTCCATACACATGCATAGATTTGCATTGGGCTGGAACAAAGAATTGATTCTGAAAATAAGAAAAGAGAAGAAGAAGAAGAAGAAGAAGAAGAAGAAGAAGAAGAAGAACTATAGCTACTGAATGGCCAAGCACAACATAGTGCAACCTTGGGGTTCAAATGACACCTATGTTTTGACCTCCATTAGGAATTGGTCATAAAAATGGCTTTCAAGTTTTGTGTTGATGCAAAGAAGTACTGCAGATATATTACCTCACATCATTTCTGGCTACTTTGCTGTCAATGCCTGCCATAATATACTGCAGAATTCAAAAGCAATACATGACTTCAAAGCAGCAGTCTCCAAGGAATCACATGGCAGAGGAATTGTGATTTTAGATCAAGCAGTTGTAGAGTTATGAGCACTTTTATTATTTTGCTCTTATTAAAGCACCACTAGGTGGTACAATGACACAAATATTGATGGGCTGCCTCAAGCCATGGCACTTAATTAAATTTCAGTGTTTTGTGTTAGAACACTACCCTTGCTGAGATATGGCGTCACATCCTAAAACAGATTTATTTGACTTTGACTGCCATCTAGTGGTATGTTTATCAATATAGATAGTAACTGATTGAAATGTTTGTGGTGCTTATAAACATATTATGCATTAATATAAGGGTTTTCTTGTTAGCTTAACTGTACAGTTTTAGTATGGTTGAATTTCTGTTGATTTTTATTTACTGCAAAAGTGCAGTTCAAGCACCGTTGAGTGTGTGTATGTATGATTTAATATTTGTTTTGCTTACAAAGATTTCACCAGATGTTACAGTAGTAAAAATACACTAAAGAAAGAAAAAAAATCATAAAATTAGCATAGCAGTCATGAAAATGCAAGCTTCCACTTACATATCCAATTATTACGTATAACTCAACTACTTTTTTTTCTGTTAATATGTCCACATACATATGTTTAATAATATTTCTCAATTTCTAATATACAGGTTACTATTACATCCAGAGGCAGTGTACTTATAAACGATGTTGAAACCAAGCTTCCCATTTTTACCGGTGGGTTTTTAGAAATTCATTTTTGCCTTATGATAAACATTTGTGGTGTTAACCTGTCTATAATTATTACTACTATCTAAGTAGTGTTCTCTAACTTTTTTCAGGTCAAGTGAAAATCTTCAGGCCTTCTACATTCTTTATTATTGCGCAAACACCTAGTATTCAGATCGTCATTCAGCTCGTTCCAGTTATGCAGGTGTACTTGGAAGCCAGCTCAGAACAAAAGGGAACACTGAGCGGTATGCTTTACTTCTGAAGCATTATGAATATCTTTCCTCTTTTTTTTTTATATGTTGAAAGCTTCTATGACTAATACATGTTCTTCTGTTAGGTCTGTGTGGGAACTTTAATGACAAGCAGGGAGATGATTTTAAGACAGCATCAGGTCTCATAGAGGGAACAGCCACAACATTCGCCAGCACATGGAAGGCCACGCTATGTCAAGATTTTAGTACTAGTCTCTATGACCCCTGTAGTATGAGTGTGGAAAAAGGTACACATCTCAAACCTTAAAAACATTTCAGAGGGCAACAAAAGTTTGTTTTTTTTTTTTTTTTTTTTTTTTTTTTGTTGTTGTTTTTTTAAAAAGAGAGCCTGATAAAATGCTTTTAAAACCTTTATCTGATTTCAGTTTAAAATTCTCTTTCAGAGAAGTATGCCATGGAATGGTGTGAGATGCTCAGGAATCCAGCAGGACCTTTTGCTCCCTGTCATTTTGAACTCAACCCGAGGGATTATGTAAAGGTATGTTTTGATCTGTCAGTTGTTTTATGAAAAGTTGGTGACCACTTAAAGATACTAAACGTTCAATTATATTGCATTTTTTCTCCAGAGATGCATGTATGATACATGTATTTGTGCGCAAAGTGAAGACTGCATGTGTGCTGCTGTGTCTTCCTATGTCCATGCATGTGCTGCCAGAGGTGTAATGCTAAAAGGCTGGCGAGATATCATGTGCAGTAAGTTTTTTCTAAACAAATGAATAAATAATAAACCATCATCATCATCATCATCTGATTGTAAAGCCACCAGCTTACTATTAAATCACTTACAAACAATTACAGTAGATAAAGACTGAGTGAAAATCTGATGCCTTCATCAGTTGTCTCAAATGCTTTTGACATCTTTCAAAAACAAATGATCTATAACATTGTATATTGGGATTTTTCTCTTCTCTTTGTTGTTTTTTAATAGTTTTTTTTAACCACCAGGACTTGTACATGAGATTATTTCAGTACTCCTTTTGACTCCATTACAAATAAAATCAGTCCCTCCAGGATTTTGCGAGAAATTAACGTAAACTCAAAGACACTCCGCAATGTTCGGAGGAGTTTGCGATTTTTCAGAATTACTGCAAATTTTCCACGGATTTGGGCCAAGACACATCACGTGATGTCATCACAACATGCGTTCAGCCAAAGCCCTCCTCAATTCACATGTGTCAAACATGAGTACAGCTAAAAGGTCTCATTTACCAACAAACATCACTGTAAAAGACTGCAAAACAATTCAAAATGCAAAAAAAGCAACAACAACAAAAGAAAAAACTCCGTAAGTTGCATCGATAATTTTGAAACAATCCGAGCAAAATCAAGCATTTTTGGCTGCAACAATCACAAAAAAACTCTGTGAAATCCTGTATGGACTGTAAAGTAACCAACAATCATATTTAACAGATTAATGGTGACATTCTTTCTGGTTCCCTTACAAAAAAAAAACAAAAAAAATTACACTGTGATAATGTTTTGTCCAGACACGTTCACAAAGAACTGTCCAGGCAATATGGAGTACTCCTATAACCAGACCAGCTGTAGGAAGACCTGCCGCTCTCTTAGCGAAATCGACCATACTTGCTATTTGCCCATTACACCTGTGGATGGTTGTGGCTGTGCCAAGAACACTTACCTCAATGACATGGGTGAATGTGTGCCTTCCTCTGACTGCCCCTGTTATGTCGATAATGAGATTGTGGCCCCCATGCAGGTCATCAGCAAGGCTGGAAGTACATGGTAAAAATGTGTTTTTTTCTAACATTGGCTCTATGTACATATAATCGTTAAAGCTTTTAATGAATTCAGTGAGGATTAAGCATGAATGTCTGATATTATCCTGATTCTCCACAGCACTTGCAGAGATGGCACATTACACTGCACTGGACATAAGGAAGTTACTAGTGAGCCTTAATTTAATATTTTTATGCTTTCTACTAATCCAATGACTTGGTTTTTGGAATTGATAATGTTTCGTTGTGTGTTCAATTTTGCATTAGCCTGCACAGCTCCTATGGTCTACATCGACTGTTCAAAAGCAACACCTGGACAAAAAGGAACAGAGTGCCAGAATAGCTGCCAGACCCTGGACTCAAATCAGTGTGTAAGTGAATCAACAGACACAGGTGGCTGAATAAATACATGTAGTAGTTGGGTGTGTGGATGGATGGAAGGATAGATAGATCATTGATCATGACACCTTTACCCTTATTTTCCTATTTTATAAATTGATATCAATAGGCAAAATATCATCATGTCTTGTGCATCAGTGCTTTTAGCCATACCTGTTATCAAATGCAAACAAACAAATGTTTTGAAACCAAGAATTCTCAGTTGATTTTTTAAATTTGTTTTTTTGTTTAAATGACAATTCCATTCCATTACCTGTTGACACTGGTTGAGCTCTCGCTTCATCTCTACCTAAAGAGAATGATGCAGCAGGGTTTTAGTCCTTTAGTCTGTCCAGCTCTCTCGCTTCCTCATTTTATACACTCTGCTCAAACAGCTCAGGATGCAAAGCTTCAAAATTCATGCTAATACCGCTATCAATGCCATCACACTCATCTTCTCATAGATCACTAAGCAGATGAGCCTCTTGAAACTCAGCACGACTGCGTCGTATATATCTGAATTACAATCTGTAACAGCAAAATGCAATGCATAATGCAATTGATATTTTTTTTATTATTTTATCTGTCCCCTGTGTGGTTTGGGTGGTTTGGGCCACAGATGAGCACACAGTGTAAATCAGGGTGTATATGTCCTGATGGTCTACTGGCTAATGGCCAAGGAGGGTGTGTGAAAGAAGAGCAGTGTCCATGTGTTCATAATGGAGTGTTTTACCAACCTGGAGAGACAGTAAAAGCAGACTGCAACAACTGGTAAGAAAAACAAATGCAGTGGATTTTTTTTTAATACTAAATATTATAATGAATGGTGGTTGTGGTGTATGCTGTGTTAAATGCACATTTTAACTAAGCCTAAGTGTCTATACATTTTTTAATAAGTATCATTTTGCATAAGGTTAACCAGAACATGTATTATGGTCATTTCAGCACTTGTAAAAACAGAAAGTGGATCTGCACAAAAAAGGAATGTCACAAAATATGTACTATTTATGGTGACAGTCATTACATTAGTTTTGATGGTAGGAGATATACTTTCAACGGCAATTGTGAATACACCCTGGCCCAGGTATGTTGTCTGTTATTTTGCACTTCCATCTCCTTTATCGATAAAAGCCCGAAAAAGGATTTGGTGTAGTTTGAATATTTTATGTACTGTAAGTTCATATTATTTATTGATTAGTTAGTATTCTGTGTTTGATTTGATAGGAAAATGTTATTTAGAATATATGCCAGGGTATTATATAAAGACCACCCCCTTTTTCCCATCTTTACTTCTGAAAGACTCTGCCTCTCTAAGATACTCTTTTTATACCCATTCATGTTACTGACATGTTGCCAATTAACCTCCAGCTGTTTCTTTTTAGTAACACTTACTTTTCCAGCCTTTGGTTGCCCCCGTCCCACCTTTTTTGAGACGTGTCGCGACCATCAAATTCAAAGGCATTTTTTAAAATAATCGTTGTAATTTATATTAAATGTCACATAGACATGTCTAAGTGAAACTTAAGGTTGAAGAAGAAGCCTTTATTTGTCACATGTACATTACAGCACAGTGAAATTCTTGTGTTTCGCATATCCCAGCTTGTTAGGAAGCAGAGGTCAGAGCACAGAGTCAGCCATGATACAGTACCCCTGAAGCAGATAGAGTTAAGGGACATACTCAAGGGCCCAACAGTCCAATAGTAGCAGTTTTTTCAGTAACCCAGAACCTTAACTGTTGAGCCACCTCTGCCCTATGACTGGCGGTTGTAGTTGGCTTTGTAGAACAATTGATGCCATTGATATAGCACATGATGAAAATACTCAAACTAGCACATCTAATAACAATGGCTAATCTTCATAGGACTACTGCGGCAATAGCAACAAGGGTTCATTCCGTATCATCACAGAGAATATCCCCTGTGGCACTACTGGAACCACCTGCTCCAAGTCTATTAAAATCTTTTTAGGGGTGAGTATATATATACATTTTCTAGTGTCATTTTGACTACATCATCATCATCATGTTAACTAAATTCAGTGGATAAGAAAAAAAGTCTACACAGCCGTGTTAAAATTGCAGGGGGTTTTTTTAATATAAAAAAATTAACCCAAGATAAATCATTTCAGATCCTTTTCTACCATTATTGTAATACTGTACCTATACTGTAACAGGTGTGTGCAGACTTTTTTATACACACTGTATGCAGTATAATCCATTTTAACAATAATGAGTAGAATTTGCTAATAACTGAGTACAAGTCTATGCTGGAGCTTTAATACTAGTCTTTGAAAGCCTACTAGATCACCCTGAATAACCTTGAAATTTGTCATTGAATTCATATAGAACAAACAGTTGCTACTGTCCGAGGAGAATATAAAATCTGTGCATTATGATAATGGCACAGAAATCCCTTATAAAATACATTCTGTGGGGATATACTTGGTTATTGAGGCTGAAAATAGTCTCGCCCTGTTCTGGGATAAGAAGACAAGTCTAATGGTCAAACTTGGACCCTCATTTAAGGCAAGTAGTAAAACACTTAATTCATGCCTATTCTTATGCAGTGGTTTACTGTTTAATTCATTCTTTTATTTATTTGTGTTATTCTAGTTAATAATACATATGTTGCTCATTCTGCTTTGTATTTCTTCTCATCAATCTTTTCACCACATTAGGGTGAAGTGTGTGGACTTTGTGGCAATTATGATGGAGACTGGAATAATGATTTCATGACTCGTGGTGGTGAGGAAGTGGCTGAGCCAACTGAATTTGGAAACAGCTGGAGAGTTTCTGCTACATGTCCCGAAGCCAGTGGTATCCTGAGCCCCTGCAGTATGAGACCTTATCGGCAGGCCTGGGCCATAAAACAATGCAGCATTCTCAAGAGTGATGTCTTTAGCACATGTCACTCAGTAGTAAGTAATTTATATTTACATTTACATTTAGCAGGTGCTTTTATCCCAAGTGACTTATAATGAAGAAATACAAGCAAAGCAATATATCAAGTAAAGAACAATACAAGTAGTGCTACCATACAAGATTTTTTCTAGTGAAGTTCTTGAGGAACGAAGTGCACAGATTAGAGGTGTAAGAGCAACTGTAAGTGCATATTTTTATATTTATTTTTATTTTAACGGGGGGAGCAGGGGACAAGTTAGGTGTTAGTTAAATGTTCAGGGAAGAGATGGGTCTTTAGCCGTTTTTTGAAGATAGTGATGGATTCTGCTGTCCAGACTGAGGTTGGAAGTTCATTCCACCACTGAGGGACAGTCAGTTTGCTGAGTAGGCATTACCCAGGCGAGAGAGAGAGAGAGATAGAGAAAAATTAAAGGTTGTAAGGTTTACGCTAGTACTCCAACTACTTGTTGGAGACCCTGCATTTCACAGTTCAGGCACAAACATGTTTACTGGTCCAACAGTGTATAATTTTGTTGAGGTTTTTTTTTTTTTTTTTTTTTTTTTTTTTTACAGTTTAGATCTGTTATTTTTATAGACAGAAAAGGACATGTTTGTTCTAATATAGGTGGAGCAGCACAGCAGAGGGCATGACATTCAAAATCCAGTGGGAGAGCAAATCTCACTTTGCTCCCTTTTTGGCCCCTCAACAGACCTCCTTTTAGCGCAAATGTAATGTCAGGACGCAAGGCTATTTCAGCCAACTCCTAAATAAATATTACTGACTGAAATATGTATGTGTAATAAATAAGAATAAACAATAAGAAATGATTTAGTGATATAAACACTTTGTCCTGATATGCTCACAGTTGTCAGCCAACCAGTTATTTCTGTTTGTCACAATTTTGCCCTTGCTTCTGTCCAGCTGTGTCAGTGTGCATTACTGTGACTTGCCCTCTGCCTGTAATATTCATCACTGACCTTTTTTGGATCTCTGTATTAGCCTGATATCAGAATCAAATTCTTTACTACAAACATGAAACCTTTGTAGTTGTCTCAGATCATGATCATGAATATGAACCACTGCTTAAATTCTCTAATTCATTCTACTTTTTAAATAATCCCACCCAGGTGGACCCAACCCAATATTACGATGCCTGTGTGCGAGACACATGTGCCTGTGATGCTGGTGGAGACTGTGAGTGTTTCTGCACTGCTGTGGCAGCCTATGCTGCAGCATGCAGTGGGCAAGGAGTTTGCATATTGTGGAGGAGCCCAACCATTTGCCGTGAGTCTTGTGTTTTTTGTCTGAAAAGTGGTCTCTTGCATAATATGCTGCTTTCTTTAATAACATACACACATTTTACTGTAACATTTCATTTTGTGCTAGAAAACTAATGTTTGGCAATCTAAAATGTTTTTTGTACTGATTTGATAATGTAGAAGTCATAAAATAAAAAAAAAATCTATAGCAAAGTTTGTACTAAAAAAACAGGGTGCCTAAAACTTGTGCACAGTACTGTGTGTGGTGTGTGTGCGTGTGTATATGTGTATGTATATATATATATATATATATATATACACACAGTCATGTAAAAAATAAGTACACCCCATGGAAATTGTTGGCTTTTTTGACATATTTGGACATTGGACAACAGTGCCTATTAATAAAGTTGATATACTTTAACAAAACCACAAAGAAAATTAGCTTTTTCAATCACTTATTCAACAGAAATATTAATAGATGTGATATTCTTCTGTAGAAAAAGTATGTACACCCTTGGTCTCTTAAGCTAGTATTGCCCCCTTTAGCAGAAATAACTTCTTGTAGGCGTTTTGCATAATTGCCCACCAGTCTCTGACATTGGCTTGCTGGAATTTTTGACCACTCCTCCATTCTTTCAGTTGCAAGATGTTTGAGGGTTTTCTTGCATGTACTGCCCGTTTCACATCCCCCACAAAATTTCAGTGGGATTCAAATCCGGGCTTTGACTAGGCCATTCCATAACCGTCCATTTCTTCTTTTTGAGTCATTCCTTGTTGGATTTGCTAGTGTGCTTAGGATCATTATCCTGTTGAAAAGTCTACTTTCGGTTCAACTTCAACTTTCGGACAGATGGCCTCACATTATCTTCAAGCACTCTTTGATATGATGCAGAATTCATAGTTGAATAAATGAATGCAAGCTGTTCAGCATGCTTCTCCTGAAAAGCTGTCTTTGGTCAGCACCAAACATGTCTGCTGTTACTGTGGCCAAACAACTCTATCTTTGATTTGTCTGTTGAGAGAGCATTATTCCAAAAGGCCTGGTCTTTGCCTATATGTTCATTGGCAAACTGTAGTCTTGCACTAATGTTCTTTTTAGACAGCAAAGACTTTTTTCTGGCACACTTCCCATGCAGGTCAGATTTGTGCAATCTCTTTCTGATTGTAGAAGCGTGCACTTTGACACCAACAGTTGCAAGACTTACTAGCAGATCCTGTGATGAGATTTTGGGGTTCTTGGAGACTTCTCTTTGTACCAGATGGTCTGCTCTTGGGCTGAATTTGCTTGGACGGCCAGTCCTGGACAAATTGACAATCGTTTGAAATCCGTGCCACTTGTAGATTATTTTCCTTACAGTGGAATGATGTGTTCCAAATAATTTGGAGATCTTTTTAAATTCCTTGCCAGACTTATAGGCACCCACAATGTTTTTTCTGAAAGTCTTATAGAACTCTTTAGATCTTGGCATGATGACACCACACACCTCAATAAAAAAGGGAAACACCAGACACTAGATATAAGAGGGGTATAAATAAGACAGGTTCCACCTGCACTCCCTAAGCGGGTTCTAATCACTAGCACACAATCTTGAACACCTGGATTTGAATGTGTGATAAATATAGGGGTGTACTTACTTTTTCCATGTGACTGATCAGTTGTTTGTTATTATAAAAATGTGAAAAACGCATCGTTTCAAAGAGGATCAAATGTTTGCTTGTCCAAAAATGTGTTAAAAAAAATATTTTATATATATATATATATATATATATATATATATATATATATTAGACATGTCCTACAGTTTTATCACTGATACTGAAAAAAGTACTGATAAATCACATCTTTAACTCATCATATTATAAGCCTAATTGTGACTGGCTAGCATTATAATTCATATGGATTGAAATTGAAACAAAGTTGTATTATAATAACCCATGTGAAGGCTTACACAGGCAGTCATTGCCCTTGATTTGACAAGTTGTTGACTAATCTAAACCATTCCCACAGCATTGTTCTGTGACTACTATAACTCAAAAGAAAGCTGCGAGTGGCACTACAAACCCTGTGGACAGTCCTGCATGAAAACCTGCAAGAACCCCACAGGAGTTTGCTACAGTGAAATTCCTCCATTAGAGGGTAAGGCTTTCTTGGATAATACTTGATCATGCTTAATTATGTACTGCTGAGTACATTTGAAACCTTTCACTACTAAATGTGTTCCAGTTACTTGCTGTCAAAAGCAAACATCACTTGCTTGTAACTTATGGCTTGACATCATGAGAAATTTTCACCAGGTTTTGTTTTGATGAAGCAGATGAAGCAGATCTTGTTATTTGCTACCACAAATCGTGGCACATTTTTATAGAAAAAGGCCTAAGTGTGTGTGTTAGGGGTCAAACCAAATACTAGTACATTATTTGGATTAAACCGATAGACTAATGTGTCCTAAACAAATATGAATACAGATACAAAAAAAATAGGCAGAGTATTCACGGGTTTTTTGAGGTTTGTATGTTCGTTTGCTTATTTGATTGTTTGTTTTAGAAAGACTGCCAGCTTTAGGGACTGGGATCTGAGACAAGAAAAAAAATTAAAGAACAGCTTGCTGAACCTGATGGTAATGGTTCAAAAGTTTCAGGGAAATTCCCAACCCAATTATAATTCAAAACCCACATTGTAGAAACCACAAAAAGTAGAAGACGTATTGTTCTGTTTTATTCTCAGTGTTTCTCAGGGGAACAAGTTAACAGTGGTGTGCATTTCTAATCTGTAGTAAATATTTGCGACATTATATAAGGAACCTGGCAACCCAAGTTGTGCTGTGCATAGAGCAGCCTATCTCTACGGGACTCTACTCAAAAATATTTTTAAATATCGAAAAACTTGTACATTCCTTGCATGTGTTTTTCGTCATTCATATGATCAAATGATTGTTCTCCATCATTATTAAAAGAAAACATAAAAATCATATGGGCATTATATGAAATAAAACTTAAAGGATTGCATTTTGACCCCCAGTTTTATAATACACTTTGATAGTGTGTCCAGCAAACTTTTCTGATCTTTCTGGAATGTAACTGAATGATTTGAAACATAGTTAGCTTGCTTAATTAGCCACATTATACAGAAGATAGAACACTTTCCAGAAAGGTCCACAGGGCGTGTGGTTCAGGAGTTAAATAAAATTATGCTAGAATTCATGAATGTAGAATTGTTTGTTCAGCAGCATGAAACAGATACAGATATATCAAATATAAATAATGGCATTGCATTACACCCATGGTTGTTTTTTTGTTGTTGTTGTTTGTTTGTTTGTTTGTTTGTTTTAACCAAAATCTTTCCTTAGGTTAATAATGACATATTGTTAACCCTTTTAATTAAGTAAGTAAGCTACTCTTAGTAAGTAGGGCTTCATATAAGGTATATCTTATATAAATATGCATTTAACAATGTCAGAATTTGCCATCAGAAATTCAGATGAATTTAATTAAAGCCATTCAGTTTTGGCTACTATAGTCCTGGTTCCTGTTATTTCCAAGAATCACTAGCTATGCAATACAGTTCTTCAAATCCCCAAATTGAATTTAAATATGCAATTACTATTCCTGGTGATCACACTCAAAGATCAAAAAAAGAAAAGAAAAGAAAAGAAAAGAAAAGAAAAGAAAAGAAAAGAAAAAATCGAATGAGAACAATTAGATTTGGGTGAAAAAAACTTGACCATACTAATCACCATTAGTGACCATACAGTAGGCAAAGCCATTTCATTTGAATAGCCAGGGGTTAAACAGAAGAAACCTCAAAAATATCTATGACAAATTGGTTACATGGCATTAAGTCACCTTGCACAGGAACAGTGTACTTCTAACATATTTTTAGTTTTCTAACAATTAATAGTTTAATAATTAAATCCTTCTTGAACATTGTTATGCTGCAACCATTTTACTTTTGTTGTACATCCTAAATTGGTTCACTTTTATTGAACAGACTGTTGTAGGTTTATACTGATTTCTTGTTCTCAAATGTTGTTGAATTTTTTGATAGGATGTTTTCCCAAGTGCCCTTCAGACAGGCCATACCTGGAGGAGGCAACAATGAAGTGTGTTTCAAGAGAGGAATGTGGCTGCTATGATGATGAAACCAATAGACACTACAGTGTGGGAGACAGTATTCCTACAACCTTGAACTGCATGAAATGGTATATGTTTGGCAGTTTTTATATGCATTGGCCTATTAACAATTCAAGTGAAAATACCTTCTCATAAGAAGAATGCCTTTATTTTTTCTATTGTCCTCAATTTAGAAAAGAGTGAACACATCAGATGTATGATATAACACGCATACAATTATGCAAATTCTTCAGAATGCTATGTTTACAGCTCTGTATATGTCTGGCATTGTGAATACTTTTCTAACAGTCTTGAAGAAGGTCCCACAAAATAAGCACTTGATCTGTTCTTCAGATACAAGATATTAAGATTCAAGATATTAAAATTGACTGAATATAGCGTAGTGTCCATTATGTAATATCCATTTGACATTTAACAATAACCACACATTCTTTTTAAAGCTATTGTACTGCACAAGGTCCTTCTTGTGACTACAGCAAAATAGGTAATTTTTTTTTTCATATCAATCACAAAGAATTTTCATTATCTTGCTATTCACTAGTAAATAATAATTGCTCATTTAAAAGCACATGTATGTTTCTAACTTGTATCAACATTTGCTTGATTTAGATTGTTACTGTGAGTATAATGGGCAGAGATATGAAACTGGAAAGATAATATACAACACAACAGATGGTGATGGAACGTGTATCACTGCTATATGTGGGCAAAATGGAACAATTGTCAGGAACATGCACATATGCTCAAGCCCCACTACGCCTTCTCCTACTACACCTGTCACAATTTTTAATTTCACATCAACCAGTAAGTAGAAAGAAATACATTTTGTTTAAATTTATTAATAATCATAAATAATCATTGTGTAACCATAATTAATTATGAATGCTAAAATTAGTAATCTCTATGTTCAATTCTTTCATAATTGAAACCAAATTTAATATAAATTGGTTCCATAGCAATTACACCAGAAACTACAACTCCTACAATAACAAAGGAAACTATGAGTACAACAACAACAATACCGGGCACTACAGTAACTACTGTAATTCCACCAACCACAACAGAAACAGTTTCTACACCAACGGTGGAAACATCAAGCACAACAACACAACCACCTGTTTCTTCAACAACAATACCGGGCACTACAATAACTACTGTAATTCTATCAACCACAACAGAAACTGTTTCTACACCAACAGTGGAAACATCAAGCACAACAACACAACCACCTGTTTCTTCAACAACAATACCGGGCACTACAATAACTACTGTAATTCTATCAACCACAACAGAAACTGTTTCTACACCAACAGTAGAAACAAGAACAACAATAACAAGCACACCTGAATCACCTACAACACCACATGTTTGTGAGCCTTGCCATTGGTCAGAATGGTTAAACAACAACTATCCCGTTAGTACATCAAATGGAAAAGATATTGAATCTATACCTACGTTTTGGAAATCGGGAGAAATTAGCTGTAAGAAACCGGCAGAAATTGAGTGCAGGGCCACTCAATATAAAGACCAGCCTTTATCAGCCTTGGGTCAGAAGGTGATATGTAATGTTAATGTTGGTCTGATTTGTAATAACATAGATCAACATGAAGAAAATTGTTTTGATTATGAAATACGGGTGAAATGCTGTGATGAAATGTGCACACCCACTCCAACAACACCTGCAAGCCCAACTACAGCATCACAGACAACTGTGCATTCTTCACCAACAGTACCGACCACTAAAGTAACTACTGTAATTCCACCAACCACAACAGAAACTGTTTCTACACCAACAGTGGAAACATCAAGCACAACAACACAACCACCTGTTTCTTCAACAACAATACCGGGCACTACAATTACTACTGTAATTCCACCAACCACAACAGAAACTGTTTCTACACCAACAGTGGAAACATCAAGCACAACAACACAACCACCTGTTTCTTCAACAACAATACCGGGCACTACAATAACTACTGTAATTCTATCAACCACAACAGAAACTGTTTCTACACCAACAGTGGAAACATCAAGCACAACCACACAACCACCTGTTTCTTCAACAACAATACCGGGCACTACAATATCTACTGTAATTCCACCAACCACAACAGAAACTGTTTCTACACCAACAGTGGAAACATCAAGCACAACAACACAACCACTTGTTTCTTCAACAACAATACCGGGCACTACAATAACTACTGTAATTCTATCAACCACAACAGAATCAGTTTCTACACCAACAGTGGAAACATCAAGCACAACAACACAACCACCTGTTTCTTCAACAACAATACCGGGCACTACAATAACTACTGTAATTCCACCAACCACAACAGAAACAGCTTCTACACCAACAGTAGAAACAAGAACAACAATAACAAGCAAACCTGAATCACCTACAACACCACATGTTTGTGAGCCTTGCCATTGGTCAGAATGGTTGAACAACAACTATCCCGTTAGTACATCAAATGGAAAAGATATTGAATCTATACCTACGTTTTGGAAATCGGGAGAAATTAGCTGTAAGAAACCGGCAGAAATTCAGTGCAGGGCCACTCAATATAAAGACCAGCCTTTATCAGCCTTGGGTCAGAAAGTGATATGTAATGTTAATGTTGGTCTGATTTGTAATAACATAGATCAACATGAAGAAAATTGTTTTGATTATGAAATACGGGTGAAATGCTGTGATGAAATGTGCACACCCACTCCAACAACACCTGCAAGCCCAACTACAGCATCACAGACAACTGTGCGTTCTTCACCAACAGTACCGACCACTAAAGTAACTACTGTAATTCCACCAACCACAACAGAAACTGTTTCTACACCAACAGTGGAAACATCAAGCACAACAACACAACCACCTGTTTCTTCAACAACAATACCGGGCACTACAATTACTACTGTAATTCCACCAACCACAACAGAAACTGTTTCTACACCAACAGTGGAAACATCAAGCACAACCACACAACCACCTGTTTCTTCAACAACAATACCTGGCTCTACAATAACTACTGTAATTCCACCAACCACAACAGAAACTGTTTCTACACCAACAGTGGAAACATCAAGCACAACAACACAACCACCTGTTTCTTCAACAACAATACCGGGCACTACAATAACTACTGTAATTCTATCAACCACAACAGAAACTGTTTCTACACCAACAGTGGAAACATCAAGCACAACCACACAACCACCTGTTTCTTCAACAACAATACCGGGCACTACAATAACTACTGTAATTCCACCAACCACAACAGAAACTGTTTCTACACCAACAGTGGAAACATCAAGCACAACAACACAACCACCTGTTTCTTCAACAACAATACCGGGCACTACAATAACTACTGTAATTCTATCAACCACAACAGAAACTGTTTCTACACCAACAGTAGAAACAAGAACAACAATAACAAGCACACCTGAATCACCTACAACACCACATGTTTGTGAGCCTTGCCATTGGTCAGAATGGTTAAACAACAACTATCCCGTTAGTACATCAAATGGAAAAGATATTGAATCTATACCTACGTTTTGGAAATCGGGAGAAATTAGCTGTAAGAAACCGGCAGAAATTCAGTGCAGGGCCACTCAATATAAAGACCAGCCTTTATCAGCCTTGGGTCAGAAGGTGATATGTAATGTTAATGTTGGTCTGATTTGTAATAACATAGATCAACATGAAGAAAATTGTTTTGATTATGAAATACGGGTGAAATGCTGTGATGAAATGTGCACACCCACTCCAACAACACCTGCAAGCCCAACTACAGCATCACAGACAACTGTGCGTTCTTCACCAACAGTACCGACCACTAAAGTAACTACTGTAATTCCACCAACCACAACAGAAACTGTTTCTACACCAACAGTGGAAACATCAAGCACAACAACACAACCACCTGTTTCTTCAACAACAATACCGGGCACTACAATTACTACTGTAATTCCACCAACCACAACAGAAACTGTTTCTACACCAACAGTGGAAACATCAAGCACAACCACACAACCACCTGTTTCTTCAACAACAATACCTGGCTCTACAATAACTACTGTAATTCCACCAACCACGACAGAAACTGTTTCTACACCAACAGTGGAAACATCAAGCACAACCACACAACCACCTGTTTCTTCAACAACAATACCGGGCACTACAATAACTACTGTAATTCTATCAACCACAACAGAAACTGTTTCTACACCAACAGTGGAAACATCAAGCACAACCACACAACCACCTGTTTCTTCAACAACAATACCGGGCACTACAATAACTACTGTAATTCAACCAACCACAACAGAAACTGTTTCTACACCAACAGTGGAAACATCAAGCACAACAACACAACCACCTGTTTCTTCAACAACAATACCGGGCACTACAATAACTACTGTAATTCTATCAACCACAACAGAAACTGTTTCTACACCAACAGTAGAAACAAGAACAACAATAACAAGCACACCTGAATCACCTACAACACCACATGTTTGTGAGCCTTGCCATTGGTCAGAATGGTTAAACAACAACTATCCCGTTAGTACATCAAATGGAAAAGATATTGAATCTATACCTACGTTTTGGAAATCGGGAGAAATTAGCTGTAAGAAACCGGCAGAAATTCAGTGCAGGGCCACTCAATATAAAGACCAGCCTTTATCAGCCTTGGGTCAGAAGGTGATATGTAATGTTAATGTTGGTCTGATTTGTAATAACATAGATCAACATGAAGAAAATTGTTTTGATTATGAAATACGGGTGAAATGCTGTGATGAAATGTGCACACCCACTCCAACAACACCTGCAAGCCCAACTACAGCATCACAGACAACTGTGCGTTCTTCACCAACAGTACCGACCACTAAAGTAACTACTGTAATTCCACCAACCACAACAGAAACTGTTTCTACACCAACAGTGGAAACATCAAGCACAACAACACAACCACCTGTTTCTTCAACAACAATACCGGGCACTACAATTACTACTGTAATTCCACCAACCACAACAGAAACTGTTTCTACACCAACAGTGGAAACATCAAGCACAACCACACAACCACCTGTTTCTTCAACAACAATACCTGGCTCTACAATAACTACTGTAATTCCACCAACCACGACAGAAACTGTTTCTACACCAACAGTGGAAACATCAAGCACAACAACACAACCACCTGTTTCTTCAACAACAATACCGGGCACTACAATAACTACTGTAATTCTATCAACCACAACAGAAACTGTTTCTACACCAACAGTGAAAACATCAAGCACAACCACACAACCACCTGTTTCTTCAACAACAATACCGGGCACTACAATAACTACTGTAATTCCACCAACCACAACAGAAACTGTTTCTACACCAACAGTGGAAACATCAAGCACAACCACACAACCACCTGTTTCTTCAACAACAATACCGGGCACTACAATAACTACTGTAATTCTATCAACCACAACAGAAACTGTTTCTACACCAACAGTAGAAACAAGAACAACAATAACAAGCACACCTGAATCACCTACAACACCACATGTTTGTGAGCCTTGCCATTGGTCAGAATGGTTAAACAACAACTATCCCGTTAGTACATCAAATGGAAAAGATATTGAATCTATACCTACGTTTTGGAAATCGGGAGAAATTAGCTGTAAGAAACCGGCAGAAATTCAGTGCAGGGCCACTCAATATAAAGACCAGCCTTTATCAGCCTTGGGTCAGAAGGTGATATGTAATGTTAATGTTGGTCTGATTTGTAATAACATAGATCAACAAGAAGAAAATTGTTTTGATTATGAAATACGGGTGAAATGCTGTGATGAAATGTGCACACCCACTCCAACAACACCTGCAAGCCCAACTACAGCATCACAGACAACTGTGCGTTCTTCACCAACAGTACCGACCACTAAAGTAACTACTGTAATTCCACCAACCACAACAGAAACTGTTTCTACACCAACAGTGGAAACATCAAGCACAACCACACAACCACCTGTTTCTTCAACAACAATACCTGGCTCTACAATAACTACTGTAATTCCACCAACCACGACAGAAACTGTTTCTACACCAACAGTGGAAACATCAAGCACAACCACACAACCACCTGCTTCTTCAACAACAATACCTGGCTCTACAATAACTACTGTAATTCCACCAACCACAACAGAAACTGTTTCTACACCAACAGTGGAAACATCAAGCACAACCACACAACCACCTGTTTCTTCAACAACAATACCGGGCACTACAATAACTACTGTAATTCAACCAACCACAACAGAAACTGTTTCTACACCAACAGTGGAAACATCAAGCACAACAACACAGCCACCTGTTTCTTCAACAACAATACCGGGCACTACAATAACTACTGTAATTCTATCAACCACAACAGAAACTGTTTCTACACCAACAGTGGTAACATCAAGCACAACAACACAACCACCTGTTTCTTCAACAACAATACCGGGCACTACAATAACTACTGTAATTCTATCAACCACAACAGAAACTGTTTCGACACCAACAGTGGAAACATCAAGCACAACCACACAACCACCTGTTTCTTCAACAACAATACCGGGCACTACAATAACTACTGTAATTCCACCAACCACAACAGAAACTGTTTCTACACCAACAGTGGAAACATCAAGCACAACAACACAACCACCTGTTTCTTCAACAACAATACCGGGCACTACAATAACTACTGTAATTCTATCAACCACAACAGAAACTGTTTCTACACCAACAGTAGAAACAAGAACAACAATAACAAGCACACCTGAATCACCTACAACACCACATGTTTGTGAGCCTTGCCATTGGTCAGAATGGTTAAACAACAACTATCCCGTTAGTACATCAAATGGAAAAGATATTGAATCTATACCTACGTTTTGGAAATCGGGAGAAATTAGCTGTAAGAAACCGGCAGAAATTCAGTGCAGGGCCACTCAATATAAAGACCAGCCTTTATCAGCCTTGGGTCAGAAGGTGATATGTAATGTTAATGTTGGTCTGATTTGTAATAACATAGATCAACATGAAGAAAATTGTTTTGATTATGAAATACGGGTGAAATGCTGTGATGAAATGTGCACACCCACTCCAACAACACCTGCAAGCCCAACTACAGCATCACAGACAACTGTGCGTTCTTCACCAACAGTACTGACCACTAAAGTAACTACTGTAATTCCACCAACCACAACAGAAACTGTTTCTACACCAACAGTGGAAACATCAAGCACAACCACACAACCACCTGTTTCTTCAACAACAATACCTGGCACTACAATAACTACTGTAATTCCACCAACCACAACAGAAACTGTTTCTACACCAACAGTGGAAACATCAAGCACAACAACACAACCACCTGTTTCTTCAACAACAATACCGGGCACTACAATAACTACTGTAATTCTATCAACCACAACAGAAACTGTTTCTACACCAACAGTGGAAACATCAAGCACAACCACACAACCACCTGTTTCTTCAACAACAATACCGGGCACTACAATAACTATTGTAATTCCACCAACCACAACAGAAACTGTTTCTACACCAACAGTGGAAACATCAAGCACAACCACACAACCACCTGTTTCTTCAACAACAATACCGGGCACTACAATAACTACTGTAATTCCACCAACCACAACAGAAACTGTTTCTACACCAACAGTGGAAACATCAAGCACAACAACACAGCCACCTGTTTCTTCAACAACAATACCGGGCACTACAATAACTACTGTAATTCCATCAACCACAACAGAAACTGTTTCTACACCAACAGTAGAAACAAGAACAACAATAACAAGCACACCTGAATCACCTACAACACCACATGTTTGTGAGCCTTGCCATTGGTCAGAATGGTTAAACAACAACTATCCCGTTAGTACATCAAATGGAAAAGATATTGAATCTATACCTACGTTTTGGAAATCGGGAGAAATTAGCTGTAAGAAACCGGCAGAAATTGAGTGCAGGGCCACTCAATATAAAGACCAGCCTTTATCAGCCTTGGGTCAGAAGGTGATATGTAATGTTAATGTTGGTCTGATTTGTAATAACATAGATCAACATGAAGAAAATTGTTTTGATTATGAAATACGGGTGAAATGCTGTGATGAAATGTGCACACCCACTCCAACAACACCTGCAAGCCCAACTACAGCATCACAGACAACTGTGCGTTCTTCACCAACAGTACTGACCACTAAAGTAACTACTGTAATTCCACCAACCACAACAGAAACTGTTTCTACACCAACAGTGGAAACATCAAGCACAATAACACAACCACCTGTTTCTTCAACAACAATACCTGGCACTACAATAACTACTGTAATTCCACCAACCACAACAGAAACTGTTTCTACACCAACAGTGGAAACATCAAGCACAACAACACAACCACCTGTTTCTTCAACAACAATACCGGGCACTACAATAACTACTGTAATTCTATCAACCACAACAGAAACTGTTTCTACACCAACAGTGGAAACATCAAGCACAACCACACAACCACCTGTTTCTTCAACAACAATACCGGGCACTACAATAACTATTGTAATTCCACCAACCACAACAGAAACTGTTTCTACACCAACAGTGGAAACATCAAGCACAACCACACAACCACCTGTTTCTTCAACAACAATACCGGGCACTACAATAACTACTGTAATTCCACCAACCACAACAGAAACTGTTTCTACACCAACAGTGGAAACATCAAGCACAACAACACAGCCACCTGTTTCTTCAACAACAATACCGGGCACTACAATAACTACTGTAATTCCATCAACCACAACAGAAACTGTTTCTACACCAACAGTAGAAACAAGAACAACAATAACAAGCACACCTGAATCACCTACAACACCACATGTTTGTGAGCCTTGCCATTGGTCAGAATGGTTAAACAACAACTATCCCGTTAGTACATCAAATGGAAAAGATATTGAATCTATACCTACGTTTTGGAAATCGGGAGAAATTAGCTGTAAGAAACCGGCAGAAATTGAGTGCAGGGCCACTCAATATAAAGACCAGCCTTTATCAGCCTTGGGTCAGAAGGTGATATGTAATGTTAATGTTGGTCTGATTTGTAATAACATAGATCAACATGAAGAAAATTGTTTTGATTATGAAATACGGGTGAAATGCTGTGATGAAATGTGCACACCCACTCCAACAACACCTGCAAGCCCAACTACAGCATCACAGACAACTGTGCGTTCTTCACCAACAGTACTGACCACTAAAGTAACTACTGTAATTCCACCAACCACAACAGAAACTGTTTCTACACCAACAGTGGAAACATCAAGCACAACCACACAACCACCTGTTTCTTCAACAACAATACCTGGCACTACAATAACTACTGTAATTCCACCAACCACAACAGAAACTGTTTCTACACCAACAGTGGAAACATCAAGCACAACCACACAACCACCTGTTTCTTCAACAACAATACCTGGCTCTACAATAACTACTGTAATTCCACCAACCACGACAGAAACTGTTTCTACACCAACAGTGGAAACATCAAGCACAACAACACAACCACCTGTTTCTTCAACAACAATACCGGGCACTACAATAACTACTGTAATTCTATCAACCACAACAGAAACTGTTTCGACACCAACAGTGGAAACATCAAGCACAACCACACAACCACCTGTTTCTTCAACAACAATACCGGGCACTACAATAACTACTGTAATTCCACCAACCACAACAGAAACTGTTTCTACACCAACAGTGGAAACATCAAGCACAACCACACAACCACCTGTTTCTTCAACAACAATACCGGGCACTACAATAACTACTGTAATTCCATCAACCACAACAGAAACTGTTTCTACACCAACAGTAGAAACAAGAACAACAATAACAAGCACACCTGAATCACCTACAACACCACATGTTTGTGAGCCTTGCCATTGGTCAGAATGGTTAAACAACAACTATCCCGTTAGTACATCAAATGGAAAAGATATTGAATCTATACCTACGTTTTGGAAATCGGGAGAAATTAGCTGTAAGAAACCGGCAGAAATTGAGTGCAGGGCCACTCAATATAAAGACCAGCCTTTATCAGCCTTGGGTCAGAAGGTGATATGTAATGTTAATGTTGGTCTGATTTGTAATAACATAGATCAACATGAAGAAAATTGTTTTGATTATGAAATACGGGTGAAATGCTGTGATGAAATGTGCACACCCACTCCAACAACACCTGCAAGCCCAACTACAGCATCACAGACAACTGTGCGTTCTTCACCAACAGTACCGACCACTAAAGTAACTACTGTAATTCCACCAACCACAACAGAAACTGTTTCTACACCAACAGTGGAAACATCAAGCACAATAACACAACCACCTGTTTCTTCAACAACAATACCGGGCACTACAATTACTACTGTAATTCCACCAACCACAACAGAAACTGTTTCTACACCAACAGTGGAAACATCAAGCACAACCACACAACCACCTGTTTCTTCAACAACAATACCTGGCTCTACAATAACTACTGTAATTCCACCAACCACGACAGAAACTGTTTCTACACCAACAGTGGAAACATCAAGCACAACAACACAACCACCTGTTTCTTCAACAACAATACCGGGCACTACAATAACTACTGTAATTCTATCAACCACAACAGAAACTGTTTCGACACCAACAGTGGAAACATCAAGCACAACCACACAACCACCTGTTTCTTCAACAACAATACCGGGCACTACAATAACTACTGTAATTCCACCAACCACAACAGAAACTGTTTCTACACCAACAGTGGAAACATCAAGCACAACAACACAACCACTTGTTTCTTCAACAACAATACCGGGCACTACAATAACTACTGTAATTCTATCAACCACAACAGAAACTGTTTCTACACCAACAGTAGAAACAAGAACAACAATAACAAGCACACCTGAATCACCTACAACACCACATGTTTGTGAGCCTTGCCATTGGTCAGAATGGTTAAACAACAACTATCCCGTTAGTACATCAAATGGAAAAGATATTGAATCTATACCTACGTTTTGGAAATCGGGAGAAATTAGCTGTAAGAAACCGGCAGAAATTGAGTGCAGGGCCACTCAATATAAAGACCAGCCTTTATCAGCCTTGGGTCAGAAGGTGATATGTAATGTTAATGTTGGTCTGATTTGTAATAACATAGATCAACATGAAGAAAATTGTTTTGATTATGAAATACGGGTGAAATGCTGTGATGAAATGTGCACACCCACTCCAACAACACCTGCAAGCCCAACTACAGCATCACAGACAACTGTGCGTTCTTCACCAACAGTACTGACCACTAAAGTAACTACTGTAATTCCACCAACCACAACAGAAACTGTTTCTACACCAACAGTGGAAACATCAAGCACAACCACACAACCACCTGTTTCTTCAACAACAATACCTGGCACTACAATAACTACTGTAATTCCACCAACCACAACAGAAACTGTTTCTACACCAACAGTGGAAACATCAAGCACAACAACACAACCACCTGTTTCTTCAACAACAATACCGGGCACTACAATAACTACTGTAATTCTATCAACCACAACAGAAACTGTTTCTACACCAACAGTGGAAACATCAAGCACAACCACACAACCACCTGTTTCTTCAACAACAATACCGGGCACTACAATAACTATTGTAATTCCACCAACCACAACAGAAACTGTTTCTACACCAACAGTGGAAACATCAAGCACAACCACACAACCACCTGTTTCTTCAACAACAATACCTGGCACTACAATAACTACTGTAATTCCACCAACCACAACAGAAACTGTTTCTACACAAACAGTAGAAACAAGAACAACAATAACAAGCACACCTGCATCACCTACAACATCACATGTTTGCCAGCCTTGCCATTGGTCAGAATGGTTAAACAACAACTATCCCCTTAGTACATCAGATGGAAAAGACATTGAATCTATATCTACATTTTGGAAATCAGGAGAAATTAGCTGTAAGAAACCCATAGAAATTGAGTGCAGGGCCACTCAATATAAAGACCAGCCTTTATCAGCCTTGGGTCAGAAGGTGATATGTAATGTTAATGTTGGTCTGATTTGTAATAACATAGATCAACATGAAGAAAATTGTTTTGATTATGAAATACGGGTGAAATGCTGTGATGAAATGTGCACACCCACTCCAACAACACCTGTGGAAACATCAAGCACAACAACACAACCACTTGTTTCTTCAACAACAATACCAGGCACTACAATAACTACTGTAATTACACCAACCACAACAGAAACAGTTTCTACACCAACAGTGGAAACATCAAGCACAACCACACAACCACCCGTTTCTTCAACAACAATACCGGGCACTACAATAACTACAACCTTGACACCTTCACCTTCAACACCTTCAACAACATTCTCTGTGATCACACAGCCCCCAGTGACTCCTACACATGCACCTCAAGTAAATTGTTCCTGCACATACAGGGACCAGAAAATGCACCCAGGCAAGTAATATATAAATTTTAATTATACTTTACTTTATGCATGAGTTTCCATAGGTAGATATTCTACTGCATTTTTATTTGCAAGATTTTTTTCATGATTTAATTTTTTTACCCCCAATTTGGTTATCTTGCCCATTCCCACTCACTTGGCAAGCTCTCCTCTCTCACACAACTTTTACCCTTTTCTGAGATACATGCAGGTACTGTGTCTTTTTGGACTGCTCATGCAATGTCAAATAGCAGCTAAACATACGTTCCTAATTGCCCTCTTGCATGTACATGAACTCATAGACATCCATGATTGGCTAGTGTTGCCTTGATTGACAGAGGAGAGAGTCTTGTGGTCACAGATGGCTGTGACATCGTGGGGATTCAACCTCACAACCTCCTGACAATAAGGCGAATGCTTTTCACTTGCACCACCCAGAGAACTGCAATTGAAAAGAAAATTCTTTTCTAAGATTTTTTCCCTGTAATTCTCAAAAAAAATGTGTTACCTATAGTAACGCTTTTGGATAGTCAAACTTAAACATGTGCAGCTTTATTTTACATACACAGACAAGACCAGTAATTCTTTGCTTTTTTCACCTTGATATTCTTGCTTTACTGTAATTGTTTGGTTTCCTTTCCACTCACTCATATCTCTTCAATTATAATATTGTAAGTTAGTCCTTTGACTTCTAATTGTGTTTGTACAATTACTACAAGAACTTTTTTCACTTCTATCTACTGTATGACTAATATGATACGAACATATAAAGGTATTATTTACCCAAGACTTGAGTGATTATTTCTGTAGGTAATTAGTTATTTGAAATAAACTTCCTAAATTTACTAGGCAAAAATGATTTGTTAATCATCATATTTTTACCTCATTCTAGGGTCTGTCATATATAACCAAACTGATGGAACAGGATGGTGTTTCACTGCTTATTGTGATTCAGTGTGTAATGTTACCAAGAAATCAGAGCCATGCTTTGGAACGTCTGCTCCAACTCATACACCAACTCCAACTTCTCCAAAATCCCCTCCTACTGCTACTACCCCTGTTATCCCTAGGGATTGCACATACCTTAATCCACCAAGAAAGGTAATTTGGATACATATGTCTATTCACTGTTTTAAGCATATATATATATATATATATATATATATATATATATATATATATATATATATATATATATATATATATATATATATATATATATATATATATATATGCATTAGTTTCCTTCAAAGTCAAACAAAACTACAGTGAAGAAGAGTTCAAACACCACTGCATATGCCTGTATCAGTTATGCTTTACAAAAGTAATGGTAAATATAAAGACAATAAATTTGACACCTTTTTATGTTGATGTATAAAAAGGGGAGGAGGGGGGTTTGCGATTTTTACTATGATTAAAGCACATGCAATGTTATCACACTTTAATCAGGTAATGAAATAGTCAACATAGAAATAAAATTGTTCTCCAAGCATGCACCCAAAACCATAAACCATAATTTGCTAACCAGGCCAAAACCAGGTGTAGTCTTCCGTTAAAAGATATGCACTAAAAATAACCAGAGGAGTCACAAAATTGCAAATATTGTATCTACTGTATGTGTTTACTGTATGTCTTCCTCTTCTTTTTCTTCTTCTTCTTCTTCTTCTTCTTCTTCTTCTTCTTCTCCTTCCTACTCATCAATAACAGAATGAAGAAAGCTGGAAGAAAAACTGTTATGATGAAATATGCAAAGATGGCTCTGTTATCTCAAAACCTGTGCAATGTGTAAACTCAAATCTTACTATGCCAGTGTGTGAAAACGGTGTCCCTCCTGTTAAGGTCTATGATGAGACCGGGTGTTGCTTTCGATATGAATGTCAATGTGAGTTTAATCTTTTTTATTTGTTTGACTTTTTAGTCATCATTGCACATTTAGTAAATACTGTAACGTCTAATTCTGAAATTCCTAATTTAATACGTACCACTTTAAATGGAAGTAAACAAAGTAAGCTGGTACACTGACTGCATTGTAACTCTTGTTCTTCAAAATTGCAGGTAAATGTTACGGTTGGGGAGATCCGCATTATGTCACTTTCGATGGGGAGTATTATGCTTTCCAAGGAAGCTGCACATATGTTTTGGTCCAGGAAATCACCAAGAAATACAATTTCTCTGTCCACATCAAGAACTATAAGTGTGACACTGTCCAAGGATTGGCTTGTCCTCAATATTTGACTATATACTATAAATCATATAAAATCGATTTGAAACAGACAAGAAACCCAACTGTGAATAAAGTGAGTGCACAGGGTTTAAAACGTAACAAATAATAAACAAGTTATAGGTGCAGCAAGTATAGAAACCTTTAGACATATCAGGACACCATGCCATGTTCATGTATGCTGAATGAATATATTTGAAGCATTAGCATCATACTAAATATGAGGATATTTCCTTGTTAAATTTTGTTGACCCTCAGGCACCATTTTACTTGCTTTCACTTCAATGCTTTTAAACATTTGGAAATGTAACAAAGTTATGGCCTGTTTTGTGGTCAAAAACAATTATCCATGAAAAAAAGAAAGGCATAATTTGTAATGAGTTTAAATAAAGTTTAAATTATATTATCTCAGCCCATTGCTGGGTTTAATAATAGCTACTCTTTTTTGATCCAAGATAACATTGAATGGCTAGGCCTTTCCAAATCAGTTTTGTATTTCCAAATCTGAAAGTGTTTATTAATCATTAGTTTGGTGTTCTAGTGTCTAGAAACATCTTTTCCGTGAAGTTTCATGAGTGATTTTTTATTACCATTTAGCCAGTATTGCAGATATAGACTAAATTGTTATATATAACCTAAAATAATTTCTTTGTGTCAGATATTTGTCAACAATGTGGAGAAGACCCCAGTTTACTCTAATGCAGACTTCACCATAACCACAGTGGGTATTGCAATGACTCTAGATATTCCAGCTATCCAAGCTCAGGTTACCTTCAAAGGCATGAATTTCGAAGTCAGGCTTCCATTTTCCTTATTCCACAATAACACAGAAGGGCAATGTGGTAAGTGAAACTACATCTCTGCATCATTCTATGCACAACATAATTTCTGTCACGTGATATAATAGTAATTTAAGTCACTATACTGTACACCGCTTCTTTTGATTTAGTCCTGTTACCATTTTTAAACAGATTTATTACATTTTTAATATGTTTCTCAAAGGCAAATGTGACAACAACAGATCAAATGACTGCACACTGCCTAATGGAAAAACAATCCAGTCCTGTGTGGAAATGGCTCCTAAGTGGCAAGTGAATAACTCAGATTGCCCCAATCCTCCCCCAACTCCCACAGACAAACCCGCAACCACAACAAAGCCACAAATGACTACAACGAAGCCGACATGTCAACCAGCCATCTGCAATATCATCTTCGACAAGTAAATCACATTCAGTATATATATAGCATTGTCCGAAACTTCACTACAAATGCATTGCTTTATCAGTTATCAGAAACTAGCACTTCATGTTAGATTTTCATGCAACTGTCGTGATATTTTCATGCTGTAATACCATATAATATTTATAATAAGTATCTTTCATATTTATACATATTTCTACATATAACACCATTCTTCTGAAAGATAATATAAATATTTTATTCTAAAAGAGTGTGTTCAATTAGGTTTAGATTCAGTGACAGTGAAGGCCTTAGCAATATCATTTTAATGTTCATAATACCATTCAGTGATCCTCGTATCCAGTGAACATTGTCATCCTGGTAGAGAGCACTCTCATCAGGAAAGGAAAATTTCATTGTAGGATAAAGATGGTCAGTCAAAAATGCATAATAACCCCCAGAGCCACTATTTTTTACTGTCATTTGTCACCCAGCTGTATATATACTGTATAGTAAAGATTGTTCATATAGAAATAGTAAAGCCCATCGTATAGAACTTTTGGAACATACTCTATAGTACAAATTGTAACAGTATAGTAATATATATTAAATGATTTACCGTGGTGTACTTTGTCAGTCTGGGTTCTCTGTAGATCTGTACCTTCAATTTGTATTCTTTTACAGAGTGTTTGAAGAGTGCCACAAAGTCCTTGACCCAGCAAACTTCTACAAGGCATGTGTATTTGATGTGTGCCACATGCAGAATGCCACTGGTTGCTTCAGCCTGGAGACTTACGCTCAAATGTGTGCTGAGGAATCTATATGTGTGGACTGGAGGGGCTTAACTAATGGACAGTGTGGTAAGGAATAGAACATAAACTTGTCATTCAAAACTGACTTCCAGGTTGATGCTGACTGTTTTCATTTCTTTTGATAGCACCCAACTGTCCCAAACATAAGGTTTACATGCCATGTGGGCCAAAGGTGGAAAAGACCTGTAATTCAAGGTAGTTAACTTATTACAATATTCAGATCATCATCCCAGAGAATTATTTCAGTTTATTGTGACTGATAACGTTTTTTGTTTTTTGTTTTTTTTTTTGCTATGATACCAGGTTCAATGAAATATTTGTAAATTGTGAGTCTCCTGTGTGTCGTGATCATTTACGAGAAGGATGCTTCTGCCCTAATGGCACCACCCTCTTTAACACTGCTACAGATATATGCACAGCATTCTGTGGTAGGCAAATTTTATGTATAAATGGCTGCTTTATAATTAATACAGTAACACTCTATGTCTACAAGTTTTAACATGCTCAAAGGCCAATAGTTGAACATTAATTTTTTTATAACAACAACAACAACAACAATAATAATAATAATAGTAATAATAATAACAATAATAATAATAATAATACTAAATGTATAATTTCTGTGTCTTAGGTTGTACAGGTCCTGATGGACTGCCCAAGCAGGTGAGCCAGCTATACAATTGTAACTTTGTGTGTGTGTGTGTGTGTGAAGTGTTGACCTACTAATCATCAGACAATAATTAGCAATAATTTTAATAGTTTTAACAATGTTATATTCAGTCCATTCTAATCTTGTATAACAATTAGTTCCAATGCACCAGTTTGATTGGACGATTCCAAGAATGCTTATACTGTATTTAGTATAACCGAACTGGGACGTTTCACTGTGTGTATCACTCCACTTATCGGTGTTCACCACGTAACATTCCAATTCTAGCAACAGTCCCAATGAAACTGTTATATTACAGTTAGTGAGATCATCAGCAGACATGGCTAATAATACATTTTTCATGAATTTAATTTTTGACTTAAAATATGAAAGCTTGTTAGACGAAGATGAAAAGGAAGAAGGGAAACCATTTTCACCGGATGCACCTTTAATGGGAATGTACAAATCATTGTAAGCTAGCTAGCTGACAGGTTGTCAGTGAGTACGGTTTCTTCGGGATCTATTTCCATTGGCGGAGCAAAAACAACAAATTATTTGACCATATTGTGTCTGAAATTTCTCAGTTTTACTCATTTAGTTTTTCTCAGTTTAACTATACAATTTTTTTTATTTATAAAACTGTTGCAATCTAGTTTTATTTATCTAGTATCCTATTATAATATATCTAGTATCCTATTAAAAAATATGGCATGCACAAGCAAGAGTGCTGTTATACTGAATATCGGCATGGCTGTGATTACCTATGGCCGCAATCTTGCTTACAGCTTAAATATAATAGGATGCTAGATAAATATGACTCTATTTAAGATATTAAAAAAAACAGGATAGTGTGTGCACATCCAAAAAGTATTAACAGGTGCAGGGACAAAATATCAAAGTAGATCATAAAAGAAGAAAGGATGGCACACTGCTATAATGCTCTCAAAAACATTTAATAATAAATAGAGCAGACAATTTTACGACCATGACGATCTTAGTCAGGCAGTAAAAACACTGAAACTCCTGAAAGTCTTGAAGTAGACACACCTGAGAGTGGGCGTGGACAACAAACAACAAACAATTATCCAATGAAAAACTCCAATAATAAATCATCTTAGCCAATATAATATAAACATCAATAATCCCCAAATAAATGACATCAACACACAAAAAAATTCAAACCAACAAAAAAAACATTTTAAGATATATTTATTTTATATTTTAAGATATATTTAAGATATTTCCACTTGCTAAGATGTATTTTTGCAGTGTTCACATAATTAGAAATACAATAAGTAAAGCATTTAAAAAATACAAGTATGATTTTGCATTCTCTCATCTGTCTGATTCCTCTGTAGCCGGGAGAAAAATGGCGCGCACAATGTAATGATTGTACATGCAGTGAGGAGTCCATGGGTCCAGTGTGTAAACCGGTTACGTGTCCAACCCCAGAGCACTGTACCAAAGCAGGCTATGAGCTTCAGACTGTAGATTGCTGTCAGAAGTGTGGTGAGTGAGCTGTACACCATTTCAGCTTTTTTTCACCATTTGTTTTCACCAGCATTTTTTTTATTCTGTAGTTTTTAAGTAGTTTTATCATTTATATTTAAATCTAAAGGGAACAACATAAAGTAATTTGCTTCATACGACAGTGCTGTCAAATTCTTGAATCTGATTGATCAATATTCCCTTAAACTGGTCATAATCTCTCTTTCTCTCTCTCTCAGTGTGCAAACCTAGTTTGTGCCCTAAAATCATAGAGAAATGCCCAGTTGGATTTGAGCTAGTACAAAACCAGACAGATAGTGACTGTTGCATCACTTTCAGTTGTGGTAAGTTTTAATATTACAAGCTTTACTTTATTAAACTATACTTAATTATTTAGCCAGTCCAAAAATATTCTAGCAGTTGGCTAATAATTCCAACCTTCCTGTTTTTTTTTTTTCCACCAGAACCCAAGCATGTGTGTGTCTTCGATAAAAATGAGTATTTGGTGAGATTTGTTACTTTCACTTTGCATACCAACATGGTGGTGTATTATTTTATTAGTACTGTACTGTATTGTGTTATTTATTATGCATTTGAAGTATTTTTGCTGTGGTTTTTTTTTTGGAGAGATTATACCAGGGATGTCGTTAGACCCTTTTACCCATCTACTGGATTCTACTTCAAGCAATGATTGATCAGGAAACTTTTACTGGGGCACAGCAATTTTACTGGGGCTTGTGTGTCAAATCATTGTCTGATGAGATAGATTACAGTAGATACGTCTGAAAATACACTTTCCTATTCATTGAACATTATTATTTACATCAGTTGACTTAAAACATGAAGGCTGATTGTCACGCCAGCTGAAGTAAAAATATTATGCACATCCTCTTCAATAATATGCCCCACCCCCTCAGTGTGCTTCTCCTCCCTTCATTTTGTCCTGTGGAAACCTCGACTTGCAGTCAGTCGATAATTAATAATATGACATTGTAGCTGAGGACAGGTAACTATGGAGATAGAATAGTCTCAAAATGAATACAGTTATAAAATCCAATTCACAAATGCGTACACTAATTAACATTCACAAAAAATTCACAAACAGCAATCCTCACATTCATAACCTTATTCATATTCACAAAATATGAATTCCAAATGCATAAATAATAATAATAATTATTAGGAGTAGCAGTAGTATTCATGCATTTGTAATTCATATTTTTTATTATTTGTTTTTTTTAAAGACGTTCTCTTTAGCCAATCAGATGTAAATTTTCAATCCAGCCAAGTGTAATACGCTTTGCTCACAGCACTGAGCAAAGTGTATTATGATTGGCTGGATTGAAAACTTATATCTGATTGGCTAAAGAGAGCGTCCTTTAAAAAAACACTAATTTGTGAATTGGAGCTTGGCAGGAAAGTCTCAATATAAGGCACACACAAACCCCCCCAAAAAATGGGTGTCTCCACTGGTGCAACACCAGCACCGCTGCTGACATCACCCTCACTCTCCTTTGAAAGTGCTATCATGGGTCCAGTCTCTGAGAGGCTATCCAGCATACATTTGACAAACACCCTTGGGCTGAGAAAGGAAGAACTAAATATTCATATGTCACCCCTTGGAATGCAAATCTCAAGAATTTCCTGTGGGGTGGATATATTCATATGAGAAAAGCGTCCTTTAGGTTGATGGACGTGAACCAATCGCCTGGACACACCAATTTCAGGAGTGTAGAATGAGTGAGTATTCTGAACTTGTACTTTCTTAGGTATTTGTTCAGTGCACATAAAACTAATATGGGACAGAGAGCCAGAGTTCCTTTCTTCAAAACGAGGAAGTATCTCAAGTAAAAGCCGCTTTGGCTTTGCTTGGGTGGAGCCACTCTTATTGCTCTTCTGTACAACAAAGAGGAAATTTCCTCTTGGAGAACATGTGCTGATTCCCCCCGCACTTGAGAATGAATTATCTCTCTGAATTGGAGGGGCAGGCAGCAAACTGTAGTCTGTACCCAAATTGTATTGTTTTCAACACCCAAAGGAATTGTGTGCAAGCTTGTCAATTGTTTATTTGCAGTGTTTGGGCTCCATCTAGTGGCTACATTGTGAGCAAGTTTGTGGTCTGTGCTGCGCATATGTGAACATATGGACAGAGTTTAAGTGGCTCACTACCATTAATGGAGTGGTGACTCCCTGACATGGTGTATAATATGTTCTTTTAATATGTTTTTTGGCCATTTTGTTTTGCAACACTTTTTTGGGGTGACGGTGAAAACTTTATTGAGTTTTGAGAGTGGGTGTGCACAACACCATCACTTCACTGCTCTGCATCCCCTGGCCCAACCGGGCTCTGTTTTCCCCACGGAACATCTGGGAACTTTGGAACTCACTTGCTCCTGAACGCTGAAGAACTGAGGGGTGGGAGCCAGCAAATGGAGGGGCTGTGGGCTCCTTTCCACCAGGAAAACACCATCAGACTGCCTTCTTCTTCCTCCTCACTCCCTGAGTGGGGTGAGGAACTGGAGGGACTGTCTGAGCTGTAACAAGCAGATAGTTCTTTCTGGGCCAGGCAGGCTTCTGCTCTGGAATTCCGCTCTGAACTGCTGTATTCGCATGTGGTCTCTGCCGCATATGAATGCAGAAGCTAGGAGGTGGATGAGCCACCACCTGTGCAAAGGTCTGTCGAGGTGGTGATGGGGTGCAGTCTGCATCTTTCTCAGGCTGCAAAGCCTCATCGTCCCTCTTCTTCTCCTTGCATCTTTTTTGCATCCTTGTCAGGGCTGAGCCAAATATGCCCTTTGAGACAACTGGTGTATCTAGAATGGCTTCTTTCTCCCTGTCAGAAAGATTAGCCAAGTTAAGCCAGCATATTCTCTCTTGAATGACTATTATTGCATGGCCTTGCCTGCAGCTTGGACCACACATCTCTGAAAATGGAGAGAGAGATCTGTAACAACACAGATCTCATCCGACTGTGTATGGCCTGGCATGGCAAACACTTCGTCCTGCAACTTCGCTTTGGTGTGTGGTCAGCATGGAGATCGTGTTGTGCCCTGACTGAGAGAGCAACTGCTTTGTACAGTAAGCACGTGCTATCATAATTTGATTGGAACCGATCTGCAAAGTCGGGTATGCAGCCACCGTGTGCCTTGGGTGCAAATGTGCCGCTAATAAAGGCTCCATGGGAGGCATGCGGAGAAGACCCTCCTTCTCCATTCCCACCACATTGAGAGCAGATCCCCCTTGAATAGGCACTTTACTGGTGAACTATTTGACCTTCCAGGTGACTGGCACCACCTTTAAGAGCTCTGGAAATATTGGAAGGAGCTGGCTCACTGCCTGTTTCACTCTTGTCAGTCTTTTACCCAGAAAAGTCATTATAACAGATGCATCATTGTCTGGTTGGCATCCATGAGGGCAGGGTAATAAATGGATGATGGGGTCAGTATCTGAAAAATCTCCACATAAATTTTCTGGAAATGCTGACAGTTCTCTTTCAAGCACAAGTTTCAGTGTCTAACTATGAATAAAAAAGAATGGATGTCTCCATTGGTGCAATACCAGCACCACTGCTGACATCACCCTCACTGTCCTCTGAAAGTTCTGTAACCCAGCTGCTACCCAGCGTTGAAACTCTGTCAGGAATCATCGACCTAAGAGAATGACTACCAGGGCTGAGGCCATTAGCCCTAATAGTCTGAGGCATGTGTCAAAGGAAATGCTGCTTCCCCTCCGAGACTTGACCAGACATTGAGTAAATTTTATTACTCTCTCCTCTGACAGTCACACTCTGAATGTCACAGAATCCAGTGACAGTCCCAGATACATTATTGACTTTGTGGGAATTAATACACTATTTTCTGTGTTTTATATTAAGCCCAGTTTCTGTAGATGTTCATCACTGTGTGCTCTCTGACTTTGCACTCTGACTGAGCTGCTACCAGCCAATCCTCTATGTATGTAGCGAGATGAATGCCTTTTCCTCTGAGCAGAGTTGGAGCTGCTTCTGTACATTTGACAAACACCCTTGGGCTGAGAGACAAGCCGAAAGGAAGAACTAAATATTCCTATGTCACCCCAAACCTCAAGAATTTCCTGTGGTGTGGATATATTCATATGTGAAAATAATTGTCCTTCAGGCCAATGGACATGAATCAATTGCCAGGCCGCACCAGTTTCAGGAGTGTAGAATGAGTGAGCATTCTGAACTTGTACATTCTTAGGTATTTGTTCAGTGCATGCAAATCTAATATGGGGCGGAGAGCCTGAGTCCCTTTCTTTGGAATGAGGAAGTATCTCGAGTAAAAGCCGCTTTGGCTTTGCTCAGTTGAAACCACTCTTATTGCTCCTCAGTTCAGCAAAGAGGAAATTTCCTCTTGGAGAACATGCACTGATTCCCCCACACCTGAGAATGAATCATCCCTCTGAATTGGAGGGCTGGAGGTCAGGGGGGCACTTAGTAAACTGCAGCCTGAACCCGAATTGTATTGTTCTCAGTTTGTGGTCTGTGCTGCACATTCGTGAACACTTAGTGCTTAGACAGAATTTAAGTGGCTCTCCACCATTAAGGGAGCAGTGACTCCCCGAGGTGGTGTATAATATGTTCTTTTAAAATGTTTTGCAACATTTTTTTTGGGGTGACAGTGAAAACTTTGAGTTTTGAGAATGTAACATGCTTGTGACTAGTGGGTGGGTGTGCATCACGGCACCATCTCTTCACTGCTCTGCATCCCCTGGCCCAACCGGGCTCTGTTTTCCCCACAGAAGAACTAAAGGGTGGGAGCCAGCAAATGGAGGCGCTGTAGATGCCCTCTACAATATATCCCCTCTGAGATAACCAGTGCATCCAGAATAGCTTACTTTTCCCTGTCAGAAAGCCATGTTAAGCCAGAGTCTTCTCTCTTGAATGATAATTGTTACCATGGTCTTGGACCTCACATGTCTGAAGATGGTATGCAGTCAGCATGGAGATCACGTTTAAAGCTCTGACTGAGAGAGCGACTGGTTTGTAAGCACGTTCCACCATATTTGATTGGAACCGGTCCACTGGATGGCAACGTCGGCTTTGCAGCCCGCATGCGCCTCGGGTGCAAATGCACCGCCACTAAAGGCTCCATGGGAGGCATGTGGAGAAGACCCTCCTTCACCATTCCCTCCACATCGAGAGCAGATCCCCCTTAAATGGGCACTTTACTGGTGAACAGTTTGTCCTTCTAGGTGACTGCCACTACGTCCAAGTGGATATATTGGATATATCCAGCTCTGGAAGGAGCTGTCTCGCTGCCCGTTTTGCTCTCAACAGTCTTTTGCCCTCATAGTGTGACTTTGCAGCCTCCGCTACCACAGTCGGCCATGGAATATTTAGATACTCTGCAGCACATATTGTAGATCAACACTGAGAAACGGAGAGGATGCTGCCCCATCCACCTCCTCCATGGATCCCGCTTCCTCGGAGAGAAGAAAGTCAGATTGTCCCTCTTCCTCAAAATGAAGCACCTCCTCATCCTCCTCATCTGTGCTGAGCACAGTGGGCAAAGGGGCGCATGCATCGAGCTGTTCACTCCAAGATAATGCCGCTGTGGTGGGCAGCCTCACATGAATGGATACCTGCAGGGTGACAGCCGGAGCAGGGCTAGCTGACACGAGGGGATCCTGGCCTGACAGGCTAGCTTGCATGCTAGTTTGCGACGAAGGCTCTTCATGGTGAAGTGCGCACAGTGCTCACACGATCCGGGAATATCGATAGCCGCTTGGGAATGTTTCAGCCCGAGACATGCAGAGCAGACCTGGTGTGTGTCCTTGCATGAAATCTTATTCCCGCATGAGCAAAACCGCAGAGAATCCCCCCCCATTAGCCAAAGTACTCTGCACTGCTGCAGCCATTTAGCCGAGGTACTTAACAATAAGTTGGAGTGCAAGTTTAAAGAGTCAGGCAAAAATGGCATGGTGGCCAGCAACCAGTGTGGAGGCTAGATGATGACTATTCAAACTGTAGTTCAAGCTTCTAGAGTGAAGAGAGAAAAGGTTTTTGAATATTGTAATGACATTGTGTTGCTTCTCTTATACTGGCAAAAGGAGCCACTCCCAGACACAAGCATCGTGTCTGCCAGCCAATAGGGGCTGGCGTAATGTAATAGGGCTTCTGAGGAATATGCAGAAGGGACATATCCCCATAGTGAGACACCGAAACGTATGCTTGAAAGAGAACCAAAGCAATATGCACACGTGACAATTTGCAAATGCAGATTCAACCATTAATTTAAAAATTGACACTTTATGTATTTATGAATTTTGTTTTGCGTCTATGAATCGTGTTTTGTGAATGTAAATTTATTGATGCATTTTTTTATATCGTATTTTGTGAATATGAATTAGGTTATGAGTGTGTGGATTGCTGTTTGCAAATATATTCACTTTTTTGTGAATGTGAATTAGCTTACGCATTTGTGAATCGGATTTTATAAATATATTCATTTTGAGATTATCCTATTTCCATGAGTAGCAACCAGGCTAACGTTTATCACTGTGTTAATGAGTAGTATGTGAATTTGTAATTAGTTGAGGACATCCCGTTTTCCAGATATAATTTACTAGCACAGATTTGATAACGTCAGCTACAATATGATACGATAACGTTAGCTTGTTACCTGCTAAAAGGATGCTCGCTTATCTGTTCTAATTTGCCATTCTGCCACAAACAATGTGATTTAGTTGTCATCAGAGAAAGCTTTTTTGAAGTGATTTGTTCATTAGGGGGCTAGTTAGTTACTCATGAAAATGCTAATCAAACACACCTGCCTATGATTTTCAAGTAATCCTGAAGACTTTGGTTAGATTTTTCAGGTGTGTTTGATTAGGGATAGAGCTAAACTCTGCAGGACCGGAATTGCCCATCCCTGGTTTAGAAGCTAATTTCACAGTTTCAGTGGCCTATTCCAGTATATTGTCTGGTATTTGTATAAATAAAACTTAATGAATTTTTTGGGGGGCTCTGATGGAGTAGGATTGGAGACGGTGGATTTTAAATGTAGTGAAAATGTTTATATATTTATTGTTTTATGTACAGGTTATTCCAAAAGTTACTTCTGTATTATTGTGATTGGATTTCAGGTGCCAACTTTGTATTTCAAAAAATAATTTCTTCTCTTGTCTTTTTGAACAGAGTGTATAATTATATGTATTTATTTTAGGAATTTATTTATAGAAATTGGGTATGGTCAAGTATCAAATAAAATGTAAGCTTGCATTGATGTTTATGTTGCACTGAAGTTACTGTTGTTAGTAATTGTTTAAAAATTACCATGGTAAAACAGAGTTCCAAGGTATAAAAATATGGAGTTTGTCATTGTCATTGTCATCAACCAAACAGTGACCAGTTTTGTTACATAATGTGATTAATGAAAATAAATAAATACTATTCCCAGAGTCACCAGAATTGAATGTTTTGGTGCCGAATTTGCAAATAAATAAATAAATAGATAGATAGATAAATTCTTCCCTGGGGCATGCCCCCAGACCCCCCCTAAATTTTTTATGTATTTCTGTAAACATTCTTATGGGGCCTGTGCCCCAGTAGTGATCAAACTCTAGAAATGCCTCTGGATTAAACAGTATCCGTCAGCCATGCTTTTATTTTAAGAATCTTACATGGCTGTGAAAGTAATTCACTATTCTCAGTCAAGTATATTCAGGAGATTTCAAAATTTATAGAGACTGTATAGCGGACATATTGTAGACTATGTTTCTATTTCACAGCCTGGTGATAAAGTTCCAACCGGCACCTGTGAAGTCTGTGTTTGTGGTTCAACTGTGAACTCCAGCACTAAACTTCTTAATACAGAATGCACTCCTATGTACTGCAAGACAACTTGCCCTACGGTAATGCCTTTATTCTGCATGAATTACATAATCAAGACCTAAATAAATACAAGACCTAAATAAAATAAATACTGCTTCACAAACTCACTAGAACATCAAGTGCCATGTTCCAATGGCTTACGTGAAACTTACGTTTAAGCTACAAAACATATTTGTTGATTGAATGTTCATTCATTGTCCAATAAATTAGTCATGTAAAAACGCTAAAAATATGTATTCACTATTTTATTACAGAATCAATATATGTATACTAACTTGGAAATAGCCCTGCATGCAATAATTAAAATATGGATTAAATGTTTATTTATGATTAATGTTTTACAGGGCTTTTCCTATGAAGCTGTACCAGGGCAGTGCTGTGGAATATGTGTACAGAAACAGTGTGTATATGACAAAGCAGGTTCACCCAACAACATAACCACAGTTGAGGTACGGCCAATAGGCTGTGATTAGTATTTGAATTCTCTTACACACAAAGTCAATTATGATTCTTTGGTTATGGATTGTTTCCTCCTTGTCCGTGTCCCATACTCTCTGAATATTTTCATCAGGTTGGACAGAGCTGGACTCCTCCAAATGAACCGTGTGTGACCTTCAATTGCACAAAAGTCAACAATGTGTTTGTCTTGGTGAAGATACCCCCTTCATGTCCTGAGTATAATCCAGAAGACTGCATTCCTGTATGTTTAGCACCTGTGGCTAACCTTGCCCTTACATCATATACCAATGCTTAGTTATGGTTATTTGAATGCATTTTTTTCAGAACTGTATGAACTTTACTATTAAGGAATGGCAATTAGTAAATAAAAATGATTTACATTTTTTTGTGTCCTTTTTTTTAGGGCACAGAGAAAACCACAGCGAATGGATGTTGCAAAACATGTAAGATGATTAACATCATTTCTCTCCATTTTTTCATCTCTTACCAATATTACTTTATCACACAAACATGTATAACAGCACATCCTGAAGTGTCCTATTTCTCTTATACCACAGTGATTTGCCATCAGTTGCATTTTTTTTCTTTAATAATGAACAACACATCATACTTTGTAACCATTTATAGTTACACTTAATGTTGTGGAATGTCCATTACACAAGTTAGTTACTATTATCACTTACATTATAACATAAACAGTCGTCCCTTCACCAGACTCTCATTGTTTCTCTCTCTTGAAGTTAATAAGACAAAAATGCAACTTATCAAGTTACAGAGAAACCAGAAAGCACAAAGTCCTCTGTCCTGAAGACTCTCCCATGGTGGAAAACTTATTGAATTTTACAATGCACTGACGCACTGTCATGTTTTCTTAATCCATTTATTATTAGCCTTAGATAATGTAGATTGTCCTCCATATAAAAGTCCCAGTGAACAAGTTGTCACTATAGAAACAATAATTTATTAGTACAATTATCAATGTAATATTTTTCTGAATGTTATATCAAACAAAGAACATTGTTCAGACCACTGTTTCAGAATATCAGCAGCACTTTTATATAGAAATACAATAATACAATCATATTATACAGTATTTACAATTAAATTGTTTACAGCAGCTTTATCTAAACCTTTCTGTCTTTTGTTTGACATGTATCTTAATATGCATGTATAATATGTATTTGATTAACCTTTATTAAATATGAGTACATTTCTCTGTATTTGACATTCAGGTGAGCTGCATAACTGCCGTGTGTTAAAGAACAGCACCTACTTGGAGGTTAACAACTGTAAATCCATCAATCCTGTGGAGGTAACCTCCTGCGCTGGATCCTGTACCACCAGCTCAATGTGGGTTTGCTCACTTATAAACGGGCACACACACACACACTCACACACACACACACACACACACACACACACACACATATATCATAAATATAGATATAGGAATAGGTAGAGAGACTAGAGTTAAATCAAGAGAAGATACAGAAAGTGGAGACTTTACATTCACTGTACTCACAACTGCTATTTGACCATGTAGTATTAGCACATTTATAGAAGGGATTTATTTATTTATAATCGCACTATCCGGTGTCACCCAGATGAGGATGGGTTCCCTTTTGAGTCTGGTTCCTCTCACGGTTTCTTCTTCATATCGTCTCAGGGAGTTTTTCCTTGCCATCGTCGCCTCTGGCTCGCTCATTGGGGATAAATTCGTACATTTAAAATCTATATCCTGAGTTCATATATTTTTGTAAAGCTGCTTTGGGACAATGACCATTGTTAAAAGCGCTATACAAATAAAACTGAATTGAATTGAATTGAATTGTATGCCAAGAAGTGAAGAACGATGTAGTTCTCTCACATACACATACAGTACATCACACCACATACAGTCACATACACAAAACAGACTTTTTCAGCAATATTCTTCCTCTCGCCATTCTTTTGACGGTCTATTCTCCCTTCCTTGTGCAGATATTCAATGGCAGCGAATACCATGACGCACCACTGCTCCTGCTGTCAGGAACGCCGAACCAGCCTCAAGAAAGTGCAGCTGCTCTGTGCCAAAGGTCACCTGAAATCATACACCTACACTTACGTCGAAGAGTGTGACTGTCATATCACAGAGTGCGCAGACTCACATGAATCTGATTAAACGCTTCATTCTATCATTACAGCTTACAGAATTTAAATAGAGCACGATATATCAAAGTATATAATCAATTAATTCCTTTGGGTAATGCCAGAAATATGTTTTGTATGTATGTTTTGTTAACATGGGAACAGGGTTCTGTGTTTTGCCATCCAGTTAAGTATACAAGGGACATAAACACTTTCCCTTCCTGCTTTGTCTTTCTCCGGTGTTGATGGCTATATATTATTTCTTTTTATAGGGTAATTAAGGATAATAATAAAAAATAATCATGCAAGCAAAGCTGGTTTGTCTGTTAATTATGTTAATTATGAATGTTCTTATATTTCTTATTTTCATGTATTACAAAATACAGTGGTGCTTGAAAGTTTGTTAGAATTTTCTATATATCTGCATATATTTGACCTAAAACATCAGATGTTCTACCTAAAAGTAGACAAAGAGATCCCAGTTAAACAAATGAGACAGAAATTTTATATTTGGTCATTTATATATTGAGGAAATTGATCCATTACATATCTGTGAGTGGCAAAAGTATGTGAACCTCTAGGATTAGCAGTTAATTTGAAGGTGAAATTAGAGTTGGGTGTTTCCAATCAGTGGGATGACAAGCAGGTGTGAGTGAGCACCCTGTTTTATTTAAAGAACAGGGATCTATCAAAGTCTGATCTTCACAACATATGTTTGTGAAAGTGAAAAAGAGTTGTTGGAGTTTGGAAAAAAGAAAACACTGCATTTCAGCATAAGAACCTTATCCCATCTGTAAAACCTGATGGTGGTAGTATCAAGGTTTGGGCCTGTTTTGCTGCATCTGGGCTATGACGGCTTGCCATCACTGATGGAACAATGAATTCTGAATTATACCAGCAAATTCTAAAGGAAAATGTCAGGACATCTGTCCATGAACTGAATCTCAGTTCATGCTGCATGAGTGGGTCATGCAACAAGACGACCCTAAGCACACAAGTCTTTCTACCAAAGAATGGTTAAAGAAGAATAAAGTTAATGTTTTGGAATGGCCTAGTCAAAGTCCTGACCTTAATCCAATAGAAATGGAAGGACCTGAAGCAAGGGTCTTTTGGCACAATGGGTCAATACCGGCACAGATTCGTTTTTTCTCGTCTGGACCAGCACTGGGCCAGCTCCAGACCAGATGTAGATTCTGGTCTAGCTGTGTTCTGGATCTGGTTCAGTACCATGCCGGATCTGGGCCAGCTTATTTTGTAGACAGACAGACAGACAGACACACACACACACACACACACACACACAATAAGAAGTATACATATCTAATACATACTAATATAATATAATATAATATAATAATAATAATAATGTAATGCCTCAGCACAAGCAGCATCATATAATTCACACAATTATAACCAGAAGAAATAAAACAATGGGCCTTCTCAGCCAGAGAACCCACAAGAAACTCTGGACCAAAATGTCTCCACTCAGGGAGCCATAAAACAAGGAATCCACCCCAGACACCCAGGAGCCACTTAAATCCAGCATGTGCATCTGCCTTATCTCAACCAACACGGCAAGCGTTAAAGGCCTCCTTGACCCAGGGCTGAACCCTCTCGACCACAGAAACTGCTCTCAAATGCAGTGATTTAGGCCTTTTTGGGCCAGACCAGTAAGGCCAATAAATTGTGGAAGAAAGGAGAGACCTTTTCGCTCAGTCACAAAGATTACACATTCCACAAGTCCACACAAGGACTCGCACATTCCACAATCGGTGCCTACCAGGAGCAACGACTGTGGGAATTAATACATCTTTGAACAACTGCAATCACCTATGTCCTACCATGTGTTGTTCTATTTTCGTCATGTGTATCACCTTTAAGTTGCCACTAATTATTTCATTTAATCATGTATTAGTGTAGTAGCCCTAGGAGGATCATTGTGTTTTAAATATTAGTAATGTACTTTAAGTATAGTCAAACATGTCTTGTTTGGTATGTATGTGTTCATTGAGTGATTTCCTAAATCATAAGAGTAAGGAAATTTGTGTAGATTGTTCTGATATGTACATGCAAGTTTCAGGACAAAGTTTAATAATCCACTCATCATTGAAGAGTGCGGAACCACTCATCCACATGGACAAGGGGCTGATTAGCATAATAGGTGGAGAATCTGGCTAACACCCCGCCCAAAGACAATATTGATTGGAGGAAGCACTCTGGGCTGGACTAGCCCAGGAAGTGTTAAAATCCTAAGAACACAAGTTTGAGTTCGTCACTTGCTTCGCTCTCTCTCCTGTCTCTTGCTTCTTGGCACGTTTCGAAGGACGGGGTCGGTGGAGGGTCTCCAGAGCCAATCAACGTCGGGGAGATCAGATCACGTTTACCTCGGCCTGGGGACCCAGCGAGAGCCGCCGCCTGCTTTTCAAACCTCCCGCCTTCATTCCACTCAGCATTCCGATTGGTCTTCCGAGACGCCTCTCACCGACCAGACCGCCGACGACACCACGACGTAACGAGGAAATCCCTTCAACACAGCTAAGGCAAGCGCAATACCCCAGAATCTAGCTAATCTGGTGTCTATAATAAGTTGAGCCCTTCTAAAGGAAGTGAAGATAAATTAATAAGTTGATGGTTCGTTCAGATCATGGTCTGTGAAATAGCATGCAACGCTAGAGACTCGGAACTTCATTCACCCTTCATCAACACCCGTTTATGTATGCGTGCGTGTGTGTGTGTGTGTGTGTGTTTGTGTGTGTGTGTGCGTGTGTTTTATATATTAGATTAGTTTCTGTGTCATAGAATAGTTCAATAAAGTCTCGTCTGTTCTTAAATGCGTGTTCTTTTTGCTTACAAGTGTCTATTGCCTTGAATTGCGATTCTGCTACATGCTCTTAGAATAATGTGTCACTATGTTTAGGATATTATTGCCGGTGGCCACGGAGGTAATATCTAATGCATAATTGATGAATACACTAGTTTCAACTTATCGCTGGACGAATAGTTGATCAGTAATACTAAATTAGTCAAATTTCCCTTTACGAGCTGATCTGTTAATCTCTCTGACATCTTTGGAGGAGAATAAAGATAGCTCGATTTAACAACTAATTTTTACTTACGTAAAATGGTGGAGAATATATCAAATTAACCCAAACAGCTAATTTTCACTACATATTCTGGTAGATAATGCGGGCACGCTTTAAAACTCTTGTCTCCTTTAAAACGGTGCTTTGAATCCAAGCGTGCGCTTTTCTATCATTTTTAAAGCTGATTCGCTACAATAATAATAATAATAATAATAATAATATAATTATATATATAATAAAATACATACTAATTTCAAGCATCTTCTCATATACATGACGATGAATATATATCAATCTTATTGATGAATATATAAATATCTTATTGTCTTATGCCACTGATATTTATGAAGCTCTTAGACATCAAAAAGTTGAAAGCACTGAATTATTACAATTACTGTACAGAACACTTTTCTACAGTAAAATACCACAATAATCTAGTGTTAGTGCTAGTGCTCAGCAGTCACCACCTCACTGTAAACATACATTCAAAATAAAATTGGACATAAGCATAAATTTGACTTATTCAAAGGTTTTATCCGTTGATCTATCTTCCATTTATTTAGCATATTAAAATAATTAAATTTATACACAAAACAATGCAAAAACTGTCACTGTGCATCGTTTCTTTCATTTTGATAATTTTTGCACAACAATTCAAATGCTGTGCTTACATAAAACAGCTTAAAGCAGTGTTACACAATGTGAAAGAGAAGAATCTGGATAATTACCACAGGGAAATTGTCTGTCTGGCAAGTTTCATTAGAAGGTATTTCAGGTGTAGTAGTATAGCCAAAGATTTGCCTAACAAATAAAACAAATTACAACTAACCATAATGACTTTTTTGGGCATGGTTAAAAACATCAGCAAATTGCTTTAAGAGTAAGAACTGTTTATACTAAACCAGGCACACTAAATATTCAATTAGCCTACACTACTGAGCCTGTACAAGGAATCGTTGTTTCACTTGACCTCTGTAGTACAACTCAACAAAGAGTCCATTGCTTACTTTGGTAATTAGAGCAAGTTACTGCATAGCAAAAAGAGAGGTTGGCACTACCTAATATGTGAGCTCTATAGTTAAAGATATTTCTAAATGTATTTTCAAATGATGCATAGGTGTCATAGTCTCAGAATATGAAACCTTGGCTTAATTTTTCTCTTCCTAGTGACTTCTTCCTCATCATATGTTTGTAACTCAGAGGTATTACATGTCAGTGAGGCCCTCACTTTCTCTCTTGCTTTAAGGTAATCACCTGATCATTTTATTATAGTCTGTCATAGAGGTGGAACACAACTATCCCCTTTTCTGTGAAAAACAACTATTGCCAAATATGTGACAAAATATTTTGGCTGGTGTTCAAAACCTACTATTAAGTACTGACTGTTAAATGTATGTAAATTAATGAATACATTATTGACAGAAATAAACCATTCATAATTAGAATTTTAAATATGTTAAGTTTGTTTACGGCATTGGTGTATTTCATAACTATTTAGTGTATTTAGTGGATCCTTACCAGTTCTTGAGAGAACTCGAACATCATACCTTTTCCAGTGTGCTCCTGGCTCTTCACATTTTTGCATAGCTCTTTTTATGCATTCAACACTTCTATAGTTTGGCCACCAAGTGACACCATCCTCAAACCATGACTCAGATATAATGTTGACAGTCTTTGTTTCCATAAATTCTATTAAAGGAAGTGCTCCTAATCTCAGCTTGTTACCTGTATAAAAGACACCTGTCCACAGAAGCAATCAATCAATCAGATTCCAAACTCTCCACCATGGCCAAGACCAAAGAGCTGTCCAAGGATGTCAGAGACAAGATTGTAGACCGACACAAGGCTGGAATGGGCTACAAGACCATCGCCAAGCAGTTTGGTGAGAAGGTGACAACAGTTGGTGCGATTATTCGCAAATGGAAGAAACACAAAATAACTGTCAGTCTCCCTCGGTCTGGGGCTCCATGCAAGATCTCACCTTGTGGAGTTTCAATGATCATGAGAACGGTGAGGAATCAGCCCAGAACTACACGGGAGGATCTTGTTAATGATCTCAAGGCAGCTGGGACCATAGTCACCAAGAAAACAATTGGTAACACACTACGCCGTGAAGGACTGAAATCCTGCAGCGCCCGCAAGGTCCCCCTGCTCAAGAAAGCACATGTACAGGCCTGTCTGAAGATCACCAATGAACATCTGAATGATTCAGAGGAGAACTGGGTGAAAGTGTTGTGGTCAGATGAGACCAAAATTGAGCTCTTTGGCATCAACTCAACTCATCGTGTTTAGAGGAGGAGGAATGCTGCCCATGACCCCAAGAACACCATCCCTACCGGCAAACATGGAGGTGGGGACATTATGCTTTGGGGGTGTTTTTCTGCTAAGGGGACAGGACAACTGCACCGCATCAAAGGGACGATGGACGGGGCCATGTACCGTCAAATCTTGGGTGAGAACCTCATTCCCTCAGCCAGGACATTGAAAATGGGTCGTGGATGGTTATTCCAGCATGACAATGACCCAAAACACACAGCCAAGGCAACAAAGGAGTGGCTCAAGAAGAAGCACATTAAGGTCCTGGAGTGGTCCTGGAGTGGCCTAGCCAGTCTCCAGACCTTAATCCCATAGAAAATCTGTGGAGGGAGCTGAAGGTTCGAGTTGCCAAACGTCAGCCTCGAGACCTTAATGACTTGGAGAGGATCTGCAAAGAGGAGTGGGACAAAATCCCTCCTGAGATGTGTGCAAACCTGGTGGCCAACTACAAGGAACGTCTGACCTCTGTGATTGCCAACAAGGGTTTTGCCACCAAGTACTAAGTCGAAGGGATCAAATACTTATTTCACTCATTAAAATGCAAATCAATTTATAATTTTTTTGAAATGCGTTTTTCTGGATTTTTTTGTTGTTATTCTGTCTCTCACTGTTACAATACACCTACCATTAAAATTATAGACTGATCATTTCTTTGTCAGTGGGCAAACGTACATGTTACATAACACAGACGTGTAGGTCGGAAGAGGGAGTCAGGATGCATGCGCTGGGGAGACATCAGTAAATGTAGAAGAGTTTATTCCAAACAGAAGAATCCATACTATGAGCAAAACAAACTATAATCCAGGCTGTAGTAAACAAGAGTAGTGATCTGGGAATCATCGGAACAAAGCGCACGGTTAAACACATCTACTAGACTATACAAGAATATCCTATGATTAACTATGACAAACTAACAAACGCTAAACTAAACTAATACTCCGTGCCGAAGCGGAAACGGAGTGTCGTATTTAAAGACACACAAATCTTACACACCAAATCAAACACACCTGGAAACGATAATCACATTAAACAGAGAACCAATGAGAACTAAGGAGGCGGAGACATGACAACCCAAAACATGAGCACATGGGGAAACACAGGAGGCGGAGACATGACGTGAACGAAAACAAAAAGCACATGGCAAAAGTAAACAAAACATGAGTCCATGAATGAATTGCGCTGGAATGCGGAAGCACGCCACTCGTCACACTTTGCAACGTAACGAGGGCTGGAGAAGCGGAAACCTAACAGAGCCCCCCCAAGGCGCGGCTCCCGAAGCGCCGCAAGTTCTATCCACTTTGGTGGACCTGGGCCACTGGGCAGGATCCTAACCTCTGCCCTCCAGGACCTGAGGCTGGTTATGTCCAGTGTCGCGTAACCCGAGCAGAACGTGTCGGGTTTTCCTTGAGAACCTGGTCGAGAACCTGGTCGAGAACCTGGTCGAGAACCTGGAGTGATGCTTGACCTGGTGCTTGACTTGGAGCTCGGAGTGATGCTTGACCTGGTGCTGGGCCTGGATCTCGGAGCTGCACGTGACCTGGTGCCGGGCCTGGATCTCGGAGCTGCGCGTGACCTGGTGCTGGGCCTGGATCTTGGAGCTGTGCTTGACCTGGAGCTTGACCTGGAGCTTGACCTGGAGCTTGACCTGGAGGCAGGATCGGAGTCAGCTCTGGCACCAGGATCAGAATCAGCTCTGGAACCAGGATCGGAATCAGCTCTGGCACCTGGATCAGAGACAGACTTGGAAACAGACTTCGAGAGAGACTTGGAAACAGACTTCAAGAGAGACTTGGAAACAGACTTCAAGACAGACTTTGAGAAAGACCTGGAAACAGACTTCGAGACAGACTTGGAAACAGAACAGAGAACTCGGTTAGACCGAAAACCATAGACAAAATCAAAAACTTGGTTGGAAACAGCATTGGAAATTAAATTGGAGACAGGGCTGGAGACAGAGGAGGAGACAGAGGAGTGAGCCGGGTTGGAGACAGAGGAGGAGATAGAGGAGTGAACTGGGTTGGAAATGGAGCTGGAACCAGAGCTGGGAGTTAAATCAGCCTCTGAACTGAGAAGAAGAGCAAAAACATATCCAGAAACTAAACCTATGTAGCTAGCTACGAAATCAGAAACTGGACTTGGAACTGAACTAGGAACTGGGCTAGGAACAGGGTCGGAACCTGGACTTGGACATGGAACTGAACTAGGAACTGGACGAGGAACTAGACTGGAACTGGGAACGGGAGCAGGACTGGGAGCAGGACTGGGAGCAGGACTGGGAGCAGGACTGGGAGCAGGACTGGGAACTGGCTCAGAGATTGGCCTTGGAATAGGGCAAAAATCTGGACATAGACTTGGACAAGGGCCTGTACATGGACTAGGATTAGGGCAGGAACCTGGACATGGACTTGGACATGGACTAGCTTGAGAAGAGGTCATCCCATGGACCTCAGACATGGACAGGGCAGGAGTGGAGGTTTCTTCTCGAACCTCTGGTGTAAGCAGGCCAGGAGAGGAGGTTTCCTCTTGAATCTCTGGCTGCTGCTTGGGGCTGGAGGTCGCCTTGTTAACCTCCCTGAGCAGCTCCACTGTGGAGACCTTCTGCTGGGCCTCAGGCTGGAGCTCGGGGCTGGAGGTCGCCACATTAACCTCCTTGAGCAGCTCCACTGTGGAGACCTTCTGCTGGGCCTCCGGCTGGAGCTCGGGGCTGGAGGTCGCCACATTAACCTCCTTGAGCAGCTCCGCTGTGGAGACCTTCTGCTGGGCCTCTGGCTGGAGCTCGGGGCTGGAGGTCGCCACGTTTACCTCCAGGTGTAGCTCCGCTGTGGAGACCTCCTGCTGGGCCTCCTGCTGGAGCTCGGGGCTGGAGATCACCACGTTAACCTCCTTGAGCACCTCCGCTGTTGAGACCTTCTGCTGGGTCTCTGGCTGGAGCTCAGGGCTGGAGGTTGCCACGTTTACCTCCAGGGGCAGCTCCGCTGTGAGGACCTCCTGCTGGGCCTCCGGCTAGAGCTCGGGGCTGGAGGTCGCCACGTTAACCTCCAGGGGCAGCTCCACTGTGGAGACCTCCTGCTGGGCCTCCGGCTGGAGCTCGGGGCTGGAGGTCACCACGTTAACCTCCCGGGGCAGCTCCGCTGTGGAGACCTCCTGCTGGGCCTCCGGCTGGAGCTCTGGGGTTGCCCGCCTGTGGAGCCGTTTGTGTGCTCGCCAACTGCCCTTAAAACAGGTTTGTGAGCAGAAGTAGCTGCTCCTTCCTTCCTGTTTCCTGGAGGTGGGGCACTGGAGAATGGCTGGTCGGGTGCAGCCCTCGGTTGCACACTCCTGAAACTGGGGCTGAGAGGTGCAGGCCGCCACATTTGCCTGCTTCCTCTCATAGTATTCCAGGAACGACTGGCCAGGCTGATCGGGCAGGTAAACTTTGTTCAGAAATACGTTGAGGTCTGGCTCAAATTCCGCGCTCCCATATTCACGGATCAGGAAATCCACGAAACCCGAAATTGTATATAGTTCTTGGTACCCACTGGCGAGGTGGATCTCTGCCAACCAGCGGGCTGAGCCAACTAAACGTGATAGGAGGAACCACGCCCATTGTTCCTCACTGGGTTTGGGGTCCTTTACACTTCAGAAATACGTCTGGGCCTGCCAAAGGAAATGCTGGGGTTTAGTAAAAAAAAACATTATAAGCAGAGGGTGGATAAATGCAGGCCCACTGGGAGGAAGAGATTGAGTCCAGGGGAGGAACAAAAATTGTGGCGCGGCATGTCCCAAATTTCCCTGCTGCATCCATTTTTGGCAGAGTATTCTGTTACGTAACACAGACGTGTAGGTCGGAAGAGGGAGTCAGGATGCATGCGCAGGGGAGACGTCAGTAACTGTAGAAGAGTTTATTCCAAACAGAAGAATCCATACTATGAGCAAAACAAACTATAATCCAGGCTGTAGTAAACAAGAGTAGTGATCTGAGAATCACCGGAACAAAGCGCACGGTTAAACACATCTACTAGACTATACAAGACTATCCTATGATTAACTATGACAAACTAACAAACGCTAAACTAAACTAATACTCCGCGCCGAAGCGGAAACGGAGTGGCGTATTTAAAGACACACAAATCTTACACACCAAATCAAACACACCTGGAAACGATAATCACATTAAACAGAGAACCAATGAGAACTAAGGAGGCGGAGACATGACACAACCCAAAACATGAGCACATGGGGAAACACAGGAGGCGGAGACATGACGTGAAGGAAAACAAAAAGCACATGGCAAAAGTAAACAAAACATGAGTCCATGAATGAATTGCGCTGGAATGCAGAAGCACGCCACTCGTCACACTTTGCAGCGTAACGAGGGCTGGAGAAGCGGAAACCTAACAGTACAAAATCAGCAGGGGATCAAATAATTTTTTCCCCCACTGTACAAACATTTTTCTGAAACATTTAATTATGTGCTAGAAAACTAATGTTTGGGAATCTAAAATGTTTTTGTACTGACTTGATAATGTAGAAGTCATAAAATAAAAAATTTATAACCAAGTTTGTACTAAAAAAAAACAGGGTGCCTAAAACTTTTGCACAGTACTGTATATACAGTGGGTGTAGAAAAGAATCACCCCCTTTAAAATAATCACATTTTGTTGCTTTTCAGCCTGAAATGAAGACAGACACAGTTTTTGTTTTATCCAGCTGTATTTACTCAGTGCAACTTATAACATCCAAGTGAAAGATGTAACACCAACATGTCAGAAAAAAAATAAATAAAAAAAAAAAAAAACAGAATCACTGAGTTGGAAAAGGATCAACCCCCCCCCTCCTAAAAATGACTTGTAAGCTCAATAAGGTGTAGCTAATCACCTTCTCAATGGCACACAAAGCCATTTGACTTTCAACTGTGATCAGCTGTGGTTATTTTGATTAGCTCAGCATGAAAAGAGCTTTCCTGGAGCATTTTGTAGTTCAACTGAAGCAAACAATCAACTATGGGTGGCAAGGCACTGTCAAAAGATCTCCGGGATAAAGTTGTGGACAGGCACAAGTCAGGAGATGGATACAAAAAAATTTCAAAGGCATAATCAATGCCTAGAAGCACAGTGAAATCTATTATTAAGAAGTGGAAGGTATTTGGTACAACACAGACCATCCCTGGATCAGGACATCGCTCCAAACAGCCAGGAGGAAATTGGTCAGAGAGGCTACCAAGAGGCCTACAGCAACTCTGAAGCAATAATTTATACCAAAGAGTTATCACTGTGTGCATGTGACAACAATATCACAAATTCTCCACAAATGTGGCTTGTATGGGAGGGTTGCAAGAAAAAAGTCACCCACGACTGAGCTTTGCCAAAATGCACCTTGAAGATTCTGAGGCCACATGGAAAAAGGTTTTATGGTCAGATGAGACTAAAATTGAATTATTTGGCCTCAACACCAAACGATATGTCTGGCAGAAATCCAATACAGCTCACCATCCAAATAACACCATTCCTACAGTAAAGCATGGAGGTGGTAATATCCTGTTATGGGGGTGTTTCTCTGCAGCAGGGACTGGAACACTTGTCAGGATAGAAGGAAAATGGATGGGGCAAAATACCGTCAAATTCTTGAGGAAAATCTGCTGCCCTCTGCCAGAAAGTTGTCAATTGGAAGGTTTACCTTCCAACATGACAATGACCCAAAGCACACAGCAAAACTGACCACTGTTAGGTTCCCTCTCCCTCTCTCTCACTACAAGCTAGAGAGTAGCATACTTCCGCATTCCACTGAGCGCTTTCCAGCGCTATTCAAAAAAACCCTCTGGACTGTCATTCATGAACTCGCAGTTTGTTTACTTCTGCCATGTGCTCCAATGTTGTCACATTCACGTCATGTCTCCGCCTCCCGTGTTTCCCCATGTGCTGTTGTTTTTGGTTTGTGTCATGTCTCCGCCTCCTTATTTCTTATTGGTTATGTTCGTCTCATTCATTCTATGTAATTATCGTTTCCAGGTGTCGCTGATTTCATCTTGTTTCTGTTTTAATCAACTCTGCTACTTAAACCCCGCTCCGTGTCCACTTCGGCGCAGAGTATTACTTTGGTTTAGTTTAGTTTAGTTTGGTATTAACCTAGAGATAAGAGTAGCGTTTTGTCAGTGGTTCCCAAACCACCGCCTTGCCTGTCTTTTGTTTCCTAGTTCATAGTCCGTGGTTCCCAAACCACCTCCTTGCCTGTGTTTAATCTCGTCGCTCAGTGTTCGTGGTTTCCAAACCACCTCCTTGCCTTGTGTATTTTTTCCCTGTGTTTTTTGGATTACTACCTTTTTGGATTACTGCCTCTTTGGCTAAGTAAACTCTTTTTTTTGGATTATTGTTACCCTTTTTTTGTGGATGGTTTATGTTTGATGGTGTTTTGTGTGTCTCTTTACTTTTGAACTTCCTGTTCCCAATAAACTGACGTTTCCCCTGCGCATGCATCCTGACTCCCTCGTCCTACTACACACCACGTGTCGTAACAGACCACACAGTGATTGAAGGAGAAAAAGGTGAATGTCCTTGCATGGCCTAGTCAGAGCCCAGATTTAAGCCCCATTGAAAATCTGTGGAATGACTTGAAGACTGCAGTCCATAAACGGTCACCATCAAATTTAACTGAACTTGAGCAGTTCTGCAAAGAAGAGTGGGCAAATATTGCAAAGTCTAGATGTACAAAGTTAGTAGAGACATATCCCAACAGACTAAAGACTGTAATTAAAAAATTAAGGCAAATTAAAGCAAGGGAGTGATCCTTTTTCCAACTCAGTGATTCTGTTTTTTTTTTTTTTTTTTCTGACATGATGGTGTTATATCTTTCAGTTGGATGTTATAAGTTGCACTGAGTAAGTACAGCTGGATAAAACAAAAACTGTGTCTGTCTTCATTTCAGACTGAAAAGCAACAAAATGTGATTATTTTAAAGCGGGGTGATTCTTTTCTGTACCCACTGTATCTTTTAAAATGAGGGTCTATGGGAGGTCTTAGCTAGCTTAAGCATTAATGCTATTAGCGTTAACATTAATGCTAGCCTTTTTTCCTCTAAAACAGAATCCTTCCTGCAGCTGCTTTAACTCGTGGGTAAAGTCTTTCAAAAATTCATCAGGGGCATTACCACGCAGCAAACTTTAACAGTAAAAATGAACAGAAGCAGTTAAAATTCGTCAATTACATTTAATTACAGACCTCTGGACCTTCTTCATGTTAGCATGCCCTCTGATAACATAAGAGTTTGCTAACATTACGGTTCTAATGAGCAATAAAAATTCCACACCTTTTTAAGTTAACAAGTACACAACATAATCAATAAGAAATTAATTAATTCATATAGCATTTTGACCACACTGTGTGACTTTCTTTGGTGATGTTTTTGAAGTAACATTCCAACTGTGGCTGCCTCTTCTTCTAAAATTCCAGAAAAATCTGCGCGCTCGTTTCCACGGATACAGACCGGATGCTTTGCAACTGTTTATCACGCCCACTGAAACCCGGACCTGGGCTGGATCTGTATTAGAGCAGTGAAACAGATGTGACTGTAACGTGGATTTGCCGGTTTGGAGACGGATCCGGCTCAGAGTCAGCTGCTGTCTGAGAGACCTGATGACTGAATGCAGCAGTCGTATTAGAACTGATGACATTTACATTTATGGCATTTGGCAGTTGAAATCCCAGCACCGCCAAGCCGCCGCTGTTGGGCCCTTGAGCAAGACCCTTAACCCTCATTTGCTCAGATGTATAAATGAAATAAATGTAAGTCGTTCTGGATAAGGGCGTCTGCCAAATGCCATAAATGTAGAATTGATGACATGATGTGTTTGTGTGCGTATTTGAGTGATTTATGTGTAATCACGTTGTCAAGAAATGAACAGACTGATGTTTTGTGAAATTGTTGATTACATTCTTGAGAAAAACACTGTGACGTGTATAAAATTTCTACAGCACCTCGATGCTGTATGATGCCGTTGTTCTCTTTTACTGAAATAAAATCCCAAAACATTTAAACCATCTGAGTTATTCTTTTGTGGAGCCAGAACTGCCAATATGTCCAAAGGAATGAAAAATATTTATTACACCCCTTCTAACCCGGGTTCTTTAGGTGATTAAAAAAAAAAAAAAAAACCTTTAAAAGATGGTGTCTTAAAAGAAATGGGTGTTTGTTTAACCGATAAACAAGTTTCGGCGAGGACGCTTACACACTACATAGAGCGGCCCCTGTAAAATACAAAAGGGAATCAGGTTTTTTTCTATGGTATTGATATGCAGTTCCAGGCCAATCTAGTTCATATGTCTGCATACGCCGAGGAAAATTACAACAATCATTTTCTGTTGACGTGCATAGATCTGTTTAGTAAATACGCCTCAGATAGCACGTAGTAATCGGCCTGAGCTCAGCCCGGCTGTGTAGATGTTCATAAAAACTCATCCATCCATTTTTTGTACTGCTTATCCTACACAGGGTTGCAGGGAGCCTGGAGCGTATCCCATGGGACTTGGGGCACATTGTGGGGGACACGATCGCACACACACACTACAGACAAGTTAGAAATGCCAATCAGCCTACAATGCATGTCTTTGGACTAGAGGAGGAAACCGGAGTACCCGGAGGAAACCCCCGAAGCACGGGGAGAGCATGCAAACTCCACACACGCAGGGCAGAGACAGGAATCAAACCCCCAACCCAAGAGGTGCGAGGCAAACATGCTAACCACTAAACCACGTGCCCCTATGTTCATAAACTCACAATACTTAACACCATAATGAGGATGTACCCTTTTTTGTTGTTGCTGTTTCTTCTTTCTTTCTTTCTTTTTGCCTTGGATATACTTGATATTGCATTTAGATTTGTGTATTTATTAGTAGGGTTATATTATCTGTTAAAATCCTGTATGCCCAGTATTTGTCAGTGGAGCTACCATAAGAATATCAGTGTGCAGATTTCCATGTGTTACCTCAGAAAATGACAAATAAAAGACTTTTACTTTGACTTCAGGCATTTGCCAATGAAGTATGAATTCATAATCTTATCTCTAACTGAATTGTTAGTGTTCAGAATACTGACAGATGCAAAAGATGTAAAAACAGTTCGAGTGTTTTGTGAACCTGACTTTAATTTTGAAGTGAGTGCAGGACCGCTGTGTCTGACTTCAACATCCACGGTGTCTCGGAGATGGAGGAAAAGTTGTGGAGTGCTGGGGCTGACCCATTAAGCGCCGGTGTTCGCGGTTAATAACGCTGTAAATAGTGAGATTTAAGTTGAGTTTACTTCAGTACCCACAGTATAAACATTGAGCTAACAGCTGTATTAACGGTGGAGCCACAGGCAAGTATATTTGGTGTCACCGGCACACCGCTTTCTCTCCTACACCGCTAGCCAGCTAACTTCACTCCGTCTCCAGTGCGCTAGCTAGGTGTCAGGTTGCTAACCTGGTTAAAAACTGGTGGTTGTTTTAGTCATAAAGTTACCTAGTGGAATACTAGCACATGGGTTATTACATTCCCAGTCATTCCTCGTTGTTTGTTAGCTAGCTCCTGCTCGAGTTTGCTAGTTACGCAACTAGCTTAGGTGACTGTCTGGAACAGCTATCTGTCCCTGTCAGGTTTAATGTGTGTTTGTTTATTTTTCTGTGTAAGAGATGAATTAGCTAAGTAGAGAGAGAACCACCAAAAACCGAACTCTTGTTTCTGTATTTGAGCTAGATAGATTTCAGTGTAAAATTGATTATGCCTACAGGGTTGCCAGGTCTGTGCAAAATGTCGAATCCCGATTACATCTCACAAACCACAACACACAAAAAAAATCTCTAAAACCTGAAACTAGGGGGAAAAGAAAAAGTCCAGGCATAAAAAAATGAAGTCAAGTCAAAATTTATTTATAAACCATATTTAAAGTGCTGTATATAACATTATATAGCATCACATTAAATAGCATCATAGGGCAAAGACTATTCCAGAGTTTCGGACCAATATTCGGAGGCGCTTGCAATTTTTCAATATTACCGCAGATTTGGGCCGAGACGCGTCACCTGACGTCATCACACCGCGCGTTCAGCCAAAGTCCTCATTGATTCACTTGTGTTGAACATGAGTACAGCTAAAACATCACTGTGAAAGAGCGTGCAAAACTATTTTTTTTTTTTTTCAATTGCAATTTTGCCAGTTCAAGTAGTTTTCCACAAAAAAGAGTCTGCAAGTTGCATCGCAAATCTTTTAAAAAGCCACAACATAATCGAGCGTTTTTGGCCGCAACAATCACAAAGAACTCTGCAGAATTCTGTACGGACTGGGAAGCCAGTAAAGAGATGCCAAAACAGGGGAAATACTGTATGAGCTCTCGTTTCAGTTCCTCCAGGATTTTGCATAAATGAACGCAAAATCAATCAAACTGCAATATTCGGAGGAGCTTGCTTTTTTTTATTATTTTTTATTTTTTATTTTTTTACAAAATTACCGCAGATTTTCCGCAGTTTTGGGCCAAGATGTGTCGTGTGACGTCATCAGTACATGCATTCAGCCAAAGCCCTCTTCGATTCACGTGTGTTGAACATGTGTACAGCTAAAAGGTCTCATTTACCAGCAAACATCACTTCGAAAGACTGTGCTGAACAATTTTGTTCAGTTGCAATTTCACCAATTCAAGTAGTTTTCTGTGAAAAAAGCACAAGTTGCATCGCAAATTTTGAAAAAAGCTGCAACATAATCAAGCATTTTTGACTGCAACAATCACAAAAAAAAAAACCCCTCCACAAATCCTGTACATACTGGGAAGACAGTGAAGAGATGGCAGATTGAGGAAGGCCAGCATTACAGAATTACAGTAGTCCAACCGTGCTGTAATGAGCGTGAATCAGAGTTTCCAGGTCTTTTGTAGAGAGAAACTTTTTAAACTTTGTAATAGACCTTAAATGAAAGAAGCTTCCATTAACAACAGTACTAAGTTGTTTATCAAATGAAAAACACAAACACATTTTAGTTCAGAATAGTTAACTGTAGTGCACACGCATTTCTGATTTGCAGTGTCATCATCGCTTGGTGCAGACAAGATCAATTCCATAACCGCTTCATTCGTCTCCCATATTTTTGTGCAAAATATCTTACAAATGAAATGGTTCTGTACATTAGGGCTGGTCGATATATGTAGATATAATATCGATACTGTGATAAATGATTTCGCTATACACTTCTGAGATATCGTTCGTATGGTGATGTATTTTTTATGTTTTTAATAATTAAAAATGGATGGTACTGAATGGATGCCGTTGATTTGATGTACTTTTTTTTTTTGTAAATTGATCTTCTTTGTCTTTGTAGGCATTAAAGAAAAGTATCATCAAACTCAGTTTAATGTAATTTTGTTTATTTCACTACTGTTTTATAACAGTTTGTTAGCTAAATTATGTATCATGGTACACATCGTGTGTCATAGATATGTCCCCAAGTATCGTGATATGATATTTTTGTCATCTCGCCCAGCCCTAGTATACATGATTGACACTGTCTGCACTTACACTTTCCCTTTGTTTGCCATAGCCTATGTTTGCTGAAATTTATTAGATTAATCTCTGATTATTTGCTCTTGGCGGTGCCAGACTATTTGTAAAAATAGCCAGAAAACAAAATCAAACCTTAAAAACTGCGACTCTGGCAACCCTGGATACCGATCACACTTACCGATACCGAGGCTCTCTCTCCTCTCTTAGCTCAGACCTCTCAGCTCTCTCTCTTTCTTTATCTCTGATATTTTCCTGTACCTAGAACAAAATTCCATTAAATCGCTGATTCCCTAACTGATCAGTTAACAATTAATCATTTCCCTTTTCTTATTCATTGTATCAATGTTTTTTAAATGCAGTCATGGCAGCCCTGTCGGAGGAGGTGCTGCTGGTGGTGAAGAAGGTCCGGCAGAGAAAACAGGATGGTACACTTTACCTGATGACCGAGCGCATAGCCTGGGGCCCGGAAGGAAAAGATCGCTTCACCGTCAGCCACCCGTACGCCGACATCCGTTGTGAGTGACACCCAAAGCTGACCAACGTTTACCACTTTACCCATCTTCAGATGCATAGCATGTGCTAGTAGTTTTGTACAGTGTTTTAAAAACCTTTTGCCTTGACCGCACAGGTCAGAAGATCAGTCCAGATGGCAAAGCAAAGATCCAACTTCAGTTGGTGTTACACACAGGAGAGAGCACCACCTTCCACTTTGCTAATGAAAGCACGGCTCTAAAGGACCGGGATGCCGCCAAAGACCTGCTGCAGCAGCTCCTGCCCAAGTTTAAAAAGAAAGCAAACAAAGAACTAGAGGAGAAAAACAGGTGCGTCTCAGTAGGGAAGAACGGTCCTGAGCATGAAGTGAGGCATGTCTAGGGAGAAATCACCCTTAATACCTGATTTACATTTAGCAAAGCTACTGGTGAGCTGAAAACAACAAAGTGATGACTAAAAAGCGGAAGTATGGAAGCCCGTTTCCGACACCGAGAAAAAAATGCAAAGGCTAATTGCGACTTGAGTTCTCGCAGTTGGGAGTTTATATCTCACGATTCTGACTTTTTTTTAAGACACCCACTTGAAATGTGACTAACTACATATAATGAGCGTGCGCTAGCATCTGTTTTTTCTTCTCGTGACGAGCAGATGAGTGTTGTTCTTGTACAACCTATTTATAGAGAATGATTGATGCTTTGTCGGTGCATTCTTTATAACTCAATAAATGTCAAGTGGACTAAATTGTGCGAGAAAAAAAGGAAGAATTGTGAGATGTAAACTCGAAATTTTAAGAAATAAAGTCGCAATTCTAAGATATAAAGTCGCAATTACCTTTTTCTGGAAATGGGCTTCCATACAAAAGAGCACCATCTAAGCGTGCACAAAGTCTTGCAATAATGCAACTCAGCCATTGCAGCGCATCAGCTTCCGCAGGCACAGAGTAACTCCTCCGCCTTCCTCCTTTTATACAGCACATTTCGTTTTCTTTCTTCCGAATTGAATGGCTAGGTTTATTTGTCTTAATGTATGGATTTGTTTTAGCTTGGGTTTTTTTCCAGGTCATTATTGTGAAACAACTGAGTTTCACAAGCTGCTCATTAAATTTGTGTCTGCAATCAAATTTAAATTTGACATAATATTGCAGTAACACGTCAGATATAAGATTTAATCGTTCGAGGCCACCACATACACCTTAGATGAGGACTTTAAAGTAGGCTAGTATGCTAGGAACCGTGCAGTCGATGGGAGAGGAAGCAGCAAGGATGACATTACCGATCTACTGTCACTTTTTGTGTCCTCACTAGGGGTGGGTGATATTACAAAAATATCATATAGTGGTACTTGAAGACATTTGTATGATACATGATATGTTTCACAATATATAGGTTTGATAACCAGCTGCCAGCAAAACAGTGGTGTTACATTAAAAATCATAATAATAATAATAATAAATATATAATATACACATTTATGTCTACAATGTCATGAAAAATACATTACTTTAAACTGAAAAGGATTTAAAAGATACTGTATTCTAATAATAAACTAAAAATACATTTTACTATTTTAAAGATTCCGAAAAATTTTAACAAAATAGATTACAGATTAAAGATTACAAAATTTTAACATTAAATCAGCTGCCTCCCAAAAGAGTTTGTCATTTCTATTAAAAAGAACAAGAAAAAGATACAAAAATATCTGTGACATCTCCAAAAAGTGTATCATGACATCATTTTTCACTATATCCACATTATGTTGTTGTTTGCCCACTTCGAGTCTTCACTGTATTTATTTATTTATTTGTTTGTTTATTTTGTTAGGCATTGCCAAGTTTGAATTTAGGAGCACACCACTGAAGAAAGAAAAGTTAACATGCATCCACACCAGCACATGAACAGCACAATGTGGCCATGATAACAGTTTTCTAGAGAGTATTAGAAGTGCTGTCTCAATTCATTTCATCCCTCTTTTCCCCCCGCAGGATGCTGCAGGAGGATCCAGTACTGTTTCAGCTCTATAAAGACTTGGTAGTGAGTCAGGTTATCAGTGCAGAAGAATTTTGGGCCAATCGGCTGAAATTGAGGTCTGTAGATCACTCCATATCCAACAACAACAAGCAGGAAGTGGGAATATCAGCGGCTTTCCTGGTAAGCTCAAACACACAGCCAGGACTTCATTGTCTGTTAATGTCAGTAGTTTGGTACAAAATGGACCCTGAACTGTCAACATGTACAGTTAGGGAATCAGTGTTATGATGAGATTTTGTTGCGGTTACAGGCAGACATTAGACCACAGACTGACGGCTGTAATGGCCTGAGATACAACCTGACCTCTGACATCATCGAATCAATCTTCAGAACATACCCTGCAGGTGAGATGTTATCATGGTGCATGAATTTATTTCTAAACCAGTAGGCTTTGGACGATTGATGATAGTCCTTTTCTGACATTAACTGTATTTTTCCTGTGTAATGAGGGTAATGTGTACACAACATGTCTGGCCACGCCCTCTTCCTTCGCCCTCTACCTATAAACCACACTAACATGGCTCCTTTAAATTCCAGCTATTGTATTAAGACTGACCAGTATGTACTGTACTGACCAGCCTTTTGGTTTTGTGCAGTCAAACAGAAATATGCTGAAAATGTGCCTCACAGCATGACGGAAAAAGAGTTCTGGACATGCTTCTTCCAGTCACACTACTTCCACAGAGATCGCATTAACACTGGACAGCAGGATATTTTTTCTGAATGTGCCAAACAGGATGAGAAGGGTATGTGTCATTAAATTGTTTTGGAAACATGAAACACTTAATATTCTGAAAATGTGTGGATTTGCACCATGTAGTTACGACCCTTGCTCACTTCTCATTCGTTCCATCGGGCAGGTTTAAAGTCCATGGTTGTTCAAGGTGTTAAGAACCCCATGGTGGATCTGCAGTCCCTGGAGGATAAAATATTAGATGAGGTAATGCTAGAAACAGTGTATCACTACATGAAAACAGTATCAATTTCCATGTTAGAATTTTTGCTAATTTTGTTATTTTTGTCTTCAGGGCTACGGTTCCTTAACGGTTCCCTCCACATCCAACTCCAATAAAACGGTAAAAGAGAATAGCAACTCGGCCATCATTAAACGCTTCAACCATCACAGTGCCATGGTGCTGGCAGCTGGCCTACGCAAAGTGTGAGTATTCAGAGGAGTGTGAGGTGTTCATTAACGGATCAAAGTTTATGCATACACGATTCAAGTATATTGCTTCAGTTGGCTCCCTCATAGTGCTGGCTGAGAGGATACCAAGAATGTACACAGCTGTCATCCAGATGGTGTCATGCAACACTTTGGTCGTTGTATAGTTCCTAAAGCAGTCCCTCCAGGATTCTGCGATTTTCTGAGAAATGAACGCAAAATCAAGCAAACTCTGCAATATTTGGAGGAGCTTGCAATTTTTCAAAATTTCAGCAGATTTTCCATGGATTTGTGTTCAGACGTGCCATGTGATGTCATCACAACACACATCCAGTCAAAGCCGTCTTTGATTCACGTGTGTCGAACATGAATACAGCTAAAAGGTCACATTTACCAACAAACATCACTGCAAATGACCATGCAAAACAATTTCACGCAATTGCAATTTTGCCAATTCAAGTAGTTTCACGCAAAAAAAGCACAAAAAACTCAGCAAGTTGCATCACAAATTTTGGAAAAAAGCCGACAATCACAAAAAATCTCTTAAGCAAAATCCTGTACGGACAGCTAAAGGTGCATTCATAATAGCAAGTGGCATATTGACAGGCGACCAGTAATATTCCATGTACATGTACGACATGCAGCTCTGATTTCAGCAACACCGGCAAGGGGCAAAGCGCTAGCGTGAGTTGAGATTTTCTCAACTGTATGCAAATTAGGCATGACACGGCGAAGTGACAAATCCAAACCAGTGACTTGAATGAATCCTCTGACCAATAACATGCATGGTGCCATTTTTTTTTTCTTTTCCTCTTCAGTTCCTACCTGCAATTAGAATCTATGCACTTCTTGACTCGAAAAATACAAGAAAAAACATAAAACAGTGGTTTCATCTTATCCTGTCATATATGACCTCACATTAAATGTGTTTAGAGACATGAAGAAAAATAAAGCTTGGAATGAGGTAGCAGAGATCATTGGTGCCACCAGTGAGTGTATGTAGCTAGTGTACACTGAGCAGTGAGTGTTAGTTAAACACAGTTAAACAGAAATTAAATAAGGCAAATAGTCATATGCCTAATAAAACACAGTGTATATAGTGTGTGTATGTAGCTAGTAGAGATAGTTCACGCTGCTAATATGCTAATAAAGCTAAGATAAGGCCAGGCTTGTAATGTACATCAGACCAATTTTCACACTTTTGTCCCTTTTTTTTTAAATGCTACAATTAATTTTAAGCACATTTTGAAGACAAATAAGTCATATACTGTAGTAAATCATGTGCTTGTAAGCTACACAATTTAGCTACTACTCTTTCTCATTGGAACTAAAAATGCTGTACGGATGGTACACGCCCACAAAGAGAGAACAGTAACAAAGTTAACAGTTATATCTTCTAGGAAATGTCTTCATTAAGCATCAGTTCATAGTTTTAATGTCTTCACTAATATTCTAAAATGTGGAAAATGTCATGAAAGTGTGTGTGTGTGTGTGTGTGTGTGTGTGTGTGTGTGTGTGTGTGTGTGTGTGTGTGTGTGTGTGTGTGTGTGTGTGTGTGTGTGTGTGTGTGTGTGTGTGTGTGTGTGTGTGTGTGTGTGTGTGTGTGTGTGTGTGTCCAAACCTTCAACTTGTACTGTATATACATGTCTGTTTAGGTCTGTGTACCAATAAATTGTATCCAAAGTCTTATCTGTCTCTCTGTGTACAGGGAAGCAGCCAGTGACCAGGCCAGTGAGACAAGTGGCACAGATGGGAATTCCAGAGACTCAGACTGCTTTCAGCCACCAATTAAAAAGGTTTACAATAAACCAGAGTATTTATGTATCTTGTGGGATTGGGTATTTGAATGTGTGTGTGTGTATGTGTGTGTGTGTGTGTGTGTGTGTGTATGTATGTATGTATGTATGTATGTATGTATGTATGTATGTATGTACAGTCCCCTCTGAAACTATTGGAACGGCAAGTTTAGGATTTAAGCTTTTATTTGCTGTATGTATAACTAGATGTGTTAAACAACATAGAACCTTTTGTATCAGGCCACCCAATTTTTAGGTGAGCAAAAGTATAGGAACAGATAAGCCTTGAAGTAAATTAAATCTCCTCTTCAGGAGTTGAAATGCTGCTCAACTGGGTTAAGGTCTGGTGACTGACTTGACTGGTGATTGGCCAGTCTCCATAGTCATTTCCTATAGGACATGTAGTGATTTTTTTTGTTTGTTTGTTTGTTTGTCTTCCCAGGTGAAATTGCAAGAGGCTATTGAGTATGAGGACCTGGAGAATGAATCTGGGCCTAAAACGATTGCTTTGAATCTTAAGAAATCTGACCGGTACATTTAAGCAAATCTTACTGAATATCATATCTTGTAAAATAACATGGATATTACAGAGTTAGAGTAGTATTTCAAAAGTGCTCAGGCACCTGAAAATCGGTCTTGTCTCTGTGTGTCTTGTGATATTTTTAATATAACTATCCTTTATTGCTGCACAGTATGGACAAAATGCTATACTGTGATTGAGACATTTATCCAATTTATTGAAGCATGCGAGTTCTTCTATTTGTTGTAACTCCCACAGAAATACTTGAGGAATGGCTAATATTTCAGGACACAATTTTCTTACTTTGTTAGAGTGGATATTTACATTCTGCAATAGTGGAAAAGGCTCATATCGTAATAACTAAAATAATGATACATGTATACTACTTCAGTTATTAAAATATTAAAAATGTCCTTCCATCAATATCTGTTTCACTCTATTGCTTTTTAGGTATTCTCATGGTCCAGTTCCCCTGCAGTCCCAACACTACTCCACAAGTCAGGACATCATCAACTCAATCAGCTGCATTAGGGAGGAGATGAGCTGCTACAAACCCTGCCTTACTCAGGTATAATTAATGTGTGTGTGGTTTGGTTGCTGGGGTTTTTTTTTTTTTTTTTTTGGGAATACTGCTATTAACATTTAAATCCTTTGTCCACAATCCTTGTATGCAATATAAAACCACTTGAAGTGGTTAGATCATGTTTCTCAGACACTAAATGAGCTAAATAGGACTTGATTCTTGATAATGGAATGAGTGTTTAACAGACGTCTTTCTCCAGAAGGCCTCAGAGAAGTGCTTTGTAGTCTCCTTCAATAAAATATCCTCATGCTAGTTAAATAGGTCAGCGTCTAAGAATACCATTAAGTAAAAACCCTTTTAGAGGGAAGTTAGTACAGAAGGAAAAAGAAAACACAAAAGTCATGGGATTAAAAACAAGACAAAACTAAGTGCTAATTCAATGGTATGCAGGGGAAGACCTGCCAGAATGACAGCCTGACACCCGAGTGGCTTCGGTGAATAAAAAAGGCCAGATTATCCAGATGTACAGGAGAAACCTGCAAGACCATGTAAGGTTAAAAGTTTAAAGAGAGAAGGATAGTAGAGAACTACCCCATTGCCAGATGGTGGTATCTGAGAGTTGTACAGGGAGATGACCAGGTTTTGAAGTGGGAATGCATCTCCTGGGAAATACATATATAGCTCAGTCTTGCCTGGTATGAAGTTCCAGCTGATGAGCTGCCATCCATGATGGCCATTCTTAGATTTGTTCAGATCAGCATAGCAGTGGTGTAGAAAAACAGTGTGAAGATATGACCTCACTGATAGAGCAGGAATAGAGGGAGAACAGAAGACGACCCAGCACTGAGCCTTGTGGGACACCAGTGGAGAGTCAGCATGGAACAGATGTGGCCATCTCCATGACACATAATATGACGGTTCCTCATGGTAAGCAAACCACCGCAATGCTGTGCCACTAATTCCAGGAGAGTCTTGTGATTGGAAGCTTTGACTGCTGCTGAGAGGTCAAGGAAGATGAGGACTAATGAGAATTTGGCTGATCTATCAGCGTGAAGCTTCTCAGTAACAGCCACAAGTGAAGTTTTTGTGGATTGTGCCAATTTGAATCCAGACTTGTTAGGATTTTGGAGGTAGTTCTGTGTACGAAAGTAAGAACTGATAGTATACAGCATGTTTGAGGATTTTATAAAGAAATGAGAGACAAAATCCCTCCTGAGATGTGTGCAAACCTGGTGGCCAACTACAAGAAACATCTGACCTCTGTGATTGCCAACAAGGGTTTTGCCACCAAGTACTAAGTCGAAGGGGTCAAATACTTTTATTTCATTCATTAAAATGCAAATCAATTTATAACTTTTTTGCAATGCATTTTTCTGGATTTTTTTGTTTGTATTCTGTCTCTCACTGTTAAAATACACCTACCATTAAAATTATAGACTGATCATTTCTTTGTCATTGGGCAAACGTACAAAATCAGCAGGGGATCAAATACTTCTTTCCCCCAGTGTACCTTTTCAGCTTTTATCAGGATTTTTAATAACAAATGTAATAGAAGTTGTGAAACTGAACCAGGTGTTAATTTGTTTTAAATAATCCCCATTCACACTTGATTGAATGGTCATTACACAGTTTTCGCAACAGCTGCAATTTGAATCCTAAGAAATCTGATTTTGTGACTATTACTGTTCATATTGCTCACAGTGTAATTTCTTGGTGTAATTTCAGGTGATGTCCAGCAGTGTAGCTAGTTCGGCTATTACAGCCCTTTCACCTGGAGGAGTTTTAATGCAAGCTGGACCCCAACAGACTATCAGTCGTGAGTTAAATATGCACACAGTCTATCGTAGAACCCTTACTACGTAATTACTGCTACTTTGTAATCTTCTATAATTCATTGGCATTGGTGTATTTTGAATATTTGAATGTCATGCTCACTTTTTCCCTGCGTCCTCATTAGTGCATCAATACAAGTCCAATATGGCCATTTCTTATTTTGTGATTCAAAAGGGTCCTTAATCTGCCCTTCATACAAAATCCTGTGGGATATTGACTAGGACCAATGATCGATTTGAAAGATGCAAGGAACATGCAAAAACATAGATGATGAAAACGATATGGCCAAATGTTTGTGGACACCTGACCATCACACCCTTGTTGAACATCCCACAAGAGATTTATTCCCCTCTTCTGTTATAATTACCGCCACTCTTCTGGGAAGGTTTTCCACTAGATTTTGGAGCGTGGCTCAGGGGATTTGTGCTCATTCAGCCACAAGGGCATTAGTGAGGTCAGGCAGTGGTCATGTGAGGAGGCCTGGTGCTCAAATTCATCCCAGGCGTGTTCACTGGGGTTGAGGTCAGGGTTCTGTGCAGGACACTTGAGTTCTTGGCAAACCATTGTCAATTTGGCAAAATTAGGCTTTGTGCACAGGGGCATTGTCATGCTGGAACAGGTTTGGGTCCCTTAGTTCTAGTGAAGAGAAACTGTAATGCTACAGCATACAAACACATCCTAGACAATGTGCTGCCAACTTTGTGGGGACAGTTTGGGGACAGCTCACATATGGCTATCATGGTCAGATCTACAAACTTTTGGCCTTATAGTGTATCTTAGTTTGTATTTCATCATTAATTTAACTTGGTGATATAACTTCTGTCTGTGTGTATGTGCATATGTGTAGAGTTGGTACCCAGTGATGTTCAGAGTGAACTGAAGCACTTGTACACAGCAGCAGGGGAGCTGCTACGGCACTTCTGGTCCTGTTTTCCAGTCAACACACCCTTCCTGGAGGAGAAGGTACAGATTTCTGTCAGGGATTGCAGCAACAATGCTTTACAAGCTGTTAAATGTAGCAATATGGATATTAAATATAGTGAATGTTGCTGTATGTTTTGACAGTTCTACTTTGAGAAGTATGCAAAATACTTAGTCCGAGTTTAATTCAGTTAGGTCTGGAACACTGGTGGCCACTAGAGGCCACTCTTTGCTAGTTGGTTTGTTGTGCCTTATGCACCACTAAGTGATGTACCACAAGCATGACACTTTTACACAGTCAACTGATATTTTAACTCATTTGAATATATGCTACATTAGACACAATCATTAAAAAAAAATAAAATAAAAATAAATAAAGGCTCTGTGTTTTACTCCCACAGTGATGGATTTTAACACAGATTGGTTTAATCCAGTAAGGATGCCTACTTCTTCACCAAGCACTTGAATTAGCCCTTTATTTAATTTATTAAAAATCCCTTGACTCGTGTGATTTCTTTTCATTCTGTACTACCCTGCCCCTAACATGGTTTAGCCTGATGTTATTCTTAGTCCCTGACCTCCTGAACTAGCATGAGGAAATGTTTTTAATAGAGACTATGTAGCATTCCTATAAGTCACTCTGTATAAGGGTGTATGCTAAATCCTGTAAATGTTACATGTAGTGATTCATCGCATTGCATAATCAACACTAAGCTTCCAGTCTTAATTATATTTGTGCCTCTGCTAAGGTGGTTAAGATGCAGTCCAATCTGGAGAGATTCCAGTCAACCAAGCTCCACCCATTCCAAGCGAAGATCCAGCGGGAATACTTAAGTACCAATGTAAGCACCAATATATTGTTGTTGGGTTTTTTTAGCTGAATGCAGAGGAAGCATGAATATTTAGCCATGAATAAAAATGGCCCAAAGATGTGTTCAGTTTTGGCTCTTCTTTGTAACTATTCATGAAAGAATTTATAAACATCTTCCAGACAAATTCTACTCAAATTTAGGCAGGCAAATACAAATACTCCTAGTTTAGAGTCCTCTTTTTTTGTTTTTTTTTTGTTTTGTTTTTACTATCACTTAACCGCTGTAACATTCATTAGCCTTTTTTTCCCCTGCCAGGGTCTAATCTAGAACTGTTCAACACTTTTCCACCAAAGAGCCATTTGACAATTGAAAAAATGTTTCGTTTCCAGCAAGAAAATAAGGCTTGTCAGGGTTGTGGCATCATATTTTATTGCCAAAACAACAGATGAACTGATTAGATTTTGGAAATGATCCAGACAAAGTCAAGGTCAAATGTCTGAAATAGTGTTTCTGAAATAGCTTCCTTCCTGTTTGAAGTCTATTTTAGAGGCCGACCAATAGTGGATTTTACCGAGAACGATAACTAAGTTGGGCAGTACCTTCCGGTAACCAATTAATCAACCGATAGTTTTTAAAATTGATACTGAATGAAAACATAACACGCAAAGTAAATTAATGCTGAACTTTATTACAAAAGTAAACAGTACTGACTGTACCATGAAAATGTACTGTACTTTTGTAAATGAAAAAATATATAAATATTAATATATATTAACTAGTAATAAATATTAAAGTAAATAAAAGATATACATCCAAACTGAACCAAAAAGTAACACTCCACATAACAAATAAAAATAGAGACATCCACAATGATTCAAAAAACACTTCAAATAACAACAAAATTTGTCAGTGATTTTTATTTCGCCTCTAGAGACTGCTCTTGTTCTGTATAATGGCAGTGGACCATCTCAGCTGCTCTCGCAACCAGGAAAAACGATCGGTTTCGATTTTTGCCGATCAATTGGTCAACCTATAGTCTATCTTAAGAGTATTTCTGGTGTACGGATTAGTAAGAAGAAGGATAAGACTCGTGGAGGAGGCGTCCTTGTCAGGGCATTGAGTTGTAGTTGTTTGGAGATAAATGCACTAACCCCATTTCCAGAAAAGTTGGGATTTTTTCTAAAATGCAATAAAAAGAAAACTCTGTGATTTGTCAAGTCTCTTGAAACTTTAATTGTATTTTGTAAATATAAACAAATTTAGAATTTGATGCCTTCAACACACTCAGAAAAAAAAGTTGGGACAGAGGCAAAATAAGACTGAAAACTTTATAATATATTCAAATATTCATCTCACCATTGTTGAGGATCAGGTCTCACGTTGTGAGAGAATTGTCAGTCACTTCAAGAAGAACATCGCTCAACACAAGATTGCAAAGAGTTTAGGTCTTTCACCATTTACAGTGCATAATATTGTGAAAAGATTCAAGGAATCCAGAGAAATCTGGATTGTTTTGTTTTGTTTTTTGTTTTTTTCTTCTTCCATTGAAGATTTTTTGTTAATATTTGGTGCACATTCCAGCAGTAAAACATCTAGTCATAGAAGGAACCCTGTGGTGGTATTTGTGGTACCCCACGTTCTGTAATCCTGTAAAAGATGTAGACCACCTGCATCCAGCCAATCATGGCATGGAGGTGTCTCTACTTGTCTGTCAATCATGTTACATGTTCTTTTCTTCTGTTTTGTGCTCTCAGTGCTATTTATTTGCACTGAATTGCTGTGAGCTCTGAAAGAATTGCTCTGTTAATACAAGAACTGAAAATGACATTTGAAAAAAGAGGCACGCTTATGACACTTTCATAAGAAAGTTTCATAAGAATACAAAAAGCAACGCTGTGGCTTAGGTGTTGAGATAAATGTGCTTTTTGCTTTTATGTGCATGAAGCCAAGTAAGTTTGACACGTGTTGTTTTTATGATTTTTTTTTATTTTAATTTTTTTTATTTTTTATTTTTGCAGCTGACCAGCCATCTAGAAGAGATGATCCAGGCCGCCTATAACAAGTTCCATGCCTGGCAGACACGCCGTATGATGAGAAAAACCTGAGGGAAGAGAAACCGAGCCATAAGATGTACAAGAGGAGGACAATATAGGCGAAAATGGAAAGAAGGAGAGAGAACAGACTCTCCTTTTAGACCAGCTAGGTTGCTCCACCTAGAGATACAAGTGTTAATGGGGTAAAGCCCACTGTGCCTAGATGTACAGGACTTGGGTTTTCTCCAGATCAGTCCGTGTGGAGATGGACTACACCATTGATAACTGTACTTTTTTTTCTTTTTTTTTTCTTCCCTTTGATCTTATTTTCTTTTCCCTGTTCTACTTTGTTATTTTCTCTTTTTTCACCTTCAGTGAGTAAGATGTCTGGCTTCCTGGCTGGAATCAAACATGCATTTGACAGTGTTGAATTTATGACCAAACTGTGGGCTTAATACCAGAGGAAGTATTCTCAGGAACTAAAAATGTTCAATGCAAATGACTTTGCGAGATGTGGGGGGGATTTTAAGTGGCACACAGCACAGGACTTTAAAATAAGTGGGATGTTTTATGACTTAAACTATGTCAGTGCAATGCAGTATGATTTCTGTATACACTTGGTGTTCACTGGAAACCCAGAAGCCCAAGGCAGAGTGGGGATATGAATAAAGCAATACTGTATAAATTCTTTCAGTTGTGTATTACTCGTGTGCAACTTGCAAGTTGCACTACATTCTATGGCTATTTTAACTGCACTGAAAACAAGTTTCTGGATGTTTGGGAAATAAAAGTCAGTAGGACTCCGGATGTGTTTGTGTGATTTTCATTTCAATTCAGTTTTATTTGTATAGTGCTATTAGCAATGGACATTGTCCCAAACAGCTTTACAGAAATATAAAAATTCAGGATATAGCTTTTTAAATGTATGAATTTATCCCTATTGAGTAAGGCAGAGGCGACGGTGGCAAGGAAATACTCTGAGACGATATGAGGAAGAAGCCTTGAGAGGAACCAAAAAGGGAAACCAAAAAGGGAACCCATCCTCATCTGGGTGACACTGGATAGTGCAATTATAAATAAATCCCTTCTATAAATGTGCTAATACTACATGGTCAAATAGTGCAATTGTGTAACCAGGAAAATTCGTTACAGTTTTTACATGAAGACTGTTTTGTTGAACTTCTCCACTGTTCACTGATGGAGACTTGAGTGCAAAACTGTTTGTGGCAATTGTAGTCGTAGCCATCATAGCCATAACTGCTCATATGAATTGAGGTCCAAAGCCATCTTTATGGTTTTTAAGTGGTACCATCCTCAGTAATCTCAATGATCTTTAGGCTGCACCATGTGGGGCCGTCCTCAGCAGCAGCAAGTGACTTCCAAGTGATGAGAACTCCAATCAGAAGTAGGGCATCAGGATGGATCAGGCAGGTCCGGAGAGCAGAAGGGGTTGGGATCATCGGCATCTCAGGAGTATCATGTGTAACTTGACAGAAAGAGGGGGAAGAGAGGGAGAGATTAATAGGTATGCTTATTGCCCTGTATTGGTTAAGGACAATGTACTTTGCGTTAGTTCAAGAAGGTACTCCGGCAAGATTAGCTATGACAGCATAATTAAAAGGGAGAGCCAGAAGGTAACATGGACATGAGGGCGCCCTGGGACATAAGGCACTCCACCATCAACAATGCGCATCCAAACATCCCAGTTCACCACAACACTATGCCTGTGAGACCTCTAGATCTGCTCCTTTACCTCAGAAAAAAAAAAAACTATTTACAAAAAGCTTGACTAAACAAATATGTTTTCAGCCTGGACTTAAACACTGAGATTGTGTCTGAGTACCAACAAATAGCCTGCACCTTTTGATCGAAGTAGGCGTGGCGGATCATAACAGACCAAAATTTCTCTCAGGTACTGCAGCGTGAGACCATTCAGTGCTTTATAGGTCAATAGTAGTGTTTTATAATCAGTGCAAAATTTCACTGGGCGCCAATGCAGTGGGGATAAGATAGGGGTGATGTGGTCATATCTTCTGGTTCTAGTAAGGACTCTTGCTACTGCATTCTGGACTAACTGGAGTTTGTTTATGCACCTACTGGAACAGTAAGGCATTACAATAATCCAACCTAGAGTTGACGAAAGCATCGTGTAGTGACATTATATTTCTTATCTTAGCAATATTTCTGAGATGAAAGAAGGCTATCCAAGTAATATTATCTACATGAGCTTCAAATGAAAGACTGTTGTCAATAATCACACCAAGGTCTTTTACTGCTGCACATGATGAAACAGAAAGGCCATCCAGAGTTACTATGTAATCAGAAAGCTTACTTCTAGCTGCATGTGGTCCTAGTATAAGTACTTCTGTCTTGTCAGAATTAATTAAGAGGAAGTTCCTCAACTTTATTAAGCTGGTGTCTCTCATTTGCCTTTGCTGAAACATACAACTGTGTGTCATCAGCATAACAGTGGAAGCTAATTCCATGTCTACGAACAATTTGACCCAGAGGTAGCATATATAAAGAAAAAAATCAGTGGGCCTAAAACAGAACCTTATGGATTTTGTCATTCAAATTTTTCAAATTCACACACTCACTTTCAGTAACCGCTTTATCCTGGTCAGAGACATGGTGGATCCAGAGCCCGGGAACACTATGCGTGAGGTAGGAATACACCCTGAGTGGGACACCAGTCCATCGCAAGGCACCATACACACACACACATTCATACACTCATTCACAACCAGGGCAATTTGTCTTTGTCAGTACTAGGTGTATACTACTGGTTTGTTTTTGGGAGATTGGAGGAAAATCCAAAGACATGCAGTGTAGGCTGATTGGTATTTCCAAATTGTCTGTAGTGTGTGAGTGTGTGTGTGCGATTGTGCCCTGCAATAGGTTGGCACCCCATCGAAGGTGTCCCCCACCTTGGAGTCCCCTGGGATAGGCTTCAGGCTCCCTGCGACTCTGTGTAGGATAAGCAGTACAGAAAATGGATGGATGGATAATGTTCTGCTAGCATGGTTGGTCACCTAAGGTGCTATTTAGACTGGATGGTGGCCATCTGATCCTCCAGACCAGAGGAAAGACAAGTCAAGACATGATTATGGAATCCATGATGAATTAGGTTCGAGTGGATCATGATTAACGTTATTCCTCCAGTCCTGTTTTTAGAAAAACTGACAGATCCTAAGACCATAAACAGACTATTAGAGTAGTGGGTGTCCCAAAAGTCTCCATACATAGGGGACTATGTTTGCCAGCACCATGTCAGTTGTACCTTTGTCAGTGGATGTTCGAGGATGTCCACTTCTCGGTTGGTCCGCAACACTTCCGTCCATCCATCCATCTATTTTCCATACCGCTTATCCTACACAGGGTCACAGGGGACTTAGAGCCTATCCCAGGAAATTCGGGGCACAAGGCAGGGGACACCCTGGATGGGAGGCCAGCCCATCGCGGGGCACAATCACACATTCACACGCCCCCATTAACAGGCTACAGGGGGAGGAAACTGGTAAAACTTCCTGTCTTTTTGAATTTGTTAATAAGTTTGGTAGCAGTGTTGTGTGTGATGCCATATTTCCTGTTAAAGTCCATCGCAACCTTGCGACAGCTTCCTGATCCATTCTTAAAGGTTATCTGAATATATATATATATATATATATATATATATATATATATATATATATATATATATATATATATATATATATATATATATATATATATATATATATATATATATATATATATATATATATATATATATATATATATATATAAACTAAGTATGAAAAATTTTGGAAGACATTTTGCTAAAAAAGTGTCAATTTTCCCTATGTATGGACATTTTTGGGACACCATGTATATTAGTATGTTATTACTGTATGTATTTTTAAAAAAAAAAATTTGTTTTTTTTTTACTTTAATCCCCTTTTTATGTGGTATAGCTCTCCACACATTCCAGCTGTCAGTAAAATATGCTCTAAGGAAAAACATTAGTCTTTGTGGTGTCCCATGTTATGTAAATGAAGAAAAAATAATGATGTGGTCCACCAGCATCTAATCAGTTATGACTATGGAGGATCTCTACTTGCCTGTAAATTCAAAATGGTGAAGTAGAGCTATGATGAGGACGACCCAGCTACCTAAAATGTAATTTAGTCAGATATGATAGACTATCACAGTGACTGTGCAGGCTCCTGTGCCATTCCTGCAAATAGCACATGGTCAATAGAGCCTGATCAATACTGTTTAATATTACATAAACAGAGAGCTGCTATATGATCACCTATCCAGCCTGTCAAACTTTAGGAAGTAGTATTTTGCATGAATTTTATTTCCTTTAAACCTTATAAAGTCATAAGTGAGGTCATGGCAGTTTAGTAATTGATGCTTAGGGTTGGTGTGAGAGAAAAGAAATGTTATTTGAGCTTATCTTTGTGATGCTACAGTAGGCTTAGTCTCTGGAGCATCTCATGTAGCAATCAATACAAACCAAGCAAAGGTGCATAATGGACCGTGTCACTCCATCTTTCTTTTTCCGCCTGAAAAAATGATTTTTTGTTGTTGTTGGAAATTGGTTATTTTTAAGCATCAGTGTTCAAGCAGTAGGTTTATACACACATTTTACTACATATTTCGTCAATGTAGCACGACATGAGTGTTTTTTTTTTGTTTGTTTGTTTTTACAGTAAGTCCTGCTGCACATCACTATCACTTTCGAAAGTAGCGCCGGCTGATCTAGTGCGTCTTTTCCCCACCGCCTTTTCTGCTTAAAAAAAAAAGCCTCCTGTGTTATGGTTGGTCAATGGCTGCTAAATGGTGTGTAACTAGCCAATCATATCTCAAGGGGGCGGGACTTTCAGGAATACGGATGGGACAAGAAAAAAAAATAATGAACGAGTCAGTTGTAACTGAAGGGGATTTTTTTTGGAGGGTAATTGGTAAATGTTGAGTGCACAGCACTGTCGGAATTCCCCAAACAAACCTCGGATATGAGTTAAGATTATCTTTATTCGGTGTTAAAAGGTAGGAATTGCTTTCTGTGTAATTTAGCAAGTAATGAAAGTAATGTTGTGAGACTGACAGTTGAGTCAGTGAGTGAGTGTGTGTGTGTGTGTGTGTGTGTGTACTGTGGACTGTAATGGAGACAGAAAGTTACTTAACTAGTTTATTAATCATCTAACGTCGGTGCTGTGTAAACATCCAACCTGGGAAATGTGATATAATATATATATATATATTTTTTTTTTAAAGAGAGAGAGAGAGAGAGAGAGAGAGAGTGTAGTCTGTAAGTAGCCTAGCTGAATTAGCTGCTTGCTTTCACTCTGGTCTCGTGATGCGCAGTCATGCTGCTGGAAGTGACTCCACTTATACACTAATTATACACAGACCTCACCTCTGCCGCTGTCTCTAACGCCATACAGGTGTTACTTTGTATTTTCCTGTTGTAAATGTTTACTTAGCGGTGTTTGTTGGACCTTTTGTAAGTTTGTAACGGAACTTGTGTTCCTGCTGCTCAGTGTCGGAATGTGTAACTTTTTTATTTATTTTTATTTTTTTAAATAAGCTTGACTGTGCGTGTTTGTGTTTATTGTTTCCAACACTGACACTGTCTTATTTCGTGTCTGTCTCTCTTATAAACGTATACAAGTACACTGTGTGTGTTGTAAATCTCCTTCGGTATGCTATATTGGGACATGTCTTCAAAAAGGTAAAAGTTTCTAAGTAGTGCACTAGGTAGTGGATAAGAGGGCGTGGCTATGTCTACGTCATAGACCGGTCAAGGTTAGCCAGTGTTAAAATGGTGTGTTAGGGTTTGAAAATTTTACAGTGTGATGACCAAGTCTGAAAATTAATTTTTAGTTATTAAACAACGATAAGAAAACCACATACACACACACAGTGATGAAAATGAAACCAAATATTTATTGTATTTATTAATGTACGGTTATATGTAAGTAGTTCATGCTGAGGTGATGTGATGCGGATTCCCTGAAGTAGACTATTTTTCTTATAAGTCTGTGGTGTGTTATTGCAGTCCCTCCAGATTTTCGCAATTTTGTGTTCGCAGAAATTAACGCGAAATCAAGCAAATATCCGGAGGAGCTTACAGTTCTTCAAAATTACCGCAGGTTTTCAACAGTTTCGGGCCGAGACGCGTCATGTGACGTCATCACGACACGCGTTCAGCCAAAAGCCCTCTTCGATTCACGTGCGTCGAACATGAGTACAGCTAAAAAAGTCCCGTTTACAAACAGACATCACTGTGAAACACCGTGCTGAACAATTTAGTGCAACTGCAGTTTCTTCAATTCAAGTAGTTTTCCGTGAAAAAAAAGCACACAAGAAAACTCCGCAAGCTGCATCGCAAATTTTGAAAAAGCCACAGCAAGATCAAGCATTTTTGACCTCAACAGTCACAAAAAAACTTGGCAAAATCCTGTACGGACTGTTCTTCCTCGTATACCACAGCGATTTGCCAATGATTACGATGTTTACCGTATTAATGAGCATCATGTCATGCTTTTTAACAGCTTAAAGTTAGATATAATGCTGTAAAAATGTCCTGTTATCACTTACATTATAATAATGATAAACTATCTTTCTCTCACCGTCATCTCTCTCTCTTTCTCTCTCTCTCAATCTCAATCTCAAAAAATTCAGCTTGTCATTTTACTGAGAACCCAGAAAGAGTAAACTCCTCCATCCTGAAGACGGAGACCGTGACTGTTACGAAGCGCTGACACTCGAGACACCTGGAATAAATGTTAACTAAACACAGGGGCAGAGTGGCAACAAAAAGCAGCCCGGGATTTTGCTGTCAAGCGGCCCCAATTTTATACACCAAATTGAAAAACAAAAAAAAACAATCCGTTCATTTGTATTGTTTGTGTTAAGCTAATATGTAAAACAATGAAATTGTGTAGCTACAGCTAAGATGACCTACTGAATATCTGTATATAGGCTTTATAATGCCGGGGTTAGGAAAACAAAGACCGGCCCTCACAAGACCGGCCCACCGGGAAAATTCCCGAACTTCCCAATGGCCAGTCCGCAGCTGAATAAATATCTCCTAAGGGGAAAAAAAACAAAAAAACAACTCACCATGTCAATGATTATACGTTTTACTTTAACATTTAAAAAAAAAAATCCAGTTATTATTAGTCTTAGATTAGATTATGTGGAGTGTCATCCATACCCTGTGTTCGAGCTGTTACTAAATGGCAGAGGAAATAGCGTATTACAACTTGAGCATTAATATTAACCTTTTGTACATCACTTGGAACTACTGATAACCGTGCTGTTATACAGAAATACTGCACACCTTCGGACCAGATCAGATAGTTGTCACATAGTTGTTATAAGCTGACACAGAGAGAGCCAGAGAGAGTCTGTGAGGAAAGGCAGTGCATTGAGCGGGGAAAAAATCCCACTAGTTGTTTTATTTAATTATGGTAAGCAGTGGCATGTTCTCCTGCGTGTTTGATAGCCGTCATGTATGATAAGGTTATGGACATGCTAGGAGTGGCAGCAGAGGTAGCAGTGTAACGTGTTTACAGCAGGAGGTAGTTACACAGCCAAAGTCCACATTCCCTGTGCGGAGAAAGCCGAGGCTGCTGGACTGTGAGTCGTGAGGGAGGGGGTTGTGAAATTTTTGGGGAGTCGCAGACAGACACAAAAAGGATGAGAACAACTGTAGTAAGGAGCTTGATCTGGTAAAATGGCCAGACTGTAAAGGAGAATACGTTCAAATTGGTATTATGTAAAAGTCAGTGGTGAGGTAACTGTCTGATCATATACAGTACCATGACTAACCATGAAATCGTAACACTGTTGTGTAATTCACTTAAATGTATGAAATGTTTTTCCCCCCACAATGAAGATACTTTAATGGCTACATGAAGCTGATTGTGTTCAAAATGCGAAACTCCTTCGTCTTTTGTTAAAAGTGTTGAAAAGACAGTTGAGGTGTAAATCGTTATTATTTTTGTCTTTTGGGAAACATGTAAATATCTTATGTAGCTTCTGAAGGGCAGTACTCAATGAAAAATATAAGATATTTAAACAAAATAATAATTTACACCGATCATCCTGTTCAAAAGTTTACACCCCCGTGGCTCTTAATGGATCGTGTCGCCTTCTTGAGCATCAGTGAATGTTTGCACCTTTTGTAATAGTTGTGTTTGAGTCCCTCAGTCGTCCTAAATGTGAAAAGATGGATCTCAACATCATAGCCGCTGTTGGAAAGGGGTCAAATATGCAGAAGATGCTGGAAAGCTAAAGAATGTGCAGGACCTGGAGGATTTTTCTGAAAAACAGTGGGCAGTTTAACTGCTCAGGACAAACAAGGGACTCATGAACAATTATCACAAAACATAAACACAGTCGTTGATCATCCAGGTAAAAACACACAGTATTAAGAATCAAGCGCATGTAAACTTTTGAACAGGTTCATTTGTGTAAATTCAGTTATTATTGTGTCTTGTGGACTATATGTAAACATCTGCTATGTGAAATAGCTTATTCATGGCAGGACTAAATACAACAACATGCATTTTTTATTATCCCTCATTATTGTTATTATTATTAATTTAATTAGATTTATTTTTTTTTTAATTATTAACATTTTGCCGATTCTGCAAGGCGTATGTAAACTTATGACCCCAACTGTACAGTCAGTTCTGGTCATGCCTTTTCAGTTTATCTTCCTCATATGACAGCAAGCAGCTCAAAGTGAATATGCAGTGTGAAAACTAAAGGCAGGCTGTTTCTGATACACTGGAAACTTTAAGTGTAAATGTAATGTAGTATCTCTCATTCTTTAATCCCCAGAGCTCATCAGGATGATTCCTGTGGTGCCCGAGTTGTTCACTCATGTCTTGGCTGAGTTTGACAGTTTTGACCCTTTAATTTCTGCCCTGCGCCTTGATTCGGGCAGACTTAAGGTAACACAGGCACCTCACTCATTTTCATCTCTCAATTGATGCAAAATCTCACATCTTTCTTCTAGAGATGCACCGATTGCAATTTTTTTGGCCGATTCCGATTTCCGATTTTTTTTGTAAGTGTGACCTGCCAGTACCGATTTTTGCCGATTCCGATTTTCTTTCTAAGAACTATAATTGACAGCATATACAAACAAAAATCTACTTTTCTTCAATGCAAAATTTTATTTTCATAATAAAAGAATTATTAAACATTACAATTTTCCCCCAAACTGCACTAAGTTACAGGATCTTTTCTCACTTAAACAACTCTCGGAATAAAGTGCTCTGTCACTGGAAAGAGGTGGAAATAACAATTAACTGAAAATGAGTTGCTTTATATAACAATACAGATATCATTTTCCACTTTGTTTATAAACTGACCTTTTTCTCTTTTTTACTCGTCTCACAAAGATTACAAGCCTATGAACAAAACTGAAGTGTAAAATACTCTTCCAAATATTAATAGGTGCAGTGTCTAATAATTAAATAACAAGCGTAACAAGTAGAATTAGTTACTGCTCCTTTAAGGCGGAACGCTCTCTCTTACTCCCTCACTGATGAGTGGGCAGTCGGTAGACGGAGCGCGAGCTATGATCATCGCATGTATGCATGTAAAGCCTGGTTATATTTCTGTTGCTCTTTGCCCTGTTTTATTTATGTTCAGTAACACAGTTGTTAGTGGAGTGTTTTGCAAACTGCCCCATGTGTGCGGGGGATCGACAACGCTGATAATAAACCACTGTGAAATATCAGATACGTGAGTTTTGCTTACACCTGGCTACAACCATTCAGGCAAGCTATCCGGCCTCTCTGTGTAAAGCGTTACACAAGGCACCTTTTCTTTGTTGCCAACATCTGTATACTTGAGCATTAATGGCAAGTTTTTCTTCACAAACAGAAGCAGCTCTGCCTTGTCACCTGATAATCGGTTTCTCCTTTCATCTATCACATGTCCAGCCAAGCTAAACAAGCGATCACTTTCAACGCTTGTACATGAAGCAGAGAGGTATAGGCTCGGGCAAGTGGAGCAAGCGCAGGGAAACGATCTTTGTTGATCCTCCAGTAGGTCAATGGGTTTTCGTGTTTTTGCCTACGACATGTTTACATGCGGCTGTGAGCGTGGCTGTGACGTTACTGCCTGTGCCGCTGGCAACAACACGGACTGGCTCAGAATCGGAAAGACGTGAGACTGACCAGCCGGTCACCGGTCCGGGCCGAGCATGCGGAAAATCGGCTGATTCCGGTCCCTGGCCGGTTGATCGGTGCATCTCTACTTTCTTCCAGTAAGCTTTATCTGGTGTTAAGTCTCACACTGGTTTTTAAATTGAATAATAATAGTAATAATGATTAGTTACATTTATATAGCACTTTTCTAGACATTCAAAGCGCTTTACATAGTATGGGGGGGAAATCTCCTCAGCCACCACCAGTGTTTAGCATCCACCTGGATGATGCGATGGCAGCCATAGTGCGCCAGAACACCCACCACACACCAGCTATAGGTGCAGAGGAGAGATGTAGCCAATTCAGGGATGGAGATTATTAGGGGGCCATGATAGACAAGGGCCAATGGGGCAATTTCGCCTGGACACCGGGGTGATACCCCTACTCTTTACGAGAAGTATCCTGGGATTTTTAATGGCCACAGAGAGTCAGGACCTCGGTTTAACGTCTCATCCGAAAGACTATGCTCTTTTTACAGTATAGTGTCCCCATCACTATACTGGGGCATTAGGACCCACACAGACCACAGGGAGAGCACCACCTACTGGCCTCCCTAATACCACTTCCAGCAGCAACCTTAGTTTTCCACAGGAGGTCTCCCATCCAGGTGCTGGCCAGGCTCAACCCTGCATTAGCTTCAGTGGGAAACCAGGTGAGAACTGCAGGGTGATATGGCTCTGGCAAATTTGTGATCAAAATTGCCTGGCACCTTCCACACATGGTTCAGTGTACCATTTCTGTGAAGAAATAATGCTGTTCACATTTGCAAGGCGATAATCCGGTGCTTAAGATGAAAAAAGTAGTGCGATCCATTGAGATACATATTGAGAATCACAGTTTTGTTTTTTGTTTTTTTTTAAGATAGCTTTGAAATGATATGATTATTGACATATATATACTGTATGTGATTTTGGTTGAATTGTACTAGAGTACATTGAGTATAATCAGTCATTTGTGATACTTCATATAAATCTAACAAATAGTATGATATGATGTAATGGAAAAAATATTTAAGAAATATTATATATTTTATACAAGAAAACATTCCACATTTTACATATATATATATATATATATATATATATATATATATATATATATATATATATATATATATATATATAACCTATTGCCTCACATCTCCAGGTTTGGGTTTGGATTCCCGCCGCCACCCTGCATGTGCGGAGCTTGCATGTTCTCCCCATGCTTCGTGGGTTTCCTCCAGGCACTCACTCCAGTTTCTTCCCCCAAGTCCAAAGCCATAACCATGTGTTGTAGGCTAAATGGCATTTCCAAATTGTCCATAGTGAATGTGTGTGTGATTGTGCCCTGCAATGGGTTGGCACCCTGTCCAGGGTGTCCCCTGCCTCATGCCCCGAGTCCTCTGGGATAGGCTCCAGGCTCCCCACGACCCTGTGTAGGATAAGTGGTACAGAAATTGGATATAAAAAATTATATAAGCATCTGGTTTAATGCCTACTGTACAGCCGTGGCCAAAAGTTTTGAGAATGACACAAATATTAATTTTTACAAAGTCTGCTGCCTCAGTTTTTATGATGGCAATTTGCATATACTCCAGAATGTTATGAAGAGTGATCAGATGAACTGCAATTAATTTCAAAGTCCCTCTTTGCCATGAAAATGAACTTAATCCCAAAAAAACATGTCCACTGCATTTCAGCCCTTCCACAAAAGGACCAGCTGACATCATGTCAGTGATTCTCTCATTAACACAGGTGAGAGTGTTAATGAGGACAAGGCTGGAGATCACTCTGTCATGCTGATTGAGTTATAATAACAGACTGGAAGCTTTAAAAGGAGGGTGGTGCTTGAAATTATTGTTCTTCCTCTGTTAACTATGGTTACCTGCAAGGAAACACGTGCAGCCATCATTGCTTTGCACAAAAAGGGATTCACAGGCAAGGATATTGCTGCTAGTAAGATTGCACCTAAATCAACCATTTATCGGATCATCAAGACCTTCAAGGAGAGAGGTTCAACTGTTGTGAAGAAGGCTTCAGGGCGCCCAAGAAAGTCCAGCAAGCGCCAGGACCGTCTCCTAAAGTTGATTCAGCTGCGGTATCGGGGCACCACCAGTGCAGAGCTTGCTCAGGAATGGCAGCAGGCAGGTGTGAGTGCGTCTGCACGCACAGTAAGGCGAAGACTTTTGGAGGATGGCCTGGTGTCAAGAAGGGCAGCAAAGAAGCCACTTTTCTCCAGGAAAAACATCAGGGACAGACTGCTATTCTGCAAAAAGTACAGGGATTGGACTGCTGAGGACTGGGGTAATGTCATTTTCTCTGATGAATCCCCTTTCCGATTGTTTGGGGCATCTGGAAAAAAGCTTGTCCGGAGAACAAAAGGTGAGCGCTACCATCAGTCCTGTGTCATGCCAACAGTAAAGCATCCTGAGACCACTCATGTGTGGGGTTGCTTCTCAGCCAAGGGAGTGGGCTCACTCACAATTTTGCCTAAGAACACAGCCATGAATAAAGAATGGTACAAAAACATCCTCAGAGAGCAACTTCTCCCAACCATCCAAGAACAGTTTGGTGACGAACAATGCCTTTTTCAGCATGATGGGGCACCTTGCCACAAGGCAAAAGTGATAACGAAGTGGCTCGGGGAACAAAACATCGACATTTTGGGTCCATGGCCAGGAAACTCCCCAGACCTTAATCCCATTGAGAATTTGTGGTCAATCCTCAAGAGGCGGGTGGACAAACAAAAACCCACAAACTCTGACAAACTCCAAGCACTGATTATGCAAGAATGGGCTGCCATCAGTCAGGATGTGGCCCAGAAATTGATTGACAGCATGCCAGGGCGAATTGCAGAGGTCTTGAAAAAGAAGGGTCAACACTGCAAATATTGACTCTTTGCATAAACTTCATGTAATTGTCAGTAAAAGCCATTAACACTTATGAAATGCTTGTGATTATACTTCAGTAACAGTTAGTAACATCTGACAAAAAGATCTAAAAACACTGAAGCCGTAGACTTTGTGAAAATTAATATTTGTGTCATTCTCAAAACTTTTGGCCACAGCTGTATATCATGTGGCCCCCTAAGTGGCCCCCCAACCCCTCAAGAGCAAAAGTCTATCTTAGGCCAAATCTGCAGCCCTTATTTAATCGTTTGTTTATCATGTTGACTAAAAATGTCTATTAAGCATTTATATCGATAAGGATTTTATTAAGTTATACTGTAGTCCTACACAGAACTGTACATATATATTAGAAGTGCCATCTGCTGGTTTACTCACTTTATGGACCTGAATCATGTTATTCAGCAGTTTTTCTTTGTACCTGCTAAGTCACATACATTGTTTAGACACAAAGTTAAGTTTATAATTTGTGTGTGTGTGTGTGTGTGTAGTGTACATGCCTTGCAGTGTCCCGGAAATGGCTTGCTCTTGGCACGTCAGCAGGAGGCCTGCACCTCATCCAGAGAGACGGATGGAAACAGAGCCTTATCCTCACCCACAAGGTTTCTATTTGTCAGATGCTCCCAGAGATGTTCAGTGCATACATATTTATGTTTATGGGCCTATGAGTAGTAACAGAATATGCTTCTTAACCACAGGAGGGTTCACTCACACATATAGCATGTTGCCCTCATGATGAAGACTTTATTGCTGTAGCAACAAGGTACTCCACCATACCCTGCCTTTCACAGATGATTATGAATGTCCACATGCTTGATTAAGTGCATATTAATTGTGTGTGTTTGTGTGTGTGTGTGTGTGTGTGTGTATTTGTGTGTGTGTCTCTCTCTAAGTGAGGGTCTTGTGGTGATTTGGGAGCTGCAGGTAGAGCGGCGAGGACGTCCTGAGCGGGCATGTGTATCATGGGAGCACCGTGGCCAGGCCATAACAGCTCTGTGCTGGGACACAGCAGCCCTACGAGTGTTCATTGGAGACGCAGCGGGGAAAGTGTCCTTTGTGCGCGCTGGTACCTCCAAACTCGGCAAGGTATCATAGAGTGCATCCTAGAGGGCACCCTCATCATTTAACTGTGCAGGCTTGAGATTTATTCCAGAATCTTTTTTTCATTTTATTTTAAGAGTAATGGCTGAAAAATATAGACTTTATCTATATAGACTTATTCTCATATCCCTAGCAGGTGTAAAAAAAATAAAATAAAATAATAAATAAATAAATAAATAGATAAATAAGGATTGTGTGTGTATTTTGTGCAGGGTTCAGCATTTGTGATCTTCCCAGTTCAGACCATCACGACAGTTGACTCTCGCGTGGTGCAGTTGGGATACCTGGAGGGTCATCTGCTGGTCTCTTCTCTTAGCCGCTGCTACCTCTGTGACACTGACAGGGAGAAGTTTTGGCGAGTGGGGAATAAGGAGCGTGATGGAGAGTACGGAGCTTGTTTTTTGCCGCAGCAGCAGACTGGATCGAGGACACCGGGCGCAGGCACTGCCCATCTCCTGTACTGTGCTCGGCCAGGCTCACGCATTTGGGAGGCCAACTTCAGTGGAGAGGTGCTTAGCACCCATCAGTTTAAGCAGTTGCTTTCCTGCCCTGCTCTGCCTCTCATCTCTTGCAAGTATGTGGTTCAGAGAGTGTCTGTGATTCTGTTTGCTGAGTTCTAAAAACGGAATGTGTCATGTACAGTACTATAAGTATTTGCCCCCTCCTGATTTCCTTCACTATATGGTTTCAAAATGTAAGATAAGACAAGGAGAACATGAGGATAAGCCAGTTTTTAAATTTCATTTATTGCAGGAAAAAGTTTGTGCAACACCCAGTTGCCCTGCTAAAATAAATAACTCGTTGTCACCTCAGACGCTTCCTATAACTGGAGATCAGTCTTTCACATTGCTGTGGAGGAATTTTGGCCCACTCGTCTTTGCAGAATTGCTTTAATTCAGCCACATTGGAGGGCTTTTGAGCATGAACTACCCGTTTAAGATCCTGCCAAAGCATCTCAATGGGGTTGAAGTCAGGATTTTGATGAGGCCACTCCAGAACTTTAATTTTGTTTCTTTTGAGCTTTTCAGGGGTGGACTTTCACATGTGCTTCCAATCGTTGTCTTGCTGCATAACTCAGTTGCGCTAGAGCTTCATGATTGCGTTGATTATGGCAAGTCGCCCAGGCCCCGAAGCAGCAATGCATCCCCACACCATCACACTACCATCACCATGTCTGATGTTCGTATTATGGAATATTGTGGTAGCTTTAGACCAGATGTAACGGGACACGTCTTTCAGAACATTCCACTTTTGACTCATCGGTTCACAGAACATTATCCCAAAAGGCTTAGGGGTCATCAAAGTGTTTTCAGAGATAAGCGTTTGTGTTCCTCTTTGTTAGCATTTGTTTTTGCCTTGCAGATCTCCAATGGATGCCAATTTTTGTTTAGGGTCTCTTTCCAATGGTGGAATTAAGAACTTCTCGCCTTACCTGTGCAGAGTGAGGCTTTTAGTTCCTTTGATGTTTGTCTGGGTCTTTTTGTGACCCCCTGGATGATCCGTTGAGGAATTCTGGTAGGCCGGCCACTTCTGGGAAGATTCACCACTGTTCCAAGTTTTCTCCATTTGGAGATAATGGCTCTCACTGTGGTTCACTGGAGTCCCAGCATCTTAGAAATGTCTTTCTAACCCTTTCCAGATATCTCAATGACTATTTTTCATCTCTTCTGGAATTTCTTTTGATCACAGCAATAGCATGCTGCATGTTGAGATCTTTTAGCCCAATTCACATTGCTGGAAAGGTTTTATTGAAATGATATTTAGATTCAGCAGGGCTGGCAGTAATCAAGCCTGGGTGTGTACAGTCTAGTTGAACCCAATTATCAATACCAGAAAAATAGTTATCAAGTAAAATTTGGTTGACTGTTACTTTTTCACACAGGGCGAGTTAATGTTGAATAACTTTTTTCCTTCAAAAAATGAAATTATCATTTCAAACTGTATTTTGTGTTTACTCAGGTTGTCTTTGTCTTATATTACATTTTGTTTGAAGATCTGAAACAAGTGTGACAAATAAAAAAAAATAGAGGAAATCAGGAGAGGGGCAACACTTTTTCACAGCACTGTTGATCTTAGTGATTTTCTATGATGATAATATTTCTGATTGAATGCTTAAATTGATTTTATAAAGTTGTATTTGACATTTTTAGGAATGAGCCACATTATAACCCAGGTCAGAGGAGTCCTCAGTCCCTCGCTTTTCCTCGACTACTTCACCTCAGGTAAGTTATGCGAGATAGCACAACAAGCAGCTGTTTTGTGTCTCTGTGTGTGTGTGTGTGTGTGTGTGTGTGTGTGTGTGTGTGTGTGTGTGTGTGTTTGGGGGTTAAGAAGAAAAAAATAACTACAGTTCTAAGACTACAGTTAGATGGTTATACTGGATAAATAAAAAATTGCGATTGTTGCTTTTATTGTTGTTTCATTTATATAACTGTGTGTTTCAGTGATCATAACCTCCTGACATGGACAGACTCTGCCATTTATATCTTTACACCCCACAGTGGGCAGGTTTTGCTGTGGACCAAAATGAAAGGTAAGAAACATGACAGTAAAGTATGATACAAAATAGAGCTTTTCACACTTCAAATAGTTAACCCTGGTTAACCGGGTAAACGGAATCCTGGGTTATCTTGTTTCACGTTTCACACTGCTCATACTTTACCCGGGGTTAACAATTAATCCTGGGTATTCATAATCTGATGTTTCACACTGTACATTCCTAAACCCTGGGGTATCGTTCTTATTTGCATATTTGCGGTGTGACCGGTTTAAATAATGCCTTGTCTCACGCTTTCGTTTCAGTGAGGAAAAAAATGTCACCATGTACAGTGAGGGAAAAAATTATTTGATCCCCTGCTGATTTTGTACATTTGCCCACTGACAAAGAAATGATCAGCCTATGATTTTAATGGTAGATGTATTTTAACAGTGAGAGACAGAATAACAACAAAAAAATCCAGAAAAATGCATTTCAAAAAAGTTATAAATTGATTTGCATTTTAATGAGTGAAATAAGTATTTGACCCCTTTGACTTAGTACTTGGTGGAAAAACCCTTGTTGGCAATCACAGAGGTCAGACGTTTCTTGTAGTTGGCCACCAGGTTTGCACACATCTCAGGAGGGATTTTGTCCCACTCCTCTTTGCAGATCCTCTCCAAGTCATTAAGGTCTCGAGGCTGACGTTTGGCAACTCGAACCTTCAGCTCCTTCCACAGATTTTCTATGGGATTAAGGTCTGGAGACTGGCTAGGCCACTCCAGGACCTTAATGTGCTTCTTCTTGAGCCATTCCTTTGTTGCCTTGGCTGTGTGTTTTGGGTAATTGTCATACTGGAATACCCATCCACGACCCATTTTCAATGCCCTGGCTGAGGGAAGGAGGTTCTCACCCAAGAGTTGATGGTACATGGCCTCGTCCATTGTCCCTTTGATGCGGTGCAGTTGTCCTGTCCCCTTAGCAGAAAAACACCCCCAATGCATAATTTTTCCACCTCCATGTTTGAGGGTGGGGATGGTGTTCTTGGGGTCATGGGCAGCATTCCTCCTCCTCCAAACACGGCGAGTTGAGTTGATGCCAAAGAGCTCGATTTTGGTCTCATCTTACCACAAACACTTTCACCCAGTTCTCCTCTGAATCATTCAGGCAAACTTCAGACGGGCCTGTAAATGTGCTTTCTTGAGCAGGGGGACCTTGCGGGCGCTGCAGGATTTCAGTCCTTCATGGCATAGTGTGTTACCAATTGTTTTCTTGGTGACTATGGTCCCAGCTGCCTTGAGATCATTAACAAGATCCTCCTGTGTAGTTCTGGGCTGATTCCTCACCGTTCTCATGATCATTGAAACTCCACGAGGTGAGATCTTGCATGGAGCCCCAGACCGAGGGAGACTGACAGTTATTTTGTGTTTCTTCCATTTGCGAATAATCACACCAACTGTTGTCACCGTCTCACCAAGCTGCTTGGCGATGGTCTTGTAGCTCATTCCAGCCTTGTGTAGGTCTACAATCTTGTCCCTGACATCCTTGGACAGCTCTTTGGTCTTGGCCATGGTGGAGAGTTTGGAATCTGATTGATTGATTGCTTCTGTGGACTGGTGTCTTTTATACAGGTAACGAGGTGAGATTAGGAGCACTCCCTTTAAGAGAGTGCTCTTAATCTCAGCTCATTACCTGTGTAAAAGACACCTGGGAGCCAGAAAACTTGCTGATTGATAGGGGATCAAATACTTATTTCACTCATTAAAATGCAAATCAATTTATAACTTTTTCTGGATTTTTTTGTTGTTATTCTGTCTCTCACTGTTAAAATACACCTACCATTAAAATTATCATTTCTTTGTCAGTGGGCAAACGTACAAAATCAGCAGGGGATCAAATAATTTTTTCTCTCACTGTAAATCCTTCTTGGCGGTTTTAAACCTCCTGAGACGGGCAAGAAAACAAAGACATTATTATTTTTACATTTTTCCCTCAAACGCTGTGTAACAATTCCCTTTTGGTTCGGCGGGAAATGATGAAATGGGAGGTAGGCTTGTGACAATTAAAAAGAGGCTCTTTATTTTACTTAACTTTTTTTAGTTTCGCTTTTCAGCAATTTTGTTTTATTGTGCACATTATATATATATATATATATATATATATATATATATATATATATATATATATATATATATATATATATATATATATATATATATATATATATATATATATATATATATATATATATATATATATAATATATACACACACGGCTCTGTGCTGCAAAGATCTCTCTCTGGCATGTTATGGGACTCCCTGAAAGCACAAACAGACACATGTAAGTAACCTCGGGATAACAAGACGAAGACGAGAATAATCACGCATTACCTGTCGGCGCAACCTGCCTTCTCTCCATCCACAACTGACGCTAGACCACGCCCCCACCGGCACACGCTGCAACTATTCAAATAGGGTGCTAACTTGCTGCTTCGAAACGGTTTCATAATCCCGGGTGCTAACCCCACTTCTAAATTCTAAAACGACAGTAATCCGTGGTTAAGCACAGTGTGCAAAGCCCTAATGTGGTATAAACTTAACTGCATTCACTTTGTTATTGAACCACTACTTTCACCCTACTACAAAACTACTTTGAAAGTCCCACTGTCTACTCTCAAATTTAGTTAGGTTTGTATTTAATTTTCCACATGCCAGGCTTTTTTTTGTTTTGAGAAACTGATTTCACTTAAACCCAGATGCTTTGAATTCTTTTCTAGATATTGTTTATTAAATGCAGTTTATATCTCATAGAAGTGATTAAAATTGACTGTTACCCCCTGAAAACCTATCTTCTCGATTTTGCCCACCTTGCCCAGATATTGTAGACATGGCAGTGTTTCGCAATGAGCTGTTTTGTCTCCATGGTGATGGGCACCTGTCTCACCTGCTGTTGATGCCTGCTGAACGCTGTGTGGAGAGACTGATGAAGCGAGAGAGCTGGACACTGGCTGCTACTGTCTGTTGCATGTTCCAGCACGCTATAGTAACATGCAGGGTACATACACACGCTTTTGTAGTCACTTTTACTCATGCACACACTCTTAACACACAAACCAGTTTAAGCTGTTCGTTACTCTCAGATACTAGAAACTTGTTCTTGCACACATTCTTCTCTCTCTCCTTCTGTCTCTCTCTCTTTTTTTTATTTACATCTTTCTCCCATAGGCAAGAAAGACCATCCCTGTGGATCGCCTTGAACATCTCAAGGCCCAGCTAAACTCCACCTCCCAGCAGGAGCTAATTGGCCAGCTGGAGGCAGTAATCAGCAAGATGGAGCCTTTGGACTCTGCCTGTAGCAGTCGCAGAAGCAGCATCTCTTCTCATGTGAGTGTATGTTTCAGTGCAGGATATGTAGAATCAGACTACACTCTAACATCTGTCTGATATTATTGCATATTTATAGTTGTGGCGTCTGTGTACTTTTTCATTACTGCAGGTTCTATTGGATAAGTGAAATATCATTATTATTTTACATATTGTCACGCAAAGGATTTTATTAGCTTTTTTTTTATTGGATTCTATTGGTTTTTGATCCTGCTGGCCTCCAAATGGATCATGTTCATAGAAAATTCTTACATTTAGTTTTTTAGCATTCACAGTTTGCAAATTTTTACTTTGCAAGGGATGCTGCAAGAAATGACCTCTTGGCAAGTAAAAATATCTTGAATATAGTCACATCTATCTAGGGTATGGCTCAATCAGCTCCATAGTTCAGTAGTCAGGGCGCTGACTCGGAGATCAAGGAGTCGGCCATTTTAGGTCAATCGCAAAATCCTTCCAGTGCGCTAGAACGTTCCCTAAAAAAATCCCACTAAGCACACAGATTTTTAACTTTATTTGACGTTCTATATATGGTTTGTTTGAGTCTAACGCCTTTTAAGTGTTTAATGATTTTTTTTTAAAAATCCACTAGCTAGCCTATGATCCTGCTTGAAGTACATGACAGACATGTGTGTAATTAAGCAATCAAATTTATATGACATATAAAACTTAAATATTTTGGTGATGTTTTACAGCATGAGTACGTAGTCATGTCGCCAGAAATTGAGTTATCAGTGTCTCAGTGTGTAGTGAGACAGGGTCCTTAGCAGTGCCCGAACTCATGTACACGATATACTGATTCACGACCTAGGGAGCTAAGGGGCTGATTGAGGCACACCCCATATCTATTGGCAGATCATTTTGCTTCTTTCTAGAAATAAATACTTACAATTATACAAAGCTATCTGCCAGTAGAACAACACTATTTAAGACTTGAAAATAGTAAAAAAAAAAAAAACAAAATTAAAAAAGTAAAGAAATGGGTTTTATAATCTTATATCTTATAGTTTCTTTTAATCTTGTAATAGGAAATACTAGATCAATTTGACTCAATTCAAGATATTTTAACTTGGTAAGATGTCATTGTTTGCACTGAAGGAATGCAGTATATGGATGTCAAGTATTCGGAATCAATGATGTTGAATGCACTGTTGACACTTGAACGAAATACACTTGAAATACACTTGAACGAAACTGAATGCATTCCCCCCCCATTAGGAAAGCTTTAGTGTGCTGGACTGCGGCATCTACCGCGTCATCAGCCGTAGAGGCAGCCAGTCAGATGAGGACACCAGCTCTCTCCTTAGCCAGTCAATGCTGGAGGAGGAAAGGATGAAGGAGTTTAGCTTTGCTCAGGAGGAGGAGCAGGTGGAGCCTGGTAAGAGGGCAACAGACAAAGATCAGACACTGACAAAAATCATAGAAGATAATCTATCTATATAGTTTTTGCCTGACTGTGGTCTGATAAATGCAAGGTAGGGTCAAGGACCCTATAAGGAGTACGGGGTCTGATAAAGGTTTGTAGTTACAGTTGATTGAGAAATTAGGAAGACTTGTTTACAACTGAGTAAATGAGATGCATCATAGGTTTGCACTTTGTATTTGAAAACTGTGAGTGAAAAGGTAAGAACATCTGATATAAAATGAAAGTGAAAGAGCCTTAAAGGTCAATTTGTTGTTTATTTTAGCAGTGTGCCTGCTCTGATCTCACCTGATTCAGCTCGATCAGGAAAAAAGTTGAAGCAGTGCAGTGGATCCCCAGGACTGGAGCTGAGAAACACTGGTTTATGACATAATGACATAATAGACATGATCAGTGAAGGGAGATTTCAAGATTGTTAGAAGATTGTTGAAGATGATAATAAAATTACAGATACGAATAATTTAAGAAAGTCTTTTTTTTTTTTTTTTTTTTTTTTTTTTTTTGGGCAATTTCAACAAAATGAATGCCAGCTTTGTTGCACTGAATTTGCTGTATGTTATAAATAAACAGCTAAAAGTAATCAAAACATAAAATCTCTTGTCTTGCACATAGTCATTGTCTGTGTCTTTGTACTATTTAAAGATCATGTTGGATTTGACTTGTCAAACATGTTTTCAAGCCAGCAGTAAACCTTGTGGAACCTTCCATGGATGTTATCTTGAGGCTGTGCCTGAACGAACACCAGCAGTGGCACATTGTTGGTGGAAAAAAGGATCTAAGATCAGAATCTAATGCAAAATACCATACATGTCAATGTTATGACTTTTGTGTCATACGTTTTCTTAATTTCTAATTTTCTTCATGATTTGTTTTTTTTTTTCTCTCTACACATTCCTTCTACTCCTCCCTTTGTTTGTCTCTCCTGCCTTCTCAATACTTATTCTCGCCTTTTGGTCAATAATCAATTCCTTACATTTATGCTTCTCAATTGTTCATCCACCTGCTTCATCCACCTACTCTTCCTATTCTGTCTGCCCCTCTACCCATATTCTCCTTCATTTTCCATTTTCTATTCCTTGACATCCTGTTCTTCAGACCCCCAGTCATGTGTCCGTGTAGAGGGGGACAAATCAGATCTCGGCCTGCAGTTCCACCTCCCACTCTCATTCCGTCCAAAACCACCACTCATCGCACTGCAGGCTGTTAAAGACAGGTATCCTCTCTGAGTCAAAAAGAACTGCTGCATTGGGTTTTTTTTTACACTAGAATGTTGGGAGGCCACATACATACAGCCATATTAATCCTCCCCATTGATACACATAAAAACTGATGTGATGGTGCTGTACAAGTTGTGCACACACAAACACACTCTCACAATTGTACACAATAGGATGGGTGAAAATCTGGTGCAAGTTACACACTGAATCAAAAAGGATTACACTTACATATAGGGAAGATCAGCTTACATTTAGCTCACTAAATAGGAAGTGAAACTAAATGAGGAAAACAAAACTCACCAATTCGTGCACCTGGCCAGTACCAAGCTTTTTCCTAGTCTAACTTCTCCTTTCGATAGGGGCGATAGTTTTAAAAATAGCCTTCCCCTGTACTGTAGTGTCGTTCTTTCATTTCACATATCTGTTGTGAACGGTTTGTTTGAACCATCCAATCTGTTATATTTTCAGATTTCAGTCATATATCAGTTTCTTGTGAAATATTTGTAATCTTACTTTGCACAGTAAGTATCATTGTGTCTATAGGTTAAAGTGTCTGCTTCATGACATTCCTGCATTGGATTTATCTCGTATTTACTTGACGATAATACATTCTCACTTCTGTGTGTTAAGCGTACATTTCTCTGTCTGTGTGCTTTTGTGGCTATTATAAGTGTTTCAAGCTTTATGAAGAAGACTACGGAAAGAATCAACAATCTGCAGATGAGCTCTGACCTCTGGCCCCGACCGGACCATAGGGATGGTGGACAGGGAGAGGTCACACCCTCGGTGACTTCATGTACAGATGAATTAGACAATGAGTAAGTTTTTATTTATTTATTTATTTATTTATTTTATGGCACTTTAAAATTTTATAGTAAGTTTAATAGAAGATATTATCATCTCTGTCTTTTCATTCTTTCCTTTCATTTTCTCAGGGAGACTGTTGAGCAAGCTGAGAATGAGTTACATGAGCTAAGGGCAGCAACAGAGAAAGCCATGTGAGTAATGATCAGACATAGCATGGAATGTGTAAGTTGTCTTGGCACTTTGTTAGCAAACCTAAATATTGCGACACTTTGTGTTTTGTAACACTTTGTGTTATGTAATTGAAACTTAAGTTTCAATTATTGTGAGTTTCTTAATTGTTTTTTTGCAACAGTCTCTAACACTTGGAAACCCACTATATGTGCTGAAATTAGTGCAACTAGAGCTTTCTTTCTTTCTTTGTTTCGCCATGTAGCTTACAGATCCAGGACCCTGTCGTTCTCTTGGATCCCAAGTGCTTGACGGAGGTGCTCCTAGAGTGGGTCCCTATTCTAGAAAGGGTCTTGGGTCCAGAGAACCCCACAAGCAGAGAGAGGGAGAACGGGGAGATCAAGGAGGAGAAGAAGAGCTTGGAAATGGAAGACGATGACCCAGACAGACAGACCTGTTCTGCTGCCCCTCAGGATGACAGAGGAGTAGGATGCCAGTCAGAATCGGAGCACACCTCAAACCTTGTAGAGGAAGAAAGCCTTACAGACAGTGATCTCAGCTCCACTGCTTTGGTTGCAGTGTCTTCAGTAGCTATTGTAGCTCCAGTGGAGTACACCCTGCCTTTAGACTTCCAGGATGACCTCTCTCAACTTGCGTGCCTCTACTTGGACTTAGGCTGCCCAGGTGGAGCAGGTGATGGAGGGCTGGAGAGGGTTTGTGTGTTCCTGCGGAGGTTCTTTTTCGTGCTAGATAAGGAGAGAGTGAGGAAGATGTGCTTTTTGAGGTACAGGGAGCAGTCAGACGTCCTAAATACCTACATTGCTTGCATGCTAGGTGAGTATTTTTTTTCCAAGTGTCACTTTCAGTACACTCCCACTTTAATCAGTGTGCCAACTGAACGTGGTAGTGTGGTAGTTGTAGTGTTACAGCACACGAGTAACTTTTAGTAGGTCTTGTTGGTAGTACATTATTCAATACACTCCTCTTTTCAGATTCGACATAATTTTACAATAACTGAAAAAAAAAGGTAACTAATTCACTCATGGCCAACCATTTTATGATCTCATTACCCCAGCTCTCAGTTTAAATATAAAGCCACGTGAATAGGCCTTAATCTGTATGTATGCCACCTAGGGTGCTAGAGTATTCTTAATATTCAATTACCCTTTTTAGGCCCCATTATAAGAAAAATTAAATTACTGTTCGGTTATTTGTTACGTTATCAGCATACGGTCTATGAGAAACTATGACAAAAAGCAGCATCTAGCAATACGTTGATGCCGAGAGCAGCATTGTCGCTTTGTGCAAGGTGTGTATTGTGTAACAGGACGAAAATGTGTTGGCCAGATGTGAAGCTCCTGCGACAAAAGTGAGATACACTAATACGTTTCCAATTATCTCCAGTACATCCCCAATAAAACTGACTCTCGACACTCCACTGCAACTTAAAGGAACATCGAGTCTGCAGATTGACCCCATTTTACTCCACTCGTGGCACGTCCAAATCACTCTGCGATTGCCCCTTCTTTTGCGTGGAGCTTTCATTTCTGTATGTGGACACCCGATCAGGCACACCCATATGTGCTTGTTGAAAATCTCATTCCAGATTTTAGTCGCCCTTTTGCTGTTACAATAACCTCCACTCTTCTGGGAAGGCTTTCCACTAGATTTTGGAGTCACCATTAGTGAGGTCAGGCACTTATGCTGGACGAGGAGGTCTGGGATGCAGTCAGCGTTCCAGTTCATCCCAAAGGTGAGTGGGGTTGAGTTCAGGGCTCAGTCAAGTTCTTCCACTCCAGCCTTGGCAAACCACGTCTTCATGGAGCTCGCTTTGTGCACAGGAGCATTGTCATGCTGGAACAGGTTTGGGCCTCTTAGTTCCAGTGAAGGGAAACTTTAATTCTACAGCATACACAGACATCCTAAACAATTGTGTGCTTCCAGCTTTGTGGCAAGAGTTTGATGAAGAACCAGATATGGCTGTGAAATCAGGTGTCCACATACTTTTGGCCATATAGTGTAATAACATGGAAATATATTTAGGGATTTTAAGATTATCATAAAACTGTGATCATATGACATTTGTTAATCTGATGAGATATTTTTTTTAAACATCCTGCCCACAAAAAAAAAAAAAAAAAGTAGTTCTAGCTTTCTAACTTTCACAAACTTTGAATTTTGCTGCTACAGTAAGGCTGCAGGCTGAAATATTAAGCTGACATTCAGTAAATTGCTGTTCATTATTTCTCTATATTATGTCTACCACACTCAGACATGTATTACCACTGACAGGAAGAACTTTAAGTGCAGTGGAAAGTGATACATGGTTACTCCATATTTAAATAGGTTTTTTCTCTCCCTCTCACTGCGGTAAACCAAATGTCTGTTCTTTCACTTTTCCTCTTCTTTAACACATTGCCAGTGCTAACTGCACAGTCAGAAGTAATGTGGTAATGTTTTACCAGTAAGTTGTAGAAACCTTTGTGTTAAAAAAATAAAAAAAATAAAAAATTTAAATTTTGTTCAAATGATTCAAAAGTGCCTATGGAATTTGGTTGCATCCAGTATTACTAACATTTGACAATATAAAGACAAATTATACAGTCTGTAGGTCATCCTGGTAATGCTGCTGAGCTACGTGTGTGTGTGTGTGTGTGTGTGTGTGTGTGTGTGATTGCAGAGTTTACCCAGGCCAGTAAGGTGGTGGAAGTCATTCAGAAAGGAGATTTACTGAAGTCACTGCGCAGTCTGAGAGAGCTGCAGCCCTGGAATGCTCCAGTGCTCCTCACACACCTTTACAGGTAAGCTGTACACACACATGGTCTCTATATTCACCTTATATAAGAGTGCTCAATATTTCCACAGGATATTGCTCTATTTTGTAAATCTGTGTTTCTTTTTGTAAGCAGCAGGGTATTTTTGTTATTTAGCTGGTCATGTTGATGCTGATTCTCTTCCCCTTTGTTGTAGATTGTATGAGAAGCATGGGGAGATGGCCGTTCGGGCATACCCCCAGTTCTATCCTACAATCCTCCCCTCTGACATCATAACCATGGTCCAACCCAGTCACTTTTTGCCATACCTAGACAACCTGGTTCAGTCCCAAGCTGAAGAACAAAGGTATTCTTGGTGCGATTACTATGTACTTTGGGGTATATAATAGCATGTCCTAATACATAATATACTATACCAATATTGCTCTTTGATTATACTGTTTTCATTCTTGATAATTAACTATAATTGCAGCTAGGAATTTACAGAGCTACCTATTTTGCAGAGCTGAAAATAAATATTTTATTGACGCAGAGTAAATGCATGAACACAAATTGATTACTACACTTCGAACATATTACATACAATAGATAGATAGAGGCTGCATCCGAGATCGCGTACTGTGACAGTACCTGCTGCATTCGATTCGGTACCTACTGCTCGGCCGTTGATACAGTACTTACTGATCAGTATATGCGTACTATGAATACAATCCGTATATATCGCATCCGCCGTGTTGGCATTGTCATGTGACCTACAACTTCAAAAGAGCCGACGGGCTGCATTCCGCCATTTTAAAAATTTTTTTTATTCGGATAGCTCTTCCGCGCCAGTCCCATTGCCTTATGGGATAGCGCAGTGTCCACTGGTTCCATACTGCAGAATATCATTGGAAGCATTAGGTCATCTGGGTATTTCTCGCCTACTGGTTTATGAATACTGAGAATTCGGACGTACTACTCTTTTGGCGTACTGCTTTTCGCCTACTGTATTTTACAAATTCAGAATAAACATCTGATAAAAGTAAGTTTTAAAATTTTAAATTGTAACACATGCAAATTGTAACTGTATTTGAAACATGTATCATAAGATTAGACCATAGAGAGCTAGCAAGAAAGCCAAACTTGATATCTCTCTGTCCAGACTCTCTTTCTTAGGGTCACTGCTTCAGCCTGAGACGCTACGACAAGTTTGGTTGGACCTAGCTCTTAGCCATGATGCACCACGGAAAGATGATACGCTGACAGCTGATGGACAACCAAAGTATAAATATTCTGTGTTTTTCTATGCAAGTTTTTCTATGCTGTTTAACATTGCCAGTCACTTCCAGTTTTCTTATAGAAATGTAACTGTGCAGAGTAAAGAGCATACACAGTACTGCTTTGCACATATTTCTAAGATACCACTATGATCGACTACAGTGTAAAAGACTGTCTTGTTGTCTAAGGTGGCACTCACACTACTTCTGCTGGGGTTATGGACGTCTGCTGTCTTTGCTGATCCGCCTGCCTGCTGACTTGGACTCCAAACAGAAGATGATGGAGTCATGCAGACTTCATGGGTCAGTGTATTTCTCACAAAGAAAGTATTAAGTTCGAATGTAATTAATTCCGAAAGAAAAAGATTTAAGAAGGTGTTTATGTAAGTATACTTATTACTGCAAATGTTTCAACGGGGGGGGCGGCATGTGTGTGCGGAGTATGCATGTTCACCCCGTTCATCGGGGGTTTACAACGGGTAGTCCGGTTTCCTCCCCCAGTCCAAAGACATGCATTGTAGGCTGATTGGCATGTTCAAAAATTTTCCGTGGTGGTGGTGTGTGAATGTGTGTGCGATTGTACCCTGCGATGGACTGGCACCCCGTCCAGGGTGTCCCTTGCCTGTGCCCCATGCTCCCTGGGACAGGCTCCAGGTTCCCCGTGACCAAGTAAGGATAAGCAGTATAGAAAATGGATGGATGTTACAGTGAAATTATTTCTGTGAAGTGTGTTGAGGATTTAATAAATATAATTGTTTAAGATGGAGGAGCTGTGGTGGTGGTGGTTGGTTTTTTTTTTTTTTAACAGCAATGCGTGTCTTCTCTCAGTTACTGGACAGGCTATCTCTACCTGTGCAAAGAGCTGCAACAGCGCACTGAGGCTTTCTCTGCCATCTGCAGATTAGATGATATGAGTCTACTGGAGGAACCCAGTGGTAAATATCTGCAATACTTCTGAACCATGACACTACTGTTAGTGATCCAGGTCTAGTTCTACAGCCCAAATAGCAAACATATATAGGCAAGACTTGCACAGTTTACTTCTCAACAATGTCCCAATGGCCTCATTTGCTAACTAGGAAGATGTCAGCACACTGCAAAAATGATATCTTGGCAAGTGAAGATATCTTTAATAAAGGAAAGCTATCTAATATTTCTCATTATGACATTATTACATGTATAAGACTGTTTTTAGACATATTTAGTAATTTCAAGCTTAAAATGGTTTTATTCTATTGGCAGATAATTTAGCTTCTTTCTAGAAATTAACACTTGAAATACGCAAAATTATCTGCCAATAGACTAACAATTTCAAGCTTGAAATAAGTAGAAAATATCTAGAAATAGACTGAATAATCTTAAATTTGGTTCATTATAATCTTATAATAGGAACTGCTAGATACATTTGACTATATTTACGATACTTTCACTTGTTTTTTTTAAGCTTCTATGGTTATCTGATACTTTCAGCTATACTTAATTATAATGTGTGAATTAAACCCATTACAGTTTTAGGACAGTGCCCCCTCTAGGTGCTGATATCAAATCTAAACATGTTCATCGTGTGATAAAACAATTCAGCTCACTCACATACAGGTACAATTGTCGTACAGGTTTTATTTATCAGGGACTAAATACCAATTGTGTGGTCCTCACTAACTTCTATAAACAAACAAAAAACCTCAGGTGACCACACAAAACACAATGGATTTAAATATGTAGTCATTTTTTCCCAAAAAGTAAACCAACATTCAAAAACCAGGTATGAAAAAATGAGTGCACCCTTCTTACTTATACAATCATTGCAAGAGTAATTAGCAGCCAGGTCTTACTAATGAAATGCACAAGATTAGTTAATCAAGAAGTGTGACTACCTCTATAAAAACAGAACTTTTGGCAGTGTGAACAGTTTTGGTGTTCTGGAGCACTCCGGTGTGTGTCGACTTCATGCCAAGAAGAAATCAGCCATGACATCAGAGAAGCAATTGTTGATGCTCATTAATCTGGGAAGGGTTATTAGGCCATCTCCAATTTTTAAAAACATTTTTTATTTTAATATAAAAATGGAGAGCCTTCAAGGCAGTTGCAAATCTTCCAAGGAGTGGGTGTCCCAGCAAATTCAGTCCAAGGTCAGACCATTTAATGCTCAGAGATATAAAAAAAAAATAATCATATGACCTACAGGCCTCTGTATCAGAAAAAGACTGAACAAGTATGGCTTTCATGGAAGGTTGACTATGAAAATGGCCATTGGCAGCATGACTTAACAAAATTACATTTGAAGAAATCACAAATGCTCTGGAACAATATTTTTCGGACTGATGGGACCAAGGTGGAGAAGTTTGGTCATCATGCACAGTGCCATATTTGGTGAAAACCAAACACAGCAGATCATCACAAACACCTCGTAGCAACTGTCAAGCAGGGTGATGGAGTGTGATGATTTGGGCTTGTTTTGCAGCCACAGGACCTAGGAAACTTGCAGTCATTGACACAACAATGAACTCCACTTTATACCAGAATATTCTTGAGACAAATGTGAGCCCACCTGTCCAGCAGCTTAAGCTGGGCCGAAATTGGGTCATACAACAGGACAATGACTTCAAGCAAATCAGCAAATCGACATCTGAATGGCTAAAGACGGAATAAATCAAGGTGTAGGAATGGCCAATTTAAAGTCCAGACCACAACTCCACTGAGACGTTGTGGCAGGATCTCGAGAGAGCTGTGTTCTAAAGAAGAGTGGGCCAAAGTTTCTCCAAAACGATGTGAGAGACTAATAAACTCCTACAGATAATTTTGGCTAAATGTGGTTCTACGCGTTATTGAATTATAGGGTGTACTTATTTTTTCCCACCTGGTTTCTGAACGTTGGTTTACATTTTGGGAAAAAATGACTACATATTAAAATCTGTTGTGTATTTTTGTTCTCACCTGAGGTTATTTGCTTATAGAAGTTGGTGAGGACCACACAACTGTTATTTAGGCCCTGATGAATAAAACCATAGAATTGCAGGAGGGTGTACTTTCGTTTTCCCATGACTGTAACTTACTTTTCGGGGGGGGCAACTGAATAAATATTCCAACTTGCCTAATGGTATTAAAAGAATATTAAAGTACATTTGTTAAACAGTGAACCAAAACAACATTGTGCCAACGTGTTCCCAATTAGCAAATGGGCTGCATGTGACGTTGCTGAGATGCAGTTTGCACACATACTGGCTAGATGTGTTTGGGAGGATTTTAATGTAAGGAAAAATGAAATGTCTTCTCTCTATATATCTCCTAAATGTCATACTTTGTTTGAAATGTTGATTGTGTGTCTGGTTCTCTATAGGTATCGTTCCACAGACCATGGAAGAGTGGATGTTCCTGATTCAGCTTTGTCAACAGAGAAACTCCACGAGCCCTTCAACAGCCATTTCACTTCTCCCTTCTGACCCTACCACCTGTCCCTCCACACCCAATACAATTAACGGCACCAGTGCCGATAGCTGTGTGGATAACACTAATGGTAAGGGCAGTGATGATGGGCCCGTTGACCCGATCAACGGTTCAGCGGATTGGAGTAGCCGGATCAGTGTGGAGAAGTTGATACTGTGCCTGGCGCGGATTGTAGGGCCTGACCGGGCCCTAGCAGCGCTGCAGGAGTGTGGGCTGCACACTGAGCTGAACACTCACGCCACACTGGTGTGTGAGCTGCTGAGAGTGGCAGAGAAGAGGCAGAGGTGAGGAGACAATGGTGTCGTTTAACCTTGTGATTTCCACAGGGAGTCCAGATATTGATATTCGATGCACTGTTTAGTGTTTTATTTTAGTGTTCACAGGCTGTACACGTTTATTTTTTGCGTTCCAGAAAAGTGTGCTTGAAAAAATTCTCGAATCCTGAATTAAATTGCTTGTTCTAAAAAAACAGATTTGATGACATTTAGATCACCCAGTTCTGGATACACTAAATCAGGATCACGTGCATTCACAGTCCTCATCAGTCGATCCCTGGAAATGTCATCAGTTATAGTTTGCAGCTGAGAACACTTGCATGCAGAACAAGAGATTCTTGTGTGTTCTTAACATGGACTACCAACATAATATACTTATGTAAAAAAAAAAAAAAAAAGATCTGCGTGTGACTGAGATGGCTAGGAAACAAATTGCTGAGTCAGTGTCTATTTATCTTGCATACAGAAGGAGAGACCATGTGAGATGTTTTGGAGTTTTATACATTTCCGGAATTTATTGCTAATTAAGATGTAACTCTAGAAGTCAAATAAAAAAAACATGACTCGAACAGCTAGGCTAATATTTGAGGAATAGTTACTCTGGTCAATGATAAATTAAGCCAACAGGAGGAAAGAGGCCCAGAAAAGAGTACTGGTTTTCTACCACCACCTTTTGGCCCCAAATATTAAGGACTGGCTGTGTATGGTACACATTCCCTGGGTGTAAATGCAATTATAATGAGTTTTTATGCCTAACGTTTATTTACCAGCTCCCAAGTCCAGCAATACACCATTTTATGTGTCAGTAATGATATTGTACCAGATGTCTGTACATTGAACTGTAATTTCACATACAGTATAAGCATATTTAAAAAAGGAGTCATATCATATGTACATCATTGTAGTTTACTGAAGAGGTAAAAATGGGCCCAGTAACTCCTTTCCCTGAATCTCGCCACATGCTTTCACACTAAAACACAAACCCAACGTTCTGAAGCAGTCCCGCTCATCTCGTATGCCTTATTTTGTCGTTCTTGCTTCATGCGTCTGTTCTGAACGTTTAACACTCTTCTCAGAGCTCTAATCCAGACCATGCTGGAGCGGTGTGATCGGTTCCTCTGGTCTCAGCAGGCCTAATGAAGAATCCTCTTCCCTGATCTGCTCATGTCCTTACTGCACCCTTCCACCAACCACCAGGACAATCTGCCTGCACTCTTCTAGCTTCTACACTACAGTCTTCATCATATGTCCGAGATCCTACTGTAGGTACATTATTCTCAGTGTTTTGCGTGTTGGTCCGAATCCAGTTTTGCTGATTCAGCTGATTCATTGTTGTTGATCAGATTGTAGTTTAGCACTCTTGGTGCTCTTTATAGATTAGTTTTACTTTCAGATGCACTTTTTCAACGATGAGTTTGCAATTATGCTAAGTAGCTGTGTGTGTGATTTATATCCAGACCAACATATTAGGTGGGTTTGTTTGCTAAACACTTGCATTCAAATACAGTCTTGAGAAAGGAGTGAGTCGTATTTGTACACCATGCACTAAAACCCATTTTATGAGTTTGTAAGTAAGATTTCACATAATTTTTTTTTTTTTTTTTTTTACTGTTATATAAACATGTGTAATCTGTGTAAATTTCATGTCTTTTGCTGCCTGGTCCCCTTTGTTGCAGCTGCTGACCTTTCAGTTATGTTTGTGTTTTGACAGTATTAACAATTCTTTTTTTTTTCTTTTTTTTGTTTCATAATATTTTGAAATGTTATTTGCTTAGAATTATTTATCTATTTAATAGAACCTTCTTTAAAAATATATGTGAACATTTGTAGGTCTTAAAAACAAAAATTGGATACGAACAAATACCTTACAGATGTTTAATATACATTTTCATTTGAAGACTTTTACAGAGCTGTATCTAAAGATTATGTAATAAAATAAGAGTATTCTGTAAACTTTGCTTTGTTGGCGACTTGCAGCTATGGCAACTGTAGTGTCGATAATAAACAAGTCTAATGTAAGAATGGTGAAATTCTTTATTCATTTGTTACAGTGAATTTAGAAGTGTTCACATCCACTAATGACTATTTGGGGAAACAAATTCATTTATTTCCATAATGAATTATTTTATTAAAAGATGTTTCTTTGACAGTAACAATGAAAGTATTTGAGTAATGCTTATTGTACATAGTAATGCGCCATTCCTCTATTAATAATATCTCCTAATATGTTTTGAAGAAAAATGACAGAAGGATAGGTATTCTTTTTTTTTTCAGGCAGGTGTCTTGAGCTGTCACTGAGAAAAAGTTATCTAGGAGGCAAAAGGAAAGTGTGAGGAAATGAACACACACACAGTATGAAGATTCGATATAGCCTGTTGTACGAGGTGGCCTTGCTGAATTCTGATCATTTGCAAATTGTTAGTTCATAACTTATTAACAATCAACAAAATGTCATCTTCCCTGCATTCTCTTTCCTCACAAATATCTCTTCTTGTTGATGACTATTCTCCCTGGCACGGCTTCAATCGGATCGAGCTCACGCACACCTGGAGAAGAGAGTACTGACAGTGAGAGGATTGGTAGAGAGAAAACAGAGAAGCCTCTGCGGTACTGATAAGAGAGAGGCTTCAAATTGGAAAGTGAGGACTGCGGATGACGTCAGGGAGGGAATTCTAGTTTGGGGCTTCTTTTAAGGTTTTTAATTGTTCTAGCTGAGTGACTGCATTTGAATCGAGGAATTCGAGCCATCTAAACTATAGTCTTAAATAAACGCCTGCCTCGATGACATGCAGAACCTACAGGGAAGTCAACCTGCTATAGTGTTTATTCAGTATTGCTTACATGTGTTAACTCGGAATGGTCTTGCTCCAGATCACCAGTTTACTTTAATTCACTTGTATTCATGCGGAAACACTATGTATGCATAAAAAGGCTTCGTGACACCTCAAAGTTAAAATAGAGCACTAACCTAATTTTTAAAAAATGTATTTGATTTGAGGAAATGTGTTTTTGATTTTTGGCATAATTAACAAGAGTTAGGGGTGGGGGGGGTGTATGGGGGGGACGTCGGTATTGTTTGATGTGGGATTGTTGTCATCATGTGCACAGATAAGAGAATTCTGCACATACCGGATCAGCTCTAGCCAGAGTATAAAAGTCACAACCTTGGTGATGACCAATTATTTTAGAGGGTAACCCATTCACATACAGGAAATATTATCCATTTTGGTACTCTGTTGAGTATGGTGTATCCTAACACACTGTAGACACACTGAAATTTTGATTATTCAAAAATTCTGAAGCACAAAGTGTTACAGAGATCAGCACTACAAATGGAGGTTGTTCATATGGTAAGTGTTAATTACACTATATTGTGATGAAGGTATATATAGTTAAAAAGCTTTTTTTTTTTTTTTTTTTTTAAATGTTAAAAGCTATCAACTCATGGAAGTGAATTTTGTCGTTGCTGTTGTAGATGCCTTTCTCTTCCTCTACTCTGACACTCGTGATGTCTTTGCTGCCCCTGTTTGCGTCTCAGTTTCTTGGCAAAAACATAACAGGTGGCAATTTTTTTTTTTTTTTTTTTTTTTTTTTTTCTGAATATGAAATGAGTGTTTATTGTATAAGAATTGAAACTTAATAAATATACATTGTTGTGATTCAGGCGTGAGGTCAATTCAATCAATTCTGGAGAGCAATTCTACTCAAGGTAACTGAATCGTTTGAAAATAAGCTTGAAAATGCATGAGTGTACTTAATGTTTTTGGTTGCGGTGACTGAATAGAAATTGAATATGATATAATGATTATAATGATAGAATAGCATTAAATTGGAATTAACTTTAGACTTAATGCACTGCGAAAATAAAAATGTCATGGTATCAAGTGAATATAGCCAAATTTATGTAGTTCTTCCTGTTATAAGATTACAGGGGGGGAGGGGGGGATCAACCTTGAAATCAACCTTCTTCTATTAGCAGATAATTTTGTTCATTTTAAGCATTTATTTCTAGACAGAAGCTAAATTATCTGCCCATGGAATATGAAAATTTTAAACTTGTAATTGGTAAAAAAAATGTCTAGAAATAAGTTTAATTATCTTGTATTTTATTTGTGATAATCCTATAATAGGAAATACCAGATAAATCTGACGATATTCAGGATATTTTCACTTGCTAAGATAAAATTTTTGCAATGTCTCCCTTGTATCCCGTGTAACATTATGTATTCACTAAACGCCTTCACTAAACCCCTAAAATAAAGCATCCTGATTGAATTTTAAACCCCAAATTTATTTTTCATGAAGAAACAACCTGTCATTCATCACAAGCCCTCTCCACAGTGCAGAAAGACTGCATTTAATCACTGGACACCGCTTGTTTTCTCTGCTGTTAAACATAGTGGCGGGCCATATTTGACCCTTAAGACAACACAAGGGTTGATTATTTACTTTTTACTGGCCAAACAATGCATATACCTTTGGCTACAAGAAAACTGTCAAGGCACAATTATGAGTTTAAATATGTAAAACTTGCTTGAGTGGGTGTTAAGAGTATGTAAACAGCAGATATGTGTGCAGTGTATGTGGGCTCCACCTTCATCCAGGAGGCTTTGAGGAGAGCCAGAGAGCTAACGGATGCTGCTTATGCGCGGACTAATGAGAGGTCAGTTACAGGAGAGACAGTACAGTATAAAAGAGCTTGTGTTAAATTATTGTTTAAGTGGTGAAATATAATACAAATAGATTATAATGTTTAAAATGTTAGACTATGATGTGTTGCTTTGCTCATGCACTCCCTCCGTCTCTCAGAGTGAAGATGTCCGTAAAAGAAGGTTCTTTTCGACCCAGTGACCTGCTGGCTCAGTTTAAACAGATCGGCACTGGTACCAGGGCGCATATCAGAGCTGCAGAGCTGCTGGACAACACGGTGGAAGTCATCAGAGAGATGGTGTACACACACACTATGGCTCAGCCTAAACATACTGGTATAGACGTTAACACAAATACACAGAGGTTCAGCCTAATCGTCTTAGTATCTACATCAGTCCAGTCCAGTACTCAGTCAGTGTGACCCTCATGTGAGTCCGTCATGGCTTCCGTGTGTGTATGTGTTTGTGTGTGTGTGTCTTAGAGCTGTTGAGCGTGGACGACATTGAGACTTTGTTGGAGGCTACAGGGTGTTCGGCAGAGATCAAGCGACCTGTGTGCAAAGGCGACTGCCTTTCCGAGCGCTATCGCACCATCACAGGCCACTGCAACAACAGGTACTCGCTGAATATTGCAGCACCAAAGACAAAAACACAGCAATAAGAGCTATACACTCACCGGCTCACTCACTTTAATAGGAACACCTGTACACCTGCTTAGTCATGCAGTTATCTGATCAGATAATCATGTGGCAGCAGCGCAATACATACAGTCATACAGATAATGATGTAATGTCAAAAGCTTCATTTATTATTCACATCAAACATCAGAAATGGGGACAAAATGTGATCTCAGTGACCTTGACATTTTTTGCATGGTTGCTGGTGCCAGAAGGGCTGGTTTGAGTATTTCAGAAACTGTTGATCTCCTGGGATTTTCATATACAACAGTCTGTAAAGTTTACACAGAATGGTATGTTAAACAGAACATCTCGTGAGCGACAGTTCTGTGGTTGGAAAAACCTTGCTGATGATAGAGGTCGGATTGGTTCAAGCTGACAGGTAGGCTACGGTAACTCAATTAACCACTCTTTACAACCCTCATGAGCAGAAAAGCATCCCGGAACAAACAACATGCCGAACCTCGAGGTGGATGCAATACAGTGCAGCAGCAGAAGAATCTGAGGCTACAGTGGGCACAGCCTCACTGAAACTGGGCAGATTACAGATTACAAAAAGTATCACCTGGTTCAACTGTCCAGTTTCAGTGAGCATGTTCCCACTGTAGCCTCAGATTAAAAATAGGTGTTCGTATTAAAGTGGCCAGTGAGTGTATATGCAGTTAAACATGGAGACATCGTTAACATCAGTTGTGTGATGGGCCTTATACTGCAGACAGAATCCACTGCTGGGGGCAGCTAACACTCCGTATGCTCGGTGGCTTCCTCCAGCATATGAAGATTTTCACGGCACACCCAGAGGCTGGAACCCCCAACACACCTACCGTAACTTTACATTGCCTCCAGTAAGACTTGTTTTATTAATATATAGACTGCAGTATGTAAACATATCGAGTGTAATTTTATTTTCTTATTTTTCTGATATTTATAATGTACAATAAACCTTTAAATTGAGTTCTGGAATTCGAGGGTCTAAAAACGTGTCATGTGAAGACAATACATGCATCACTGTATATGGATTAATGACAAAACAGCAAAAATGTGACTTTTTATGTTTTCGAAACCTTTGATTATAGGATTGTAATGGGGATTTTTGTTCTGAATGAACAATTTGCAATTTAGACTCTCATTTCTCCCTTAATATGTTTTTGGTAAACACCTTCCTGGGACATGTGGAATGATATTATGTAATATTAATGTGCATTAATAATTGTACAGCCTTTGAATGCACAAAAAGGCATCTTGTATTTGATTCATACACATTATTTAAACTCTAATAATTAATGAATAGTCTACACGTTATTTTATAACCACTGAACTGTTTGGTTGTGATGGTGTCTGTGTAGGTTCGCGTCGTGTCGCAAGACGTGTTGTACACCCAGAACGAGAAGATCTCTTTGGATTTGTCTCTGTCTCACCTACTGGTCGAGTGGGGGCAGTGGATTGACCATGATCTGTCACTGACCCCTCAGAGCCCCAGCACGGCCTCGTTCAGGACCGGCGCAGACTGCACCCGTACCTGCAGCAGAAACGCACCATGTTTCCCCATACAGGTGCGCGCGCACACACACACACACACACACACACACACACACACACACACACACACACAAGAGACATACAGTAGGGTACAAAAGTCTATTAAAAACATTTCACAATTTGTTCTATATTTTATATAGACTACACAATTCTTCAATAATATCGCTGCTTGTTCTTGTTTGCTGAAAGTAATTGCATTTACATTTATGGCATTTGGCAGACACCCTTATCCAGAGAAACTTACATTTATTTAATTTATACATCTGAGCAACTGAGGGTTAAGGGCCTTGCTCAAGGGCCCAACAGTGGCGGCTTGGTGGTGCTGGGATTTCAACTCACGACCTTCCGATCAGTAGCCCAACGTCTTAATCACTGAGCTACCGCTGCTCTTGCATTATTGCATAGCAGTAGCACACAGAGGACAATACCACTGAGACAATATTAGATAAAAGCAGTCAACAAACAAACATTTATTTGAAAGGAAATATTTGTCATAGTCTTAGAAAAACCTTTTTTGAAATTTCTGCTATATTTTTTTCAGAACTGCAGGCTATGCTGAATTGAAATGGGTTTCTCTTTTGCATGTATCTCAACCAGAAGTTAAAACATTTTAAAGTCTGGAGTTACCTCCAAAATTGAAAAGTAGGAAATTGCATTTAAAGATTTAATTCTGACCGCGGCACATGAGCATCAGATATTTTTGACAGCTGATATCTGATCACAAATGTCTGTTTGCTACGGCATGTAGCAACCCAGCAACTTGATCAAAGCCTCATAATTACTGTGTGAGGAACTCTCACATACTGTAGCGGTCAACATTTTCGACATCTTTTAGGCAGACTGACCCACCACCAACTGTGGACTGTTTTTACCACCAACCGGTTCCTTGCCCATCATGACCTTTACAGGCTGATAGCCCTATGAAAGGTTAGAAATAAAATAAAAACATTTCCCTATGGATTTGGAGAAATATATTTATAACATCTATATCTAAAGCAAAGTAACCTAATTTTGGCCCAAAAATTTTTTTTAATTCTGTTTGTTGGAATTCAGCCACAGCAACATCTGAAGGGTTTTCCAGGCCACCACACGTGTACTGTACATCAAAACAACTTCAAAAAATTAAGCAAACATTTTGTGAACAGGGTAATAATAATAATACAGTTCCCTTTTTATGCAAGAATTTCTGAAACAAATAAACACGGTCTTAATTTGTATCATATTCTAGAATATCTATGAACTGAGTAAAATTTGTGCTAGTTTTTGAAAGATGTACAGTGCCGTCCTCTAATATTGGCACCCTTGGTAAATATGAGCAAAGAAGGCTGTAAAAAAATTGTCTTTATAGTAAATCATGGATATCAAACAATTGCAAACACAACACAGATTTATCAAAAAAAAAAAATCTTTAAACATACAGTACTGTGCAAAAGTTTAAGGCACATGCAAAGAAATGCTGTAGAGCAAAGATGTCTTCAAAATAATGAAATGAAATATTTCTACATAAAAAAAAAAAATACGGTAAAGAGCAGTAAACAGTAGTAAATGAAACAATGCTAATATTAGTGGAGGGCACTGTAGCTGCATTGCTTTAATAAAATCTTCATCTTTCTCTCTTTCTCAGATCCCTCTCTCGGACCCTCGTCGTGGTGTTCAGAGCTGCATGCCATTTTTCCGCTCAGCTCCCAGCTGTGTAGATGCCTCTGTCGTGTGCCGTCACCGCGAGCAGCTGAATGCCATCACAGCCTTCGTAGATGCCAGTATGGTGTATGGCAGTTCAGACGAGCTCGCACGCTCTCTGCGTAATCTGTCCTCTCCTCTTGGCCTACTCACACACAACCAGCTGCATTCAGACCGTGGGCTCGCCTACCTGCCATACCTGCCCCGCACACACACCCAACTGGACCCATGTGCACCACGACAAGGCTCCAACACAGGAAAGAACACAACGTCTATGGGCAACTTGACCTTCTGCTATCTGGCAGGTAGGTCTTGATGGACAGGGATTTGTAGGATTCTGTTGTGCATTTTTGAGCTCCCTTTTTATTTTATTTTTTTTAAATTTGGTTTAATGGATATGATGCTGTTATCATTAATCATGATAAAAGAAAGTTAAATAAAGTTAGATTAAAAAAAAGTTTGTATGTTTCTTTGCACAGCTCATGAAAACCATGTCATTATTGAATCAGTAGACTCAGATTCAGGACTGTAAATGTGTAGGTTTCTAAAATTCATTCTAAACCAACCAAGTGAAAACCAAATGACCAGTGATGTCCACATTTAGGACTGACTAAAATTGGCCCATATTAGTCCGTTTTAAGTCTGTGATGGTCATATTTATATTGATTTCTTTTACTTATGACGGTCTTCTTTTTAGCATTGTTAAAAAAGGTACACTCTGCCAGATGTTACTGAGATGTCTAGGTCCTCAGTAACGTCTTTGTCCTCACTGAGATAAGTGAGCAATGGACAAAGGTAAGAGATGACAACTTGGAATAAAAACCAAGTAATGGTTCACTTACTCCATAGCAAGCAGTTAGATCTGTGACCTATTACTAAACATTTACATCAGTGCTTAATTTGGTATATTATTAGTTGGGCGCATCACTGGCAAACATGCTTTAGATCACTTTGTCCTCCTCTGGTGTGTGTCTTTCAGGTGATTCTCGGGCTAATGAGCACTTGGGAATGATTGCTCTCCACACATTGTTTCTGAGAGAGCATAATCGATTAGCCAAGGAGTTACACATGTTCAACCCCCACTGGAGCCCAGATACACTGTACCAAGAGGCCAGGAAAATACTTGGAGCTGTCCATCAGGTTCAAGAAAAATATTTGTAATTACACCAAATTTGTGTTAGATTTGAGTGCCATCTGGCTGAGAACTGGGAATTTCTATTCACTGCCATCTCAGGTCCTGACATGGGATCACTACTTGCCACATGTCCTGGGGCACAGAGCATATGCCAAACTCATGCCCCCCTATCAGGATTATGATCCTGAGGTCGACCCCAGCATTACCAACGGCTTCTCCACTGCTGCCTTCCGCTTCGCCCATGTGACCGTACAACCCATAGTGAACCGACTCGGACCTGGATTTCAGCTCGACCCTAAACATCCACCACTGCCTTTACACCACTCACTGTTTGCCTCCTGGAGGGTGGTAGAAGAAGGTGCATGATAAAAAAACATACACTCTGACTTATAATACTTACAAACACACACAAATTTAGTCTCTCTGTGTGTCACAGATCAATACACTTAAGCACAGTAACTGATTCCATCATATAGGGATTAGACAAAAAATGGTATGGCTGTATATTGTGAAAATGGAGCAAATGTACATATACAATAATAGAGAAGATACAGTGGGGGGAAAAAAGTATTTGATCCCCTGCTGATTTTGTACGTTTGCCCACTGACAAAGAAATGATCAGTATATAATTTTAATGGTAGGTGTATTTTAACAGTGAGAGACAGAATAACAACAAAAAAATCCAGAAAAACGCATTTCAAAAAAGTTATAAAATGATTTGCTTTTAATGAGTGAAGTATTTGATCCCTTCGACTTAGTACTTGGTGGCAAAACCCTTGTTGGCAATCACAGAGGTCAGACGTTTCTTGTAGTTGGCCACCAGGCTTGCACACATCTCAGGAGGGATTTTGTCCCACTCCTCTTTGTAGATCCTCTCCAAGTCATTAAGGTCTCGAGGCTGACGTTTGGCAACTCGAACCTTCAGCTCTCCACAGATTTTCTATGGGATTAAGGTCTGGAGACTGGCTAGGCCACTCCAGGACCTTAATGTGCTTCTTCTTGAGCCACTCCTTTGTTGCCTTGGCTGTGTGTTTTGGGTCATTGTCATGCTGGAATACCCATCCACGACCCATTTTCAATGCCCTGGCTGAGGGAAGGAGGTTCTCACCCAAGATTTGATGGTACATGGCCCCGTCCATGGTCCCTTTGATGCAGTGCAGTTGTCCTGTCCCCTTAGCAGAAAAACACCCCCAAAGCATAATGTTCCCACCTCCATGTTTGATGGTAGGGATGGTGTTCTTGGGGTCATGGGCAGCATTCCTCCTCCTCCAAACACGACGAGTTGAGTTGATGCCAAAGAGCTCAATTTTGGTCTCATCTGACCACAACACTTTCACCCAGTTCTCCTCTGAATCAGTCAGATGTTCATTGGCAAACTTCAGACGGGCCTGTACATGTGCTTTCTTGAGCAGCAGGACCTTGCGGGCGTTGCAGGATTTCAGTCCTTCACGGCATAGTGTGTTACCAATTGTTTTCTTGGTGACTATGGTCCCAGCTGCCTTGAGATCATGAACAAGATCCTCCCGTGTAGTTCTGGGCTGATTCCTCACCGTTCTCATGATTATTGAAACTCCACGAGGTGAGATCTTGCATGGAGCCCCAGACCGAGGGAGACTGACAGTTATTTTGTGTTTCTTCCATTTGCGAATAATCGCACCAACTGTTGTCACCTTCTCACCAAGCTGCTTGGCGATGGTCTTGTAGCCCATTCCAGCCTTGTATAGGTCTACAATCTTGTTCCTGACATCCTTGGACAGCTCTTTGGTCTTGGCCACGGTGGAGAGTTTGGAATCTCATTGATTGATTGCTTCTGTGGACAGGTGTCTTTTATACAGGTAAGGAGCTGAGATTACTAATCTCAGCTCGTTACCTGTGTAAAATACACCTGGGAGCCAGAAATCTTGCTGATTGATAGGGGATCAAATATTTATTTCACTCATTAAAATGCAAATCAATTTTTAACTTTTTTAAAAAGGCGTTTTTCTGGATTTTTTTGTTGTTATTCTGTCTTTCACTATTAAAATACATCTACCATTAAAATTATAGACTGATCATTTCTTTGTCAGTGGGCAAACATACAAAATCAGCAGGGGATCAAATACTTTTTTCCCTCACTGTACACTCTATGGCCAAACATTTGTGGACGCCTGACCATCACACCCATAAGTGTTCTTTCCATAAACTGTTACCACATAATTGGTATAGGATGTCTTTGTATGCTGTAGTATTACAATTTCTCTTCACTGGAACTAAGAGGCCCAAACCTATGTTCCAGCATGACAGTGTCCCCGTGCACAAAGCAAGGTCCAGGAAGACATGGTTTGCCAAGGTTGGTGTGGAAGAACGCAAGTAGCCCTGACCTCAACCCCACTGAACACCTTTGGGATGAACTGGAACGTCGACTGCACACCAGGCCTCCTCACCCAGCATCACTAATGCTCTTGTAGCTGAATGTAGCACAAATCCCCACAGCCAAGCTCCAAAATGTAGAGGAAAGCCTTCCCAGAAGAGTGGAATTGTAACAGTAAAGAGGGTACTAAGTCTGGAATGGGATGTTCAACAAGCATGTATGGGTTTGATGGGCAGGTGTCCACAAACTTTAGGCCAAATAGTGATATACTTCCATGTCTGGCACATTGCTTGAAATACCGGTCAACCTTACTTACTTTACTGAAATAAAACTGAAAACAGTATAGTACAACAGCAAGAGTGGACTGATCTATGGTGTGTGTTTTTGTGAATTTACCTAAGAACACAAGCAATTTTCTTTATCTTAAAAATGCTAATTTGTAGCATTTTTTTTCTAGTTTCCCTAGAAAAATGTAATCTAATCATTTAATACATTTTTAATACTACTGCTGTAGTGTTATAGTAGATCATTTAACATCATTGTGTTTACATAATGTTCAAAGTTGATATTGGGTGGTAAGGATATGATACTATGGGCCACATAAAGCTGTATTGTATTGTGGTATATTTAGTATTCTCTGTTTCATTAGGTGGTATAGATCCAGTGCTGCGGGGTTTGTTGTTGTCCCCAGCCAAGCTCCAGGCTCCTGAGCAGATGATGGTGGAGGAGTTGACGGAGAGACTGTTCCAGGCTCACGGTGGGCTGCCGCTGGACCTCGGGGCTCTAAACTTGCAGAGGGGACGTGATCATGGCCTGCCTGGTACTGTCTTTACCCTCATTCTTTTTCTACATGTGGTTTCCACACTACAGCAAAGTTCAAAGTGAACATTTAGGAATTAAGTTTTACACTGTATCAGTGCTGATCCTATTATCATAATTGTTATTTTCACATACATACATATAGGCCACTTTTTTTAAGACACATCTTGCTCAACAAATAGTGAAGTATGATATGTTTATCTCTCACTTCTTCTTCCCTCTGTCTCTATATGAAGGTTACGGTGCGTGGCGAGAGTTTTGTGGCCTCTCCGTCCCTGCAAATGAATCCGATTTAATAGAAATTCTAGGGAACGTAGGCTTGGTGCGTAAACTGCTCGCTCTGTACGGTACAGCCTGGAACATCGATGTGTGGGTGGGTGCTATCTCTGAGCCCGCACTGTCTGGAGGGAGAGTTGGGCCTCTGCTAGCCTGTCTGATAGCCAAACAGTTTCGTGCACTCCGAGATGGAGATAGGTGAGCCTGTAGTCATTGATCATTTCAATTTTTTTGTTTTAGCTTTCAATTAAATAATCCTGGAAACCAAAAAAAAAAAACTAAGGCCCTGTTCAGAATTTGCATGACAAATATACAGTATCGTCAGAAAAATAAATAAATTGACTGAATGACCATGTCTGTCTGTCTGTCTGACTCTGTGAGGTTCTGGTGGGAACGAGGTGGTGTATTCAGCACTGCTCAGAGACGCTCACTGCATACGGTATCTCTCTCTCGCATCATTTGTGACAACACGCACATCCGCCTGGTGCCCTCAGACCCGTTTGTACGAACACTCCACCCTGACAAGCTGCTACCCTGCACACACACAAACATCACACACCTTAATCTCTCTGCATGGAAGGAGCCAGACACTGGTAGGAGAAAGAGACAGTGTGTACTCTTCATTGTTATACATAGAGATTTAAAGTCACAGATAGTCATCAATACAAAAATGCTCCCCCGTTGTTTCTTCAGACCCAGTGTGTGGCTCAATTCCTCGGCTGAAAGTGGGTTTCTCTGTGCTGTGCGATTCAGCAGTGCTGTACCAGTGTCCTTCTGGCTATCTGCTTCACGGGGCCACCCACATCACCTGTGATCCAAACACACGCCTGTGGACTCCAAACCCACCCACCTGTCAAGGTTTGTTTGTGCATGTTAGGATGTTTGTTTATACTGATGTTCATTCAGGTGAGACTTAGCTGAAACATAAAAAAAAACAAGGCAAGCGTAACAACTATCTCTTGGTTTTGTCTCAGATATAGATGAGTGCTTCAGTGGGCCTGTCTGTTCACCAAACTTGCTGTGTCACAACACCCCAGGTTCCTTCATTTGCACAGGTTTGCACCGTCTATAGCCAAGTTTCCATCCACTTTTTGCGCGTTTTTTGTGAAATCTGCTGTCTCTCGCCTGTTTCCATCCAACTGGCCATTTACCGATAAAAATGGTGTGCGTGATGACATCATCCTTAAAAAAAACAACAAATTGTCGCTTAAGTTTTGGTGTATCACAAAAGAAATTTGCCCTTCAGCCGTTTCCACACACAATTTTGTGTATACTGCAAAGTGTGTACCTTTTGTGTCCCACATGTCCTCAAATCTTTGTAAAATGGAGAGAGCATTGAGACAGTTAAATGAAATTTCACAAATAATGTTTGTACGATTATTAAATAAAATTGTACGAAATATCAGATGACAATGTCAGAATGGAGTAGTTGCTCGTCTGATAGGGCTCCAGGTAACTGCCCTTATGTGACGAAGCCCATGGGTCTGGGAGGTAGGGGTGGAGAGACACTTCACAGAAAGTCTCTGGCTTCACCATTTTAGAACGGTGGCCCACGTTTGAGATGCTGAGCCAATTAATTGGTCCTGATGTTGCGCCCATCGCAGGTTGCCACCGACCACCGGTTCCGACCAGAAGGCAGATTGCCGTCGCCCTGTTCAAGCTGGCAACCTGCGCCGAGTACAGAGTAGTGGGGGAAACTTTCGGGGTTAGTAAAACAACCATCCATCAATGTGTTTATCCTGTGTGCACAGCTATTAAAGAACAATTATATCTGCAAAACATTTCAACCTTTTTTCGCCAAAAAAAATAAAATCCTTGGATGGAAACGTAGCTTACAGGAAAAATAAATGATTTTACATGGAACACTTGTTGTGGTGGTACATATTTTTTTAGTAATGCAGCTTTATTTTAGCTAGTTTACATATTTTCCCAGAATCCACTACACTTTCTGCCAGCTCCATCGCTGCTGCAGTGATGACAGTGGTGGGAGGTGTCGCTGTGACGGCCCTAATAGTGAGTTGCTATACAAGGTGGGGTTTTTTGTTTTCCTTTAGCTTTGGTTTAAGCTTTAGTTGATGTATTATATTAATCTGTGGGATTCATTTCTGATTTTTTTTTTTTCTGTTTATTTTTTCTTGTAGGTTTTTCATCAGAAAAGGGGGCGTCAGCAGAGCATGTTGTAATAAGAAACATTGAAGCGTCCATATTAAATTTGTCGAATTTCACCCCTCCTAACCACTAGGGGTGATGTGAAACATCTGGATGCCTCCTTGTGCATGCATGCACGCATTTCAACAAAGTTTCATAGTGATGCATGTTGCAGTATTTGCAATAAATACCGCTGTCATGCAGCTGTCTATGTCTTTCTTCTGAGTGACAGCTAATTTATCTTTACAAACTTGAACTGTGTAGCTTTTACCCCTCATCTCTTCCCTGCCAGGTCAGTATCTCACACAGCATTGTCTCCACAGCTGTATGGTTGAAGTTGGTTTTCTCTCCACAAAACAGACTTGTTTTTTTCTCTTTACTTGAGTCGGATTTCCCCTATAGTTCATGCTACACCAAAAAAGCCACAAGAGCCTGTGTCTAAATCTCTTGGAATCTAAAAATGGGCATCAACTATGTGCTCACTGCCTCAGCATTGAGCATCTTATGGATGCGGGTCTGAATCAGACATCATCTGTGACAACTGTGCAGCACTCTGATGTCAACATGGTGTGCTCAGCTAAGATCTAGACCCTGGTTTAGTGTTTAAGTTCTCTTAAATTCTTCTTACTGCTTCTGAGACATCACCACATGTTGCACTGCTCAGACAACTCAGCTCTCTCCATTTGCATGGGCCCTTCCACTCTGACAGCATCACTGACAGAACCTGATCTGCTGGGGTATTGGGGGTACTGACAGAACCTGATCTGCTGAGATAGCAGCCAAGACCGTTGTTTCCAATATTGCTTTTACTAGTGGTTGGAACACCCTGGAAGATTTCAACCCAAGCAGATCTGCTATCCCAAATAGAGGAAGAGATTTGCCAGGTCACTTGTGTCTGTGGGTCTGGTCTGTCCAGGAGTCCTATAACTACTCCTGTATGCAAGCGCTCCTAGGTCACAGGACCTGTATACCCTATAAGTAGAAACTGTTCTAGCAATGTTTACCTCATTGGCTTGACCACTCTTTCCTGCCATAGTATGCCTATGCAGGTTGCAAAATTGAAAAGTATGTCTCTGAAAACTGCATACAAATAGGCTAAAAGAGTTGGAAAGTTGTTTAATCTGGTGATAAACTTGTCTTGCATGTGTTGGTGGCCAGAGGACTCTGGGGTGAACTTGTGGTTCCTACTGAAGGTCATATCACCCAACTTTGTGAACTGTTCATCTGCCATGGAAGAAAGATACAATCGTCTCCCTTGTCTAAAAAGAAGTTGGCCCACTGGGTGGTGGAAATCTCTATGCACTAGATGCCCAGCCCCTACTGTAATGTGCCATTCTATCAGGAGCATTTTCTCATGGGCGTAATTTAAAGGTGTGCCACTTCAAAAAGTCTGTGCTGGTATTACCTCGGCATCACCTAGCACTTTCTTGAGAGTCTACAAGATTAACATCGCTTCTCCCAGTGATGTGAGTGTGTTAGTCATCTCTGAACACCTTTTACGGTAGTCCTAAGATGTGTCCTGTTCCTCAAGACATTTTTGGCATACATTATCCAGGTGTTTCCACACCACTCCTGGCTGTTAGGAGGGGTGAAACAGAACGTTAGTTACATACGTAACCGTTGTTTAAATGAACCTCAGATAACATACATGGTTCGTTGTCATTTTGAAACAGTGCCGGCTCAAAGAGGTTTCGGATAATGACCGTTGTAATTATTGAAAATACTGTCGTACTTCACTACATGACTTTGTTAGTAGGTCTCGGCATGCATGCGCACATGGAAAAGAAAGCGTCCAGGTGATCCACACCTCCCCTAGTGGTTATCTGGGGTTCACAGAACCAGTTACATACAACTAGCGTGTACATATGTAAGCAAATATGTATGGTATTCCTGTCAATTGTTTTAACAAGTAAAATGTCTGCAGTGACCTGCCGTCTGTATATTATCTGGTTAAACTCTAATTAATCTGTTCTTAACAAAGCAGACCAACATGTTTACTCAACCAATCATACAGTATTTTTTTTTTGTATGTACATGCTGCAAGTGTGTGCTGTGTTACTGTGTTAAGTGCTGTCTTTGTCCTGGTAATCTGTTGTTGTCCTCCTAAGAGGCATATCGGGTTTATAGCCTACAGGCACCTCTGCCAGTCAATCTAAGTATTATTCAGTGCTGTGAAATAGGCCTTCTTCCTCTTTTTGTATCCTACTCCCTCTATTTGAGTGAACTTCAGATGTGAACAGATCATCTACTCAAGGGGTTTAATACAATGACATCATTTAAACACAAAGTGTGAAGATATATATTTTTAATTAAATATAAACCTTACCACTACGCCCCTAAATTTAAAAAAAAAAAACAAAAACATGAAACATGGGTAGAACAGAGGTAGAAATGCCTGCACTGTCAGCATGGTACGTTAATTCTGTCTCTTCAGTTCTACTTCACTCAGGTTCATAACTGGTCTCAACTAGAGATATGTGCATGAATGTTTTTTTTTTTTCTTTTCCCCCAAATCCCCATGTGCAAGTATTATTTTTGTTTGTACTGAACCACAAATTTAGTTCCACACCCATGACTTTATTTTGTTGCATCCCACTGGATCTATTCATATTTGTTTAGTACACACTGTATCTGTTCAATCTGCATAACATGTTTGTATTCGGTTACATCCCTAATCTGCTTAATACCTAGAGCCTGTGAATATCTGCTACAGTGAATGCAGATCACACATATTAATTCATACTCACTACTCAATGTTATATTGAAATATTTTATTGTATTGTATTAATCCACTAGGAAAGGAGTTAAGCGTAAACACAAAATGTTACTAAATGGCATAAGCTTGAATATCTGTGTAACCAATTTGTTTCCTAGTTCTAAAAGTAAAAGATGTTATATAAAGCTCTAAAAATCATTTAGTCTTAAGACATTTCATCAAATCAAAAGATCCTCCCTGACGTAACCAATACATCAATCCATGATATTTAGGTTTGATACTATGCTTAACATGAATAAAGACTTACAAGCTTTGCCTAGATTTGTGCTGTGCCAATATTAAACAGAAATGCATTTTGAAATGCATTTTCAAAGTCATTTTGATTGTCAAATCAGGCAATAATTATTAAAAGGCACAAAATAAGTTTGACCCAAAGTCCCACCTAATTATGTATCTCAGTTTAGTAAAAAAAAAAAAATAATAATGAAAGGCTTTAAATGTAAGCATTCACACACTCATAAATTGTGCAGATTCTGAATGCTGAATGTGTACCACCAAACACCATAATTATTATCAAGACATTGAAGGAAATATAGTCTTTCTGACCCCAGGTCAAACTTTCATTAAATGACTTAAAATAAATCTGTGGCTGATTGCTTGAATTTCTCTTTGTGCTCTTTTTAAAATTCTAGTAAATACACACACTGAATATATTACAGCCCATACAGTGGGGGAAAGTATTTGATCCCCTGCTGATTTTGTACGTTTGCCCACTGACAAAGAAATGATCAGTCTATAATTTTAATGGTAGGTGTATTTTAACAGTGAGAGACAGAATAACAACAAAAAAATCCAGAAAAACACATTTCAAAAAAGTTATAAATTGGTTTGCATTTTAATGAGTGAAATAAGTATTTGATCCCCTATCAGTCAGCAAGATTTCTGGCTCCCAGGTGTCTTTTACACAGGTAATGAGCTGAGATTAGGAGCACTCTCTTAAAGGGAGTGCTCCTAATCTCACCTCGTTACCTGTATAAAAGACACCTGTCCACAGAAGCAATCAATCAATCAGATTCCAAACTCTCCATCACGGCCAAGACCAAAGAGCTGTCTAAGGATGTCAGGGACAAGATTGTAGACCTACACAAGGCTGGAATGGGCTACAAGACCATCGCCAAGCAGCTTGGTGAGAATCAGCCCAGAAATACACGGGAGGATCTTGTTAATGATCTCAAGGCAGCTGGGACCATAGTCACCAAGAAAACAATTGGTAACACATTACGCCGTGAAGGACTGAAAAGGACTGCAGTGCCCGCAAGGTCCCCCTGCTCAAGAAAGCACATGTACAGGCCCGTCTGAAGTTTGCCTGAATGATTCAGAGGAGAACTGGGTGAAAGTGTTGTGGTCAGGTGTGGTCAGATCTCTTTGGCATCAACTCAACTTGCCGTGTTTGGAGGAGGAGGAATGCTGCTTATGACCCCAAGTCATAACACCATCCCCACCGTCAAACATGGAGGTGGGAACATTATGCTTTGGGGGTTTTTTTCTGCTAAGGGGACAGGACAACTGCACCGCATCAAAAGGAACGATGGACGGGGCCATGTACCGTCAAATCTTGGGTGAGAACCTCCTTCCCTCAGCCAGGGCATTGAAAATGACCTTAATGTCTTGGAGAGGATCTGCAAAGAGGAGTGGGACAAAATCCCTCCTGAGATGTGTGCAAACCTGGTGGCCAACTATAAGAAACGTCTGACCTCTGTGATTGCCAACAAGGGTTTTGCCACCAAGTACTAAGTCGAAGGGGTCAAATACTTATTTCCCTCATTAAAATGCAAATCAATTTATAACTTTTTTTTCTGGATTTTTTTGTTGTTATTCTGTCTCTCACTGCTAAAATACACCTACCATTAAAATCATAGACTGATCATTTCTTTGTCAGTGGGCAAACGTACAAAATCAGCAGGGGATCAAATAATTTTTTTCCCCCACTGTAATTAGGCATCAACTGGCTCTATTGGAAGAACATCTAATATACTGTGTACTAAGCAGTTTATCTCAGGCAGTATTGATGTGTGGTGTGTCTTGGTATTGTAAGTGAATCTGTGCTTGTTAAGGCAGAAGCAGGTGCAGAATGAGATGAATAGTGGGACATCTTATTGAGTTGAACAGGTTCCAACTATGAGGAGTTCTGTAAACTGTATCTGCACCAACAAATAATCTAAAAAAAAAAAAAAAAAAAAAAAAAAACCCTAACGTTAATCCCATATTTTGCTCCATAGTAAGAACTGTGTTATACACAGAGTGTAGAGAGAGTGAAAAATCTCACTCCAGTCCAATACTGATCATCAGCGCAGAATTCCTTTCACAGACTTCCTCTGGGCTCTTAATGTAACGGTCACTGACACAATAACGGAGTGTATCTATGGGAAATGTTTTATCGAACTGCTGAGTGTAGAAAACTTGCCACAGAATCTGGGCGTCGTTCAGTTCTGATCTACAAAGAAGAACCCTAACTTGGCTACAGACATCTCCCGTCGCAAGCGCATCACCTCACAGAACATCTGCTCAGCTGCAGAGAGAGAAAGAGAGTGTATTACTCCATCATGTGAAATACTGTATATTGAATCTTAAAACTGAATTCTGTTATGCACAAGCATATGAAGGTGATTCATGTGAGGCCTGTTTCGTCACTCACCGTCATGTCTGACCAGACCCTGCTGGATGTATCTGATATAAGTGAAGAAGTTACACACTGCTGTGATCTAGCGTCAGAGAAAGAAAGACGTCAAAATTAAAAACAACCATGCATACCAAAAGTGTGAAGTATTTACTTGAGCTTGTGTGGAAAGTACAAAGACAGACAATGAGAGGTTTGTACCCTAGCTCTGCTGGAGGGAGAGATGTAGTAATAATTCTCTTTGTCTCCCAGTTTGATGCGATGTCGGCAGAGATGGGACATACCACTCAGGGCGCACTTCCTGCATCCGCACATAAGTGACTTATTACCAATGCTGTCAAACATCCAGTAGTCTACTAAACACCCAGTACACCACCATATGGGCAGGAAAATATTCTTAAAACTACATTTAAGAATATTAAATCACACTCTATATAGAGTCCAACGAAAACCCAGGTTCTCCTCCCAAACAATAAGGTTAATTCTCTAGCGTTAAAATCTAAAAATACTAGTGCTGGGTGTTATTTATGTCAGGCAGGGGTGTCCAAATTGTTTTCAGTAGAGGCCAGATTAGACCTCATTAAGACCAGTCATATTGCAGTTTAGCTAACTGAGTTGACACAGTCTGTTGCCACCGTCAGGTGAAAGGAAAAATTGCAACGTGTTGGCCAGCAGGTCACCTATCATACTTTGTAACAGAGAAGCTGAGGGCCGGTAAAAATCCGTCTACAGGCCGCATTTGGCCCTGGGGCCGGACTTTGGACACCCCTGATGTAAAGAATAAAACAAGACAGAGTGTGCTGTTACAGGAAAATAATCCAAGATGAAGTTTTGATTAGTGCAAAGTCCCCTGTCCTAAAGTTATAAACTGTTCTATAGCTCTGACACTAGAGACTCCTTCCATAAATATGAAATAATTGTCTCCTTGCAGAAAACTTTACCATATCAACGATGAAAATTACAATACTTTTTTTTTTTTTTTTTTAAATCTGTGTACTATTAGCCTCAGATTATGTGGAGCGTCCACCATACGAATCCCTGTGTAAATTGTTTATTATAGAAATGTTAACATGTTAGAACGAGTGATTTAATATGAACATGTGATTTGCCTCACAGCCGTCACTACTGTCAGAGCTCTTGTTACAGAAAATTATTCAACACCTTCTAGCCAATCAGAGTCGAGCATTCAGCAGCTCTGTGGTATAAGACGATATAACATCATGCTGTAATTTTATTGTTGAACTAAAAATGTGGTAATAAATTCAGTCACTATACACTTATCTGATCTTGCAGGTATCTTTGGTACTTTTGTAACCCCGATTTAACACTCACTAGCTACTTGGATATAAAACTTCTTTTTGGCACTTTTTATTTAATTATTCCTCCTTTCAAGTGTTATATAATAAGCAATAAAAATATCTAAAAGTTTTTAAAAATGTCATGTTACTGTTCAGACTAATGTTTAACAAACCTAAACATTGTGATAACACATCATGGATTGTGGATATGTTTCCAAGTAGCTTGATATGACGTTTTTATTATTACGGCGACAACTACCAGTGAAAGGTCCAGACAGTCAGTTCAGTAGAAACAAATTCGATTCACGGCAGCACACCAAAAGATACATGAGAGGGAAAAGGCAAGAAGCTGAATTAGAACAGCGATTTGACATGATAGGCTTCTAAGGTCACTTACGTCTCTACTGGTGCTCGGCAGCCACTGCAAAAACAACCCCATATCAAACTGTGATCAAACTGTGATTAAAAACATGGCGCCCAAATCATAATGTGATTTACAAGCCCCAAATTAAACCCATGCACAACTACATGGTGTAAAAAAAATATATCATGCAGAGCCCAGAAATGTTGCCATAACATTGTGTATTGTGCACGACTCACTTGGGTCCTCCAAACTCAACAGTCGAGGCTTTGTCCATGGACATTGCGGTCAAAGCAACAGGCTCAATAGTCAAAAAGTTATTCTCCACGGCACTCTGAACTGACTGAGACAGCTAGAGAAAGACACAATGATACCTGCACCAGTGTTCTTTCTCACTGTATACAAATATAAGGAACACATATGCATACAAGCTTGAACAAACTTACTTCTGAGCATGTGAAAGAGAGACAGGGCCCAATGTCCTCTTTGTAGATTCGGCTCAGGAAGGCAGATGACTGATCCAGACTTGGTTTCTCTCTCCAAGACAAAAACTCGGCAAACAACACAGAGTCCAACTACGAAGAACAATAAACATAATGATTTTTGAATCGCGATTCTGACTGGTCAAAGGGTATGCATTATGCTTGTATAACCTCAGACAGCAGTTCTGGCTGTAACATGAACGATAGGGTTAGATCAATGCCTTCATTGAAATACGTCATTGTTTCTATAGTAACAGGGACTTGGTGGATGGTCCACATAATCTAAGAGTAATAATAAACAGTTTTTTTTAAAGAGACATTTATTTAACATTTCTTGAGTCTCGAGTGTCACGTGAAATTCTTCAGGACAGAGTAGTTTACTCTGGTTTCTCGGTAAAAGGACAAGCTCTGTTTTTTTTGAGAGAGAAAGAGATGCTTGTATTTTGCATTCTTTTCTAATTGAATACAAAATTTTCAACTCCAAATTATTTTATTCAATTCACGATTTTTATTTGTCACTTACACAGTTATATACAGTATATAACTTGCAGTGAAATGAAAACCTGCCCTACTCCTCTTTAGACTGTACATTTAAATACTACAAAATGAATAAGAAATAAGAAATATAACATATGTACAGGAATGTGCAAAAAGGGATGCACAAAATAAGCAGGGAATATGCAAAAAAATGGATGTGCAAAATATTCAGTTTGTTAAGTGTACGAGATTTGCAAGTGTGTTACGTGTAGTAACAACACAAAGTGCGAAGTGCAGTGTGCAGAGTGTCATTGGAGTGCAGAGAGACTGGAGAGATTTTAGGGAGTCCTAAGGGATCTTTAGGGTTGACATATCCGTGTTGAGGTGAGGAGTCGTCGGATGGCCTGAGGGAAGGAGCTCCTCCTGAGTCTCTCAGTTTTAGCCATCAGACAACGGAAGCGCTTGCCTGATTGCAGCAGGCTGAACAGACAGTTACCAGGGTGGGTGAAGTCCCTGATGATTTTAGCAGCTCTTGTACTGCATCACCTGATGTAGATGTCGTGCAGAAGAGGCGAGAGCAGACCCGGAGATGTGCTCAGCTAAGTGCACCACTCTCTGCAGGGCTTTGCAGTCCTGGGTTGAGCAGCTGTTATCAGCAATAACTTGAGTGAAAAGTAGAATCTTAGAAATATTTACATGAATTTCAGAATTTCTTATTATTTGACATTTGCTTTAATGACAGTGTGCACTCGAGCTGGCATGGACTCCACAGGTTTGTGTAAAACCCAATGATCCATTTTAGATCAAATCCGTCTGAATGTTGTCTGAAAACATGCTTCACTGGAAGGAATAAATAAATCTCAAGGAAAATCTGACCTTTTCTACAAAGGAGTTAACAACACACATTTGCTTAAATTTAAATAGGGACCTAGAGATAGTGCAAAACCTTGACAACCGAATATTCAAGATATCAAAATTTTAATTTCTTTGTTTTCAATTTTAAAACTTTGTTATTTTCAGTTTGCAGTCTTAGACTTTTGGACTCCAATGTATATTCCGAGTAACTGGGTATATATTCAGCATTCAAAACATACGCTCTAACACGGTGACTATGAAGCAATCTTATTCATAGATTTCTACATGTAAAGGAATGTAGGATTATTTAAGAAATGTATCTTGTAGCCCTACTGGCCAACTGTATACTATGTGCCGACTCTCAATATGGGGACCAAAAAAATGTCAATATGAGTAAAACAGGCCGTGTTTAACTCTGTAGTCATTGTTTCATTTTGATTCTAGTGTGCAGACAGCAAGCGAGTAAGCACAACTAAATATCTAAGCCCCATATCTGACAGTTACCTGGCAACAGTAAGCTCCTGCAGAGTCACACACTGAGCTGGACAAGACACAACATTAGAGAGGAAAGAAGCATGAGCTGCAGACTGAGAGAGAGAGAGAGAGAGAGAGAAAGAGAGAGAGAGAGAGAGAGAGAGAGAGAGAGAGAGGGAGGGGGGGGGGAGTGGTGGAAGTAACAGAGGAAAGGAGAGGATTATAGATGAAAGTTAAGGTCAGAGCAAGACAAAAGATAAGCTATGAAAATAAAATTACTTCTTGAGGAAATGCTAGTGAAAGCTGGATGATTTTGTAATTGCCTAAATCCTGCACCATGACATAATACTGTCTGTGCATATACCTCTTTTTCTTCCCGGCTCGTATGTGCATATTCACTGGGTGACTCTGATTGTAGCTGAGGCAGAGTAAGGGTGGCACTCTTGTGGCGCGTGTGTCCTCCCGGCCGAGACGATGCTCCTCTGGACCCTGGGGACAGTAGCTGGGGGTGGAGCTGGCGGTTAGGGGAGGACGGGGTGGAGGTTAACACAAGGGTCTTTAGTGCAGTCACTTCTGCCTGTAGCACATCAATCTGAGAGAAAAAAAAAAGGTGAACAGCTGAGACTGATTTTAAGGACGGATTTACATAAGTAGTAAAATAAGACACTACCTTGCCCTGTGCCTCTTTCAGTTGCTTTTCGGCAGTTGCCTGTTTAACATTGGCCTCCCGCACCATCTTGTGAGCCTCCTGGAGGTGATTTCAGGACACAAATGAATAACAGCAATATAGTCACATTAATACATTAATCAACTACTCAATACTGCTATGTTCAGCCTCTCTCATTCCTGCTTTAAAAGAAACAGAAACAAAATAGGATTACACCACTGGCTGTCGCTTATGAGTATGTGCTATGATACTGATGTTCCTATTCACCTCAAAGAGACTTGCAGTCAATTCCTCTAGTTCCTGCTCCAGCTGGTTTCTCACATGAGACAGTCGCTCACATTCCTCCCCCTTTAGTTTCAACTCCTGCAGGCAGTATTAACAAAACATTAATTGAACAGAATAGCTGACTGTTAAGCTGTAACATAGCTTCAGGGCCCATATTCATCGAAACTGCACACAAAAAAGAGAGTATGCAAATTTAATCAGGTTCATCTCTGGCATATCTGTATGATCAAACAAAATCATATGGTTAGAAGATGTGTAAATTTCAGCATAAGACCTGAAGAACAGTTCACACATCACTTTCAGCACTCAAATCAAATCTAGTTTCTACACAACTTTAATGAATATAGACTTACAGTCCCCTCTGAAAGTATTGAAACGGCAAGGCCAATTCTTTTTTTTTTTTTTTGCTATACACTGAAGACATTTGGATTTGAGATCAAAAGATAGATCAGAATTTCAGCTTTCATTTTCTGTTATTTACATCTAGATTGGCTGTTTAAGCAACTAATAGCTCTGAATGTCTACACTGGGTTTGAGCCCTGTGTTTCACCTATAAAGACTGCATTTGTTGTTAAAAGCCTAAGCCTGCATGACGACCAGAGAGTAAATCAATCAGTACCATTGCATAACCATTGGGCATAGTCAATACAACAATTTAGAATGTCCTGAAAAAGAAAGAAACCACTGGTGTACTAACAACCAGACATCACACAGGTTGGCCAGGAAAAACAACAGCAGCTGATGACAGAAACTTTGTGAGAGCTGTGAAGAAAAACCCCAAAACAACAGTCAGTGACATCAATAACATCCTCCACAGGGCAGCGGTGAAGGTATCGTAATCCACCATTTGAAAAAGACTTCGAGAGCAGAAATATAGCGGCCATACCACAAGATTCAAACCACTCATCAGCAGTAAGAATCAGAAAGCCAGATTGGAATTTGTAAAGAAATACAGAGATGAGCCACAAAACGTCTGGAACCAAGATTAACCTCTACCAAAGTGATGGAAAGGCCAAAGTGTGGAGAAAAAAAAGGATCTGCTCATGATCCAAAACATACGAGCTCATTGGTCAAACATGGTGGAGGTAGTGTCATGGCTTAGGCTTGCATGGAGTCTTCTGGAATAGGCTCACTAATCTTTATTGATGATGTAACTCATGATGGTAGCAGCAGAATGAATTTAGAAGTTTACAGAAACATTCTGTCTGCCAATTTACAGAGAAATGCCTCCAAATTAATTGGGAGGAACTTTATCATGCAGCAAGACAATGATCCAAAACACACTGCCAACTCAACAAATGACTATCAGGAGGAAAAAGTGGAAGGTTTTAGACTGGCCAATCACCAGACCTCAACCCAGTTGAGCAGCATTTCACCTGCTGAAGAGGAGGCCGAATGGAGACACCTTATTGATATGTTGGTATGTTGATTGATCTAAAGCAAATACTTGTATATATAGTATAACACATTTTCTTAGCTTTTTCCTGGTCAGAGGTCGGGAATTACGAGTTACGTTCTCTAGTCAAATGTAGTATAATGTCTTGAAACTCTCCGTATCCATTTATAAGTAAAAAAAAGAGTTTCATTTAATTTGATCTTGAGTAACCACTTTATCCTGGACAGAGTGGCTGTTGATTCAGAGCTGATTCAAAGCAGGGCAAAGTAGGACTGGACCAGACTATCACAGGGTGTGTGGAAAGATTTGTTTCTTAATTATCTACTATTCAATACAATTTCTTTACAATCCATCTCTTTAAATTTTATGTAAGCACATCTTCTCATCTCATCATATATTTCACACGGTTAAATGCTGAACACAGGAATAGCACAAAGATGTAATAAATATTCTTAATATTTATGTACTACTTATTTTTACATTTAAAAAATCCCTTATATTTTCCTTCTATTCCTGTGGTCAGCATTGAACAGCGTAGTGAGATCAAATGAAACGAATGTTGCATGTACAACCTAAATTCAGAAAAAGTTGGGACAGTATGGAAAATGCAAAAAAACAAACAAAAAGAGTCATTTGAAAATTCTGTTCACCCTGTACTATATTGAAAACACATTATTAACACATTATTTGATGTTTTACTTTGTGAATTTAATTTAATTTTTGAAAATATACACTCATTTCAAATTTAATGACTGCAACACACTCCAAAAAAGTTGGGACAGTCGACTGTTCACCACTGTGTACCATCACCTTTTCTTTTAATAACACTTAAACACGTTTGACTGCTGAAGACACCAGTTGGTTAAGCAAGTTAAGCAAGCGGATTTTCCCCATTCATCCATTATGCATTTCTTCAGCTGCGCAACTGTACGGGGCCTTTGTTGCCTTATTTTGCGCTTCATAATGCGCCACACATTCTCAATCGGAGACAGGTCAGGACTGCAGGCAGGCCACGCTAGCACCCGCACTCTCTGCTTATGCAACCATCCGGGCAGAATGTGGTTTAGCGTTGTCCTGCTGTGGATGGCAGCATATGTTGCTCCAAAATGTGTACATATCTTTCTGCATTAATGGTGCCCTCACAGATGTGCAAGTTACCCATGCCATGGGCACTGACACACCCCCATATCATGACAGACGCTGGCTTTTGAACCTGACACTGATAACAGCTTGGATGGTCCTTTTCCTCTTTGGCCCGGAGAACACGATGGCTGTTTTGTCCAAAAACTATTTGAAATGTCGACTCGTCGGACCACAAAACACGATTCCACTGTGCTACTTTCCATATCAGATGAGACCGAGCCCAGAGAAGTCGTCGGCGCTTCTGGACAGTGTTGACGTATGGCTTCTGCTTTGCATAGTAAAGCCTTAACTTGCATCTGTGGATTTTACTACTGTGGAAGTATTCCCGAGCCCATGTCAGGATATCCATTACAGACTCATGACGGTTTTTAAGACAGTGACATCTGAGGGATCGGAGATCATGCGCATTCAGAAGTGGTTTTCGCCCTTGCCCTTTACGATTCCTTGAATCTTTTAATTATATTGTGCACTGTAGAAGCTGAAATGCCCAAAATCCTACCGATTTGTCTTTGGGGAATGTTGTTCTCAAAGTGTTGGATTATTCGCTGACGCATCTGTTCGCTGAACCTCGACCCATCCTTGCTCTTGAAGTACTAGGCCTTTTTTGGAGGCATCTTATATACTATGATTAGACGATTGCCTCACCTGTTTCACATCACCTTCTTATTTCAACTTCTCACATCGCTATTAGTCCTAAATTGCCCCTGTCCCAACTTTTTTGGAACGTGCTGCATGAATAAATTTCAAAATAAACGTTTTTTGTTTAAATACAAGTAAAGTACATTTACAAATCACTCCTCTTTGTTTTTAATTAGCATTTTCCATACTGTCCCAACTTTTTCAGAAATGGGGTCGTAGTAATTAAATAAAATAAAAAGTGATGGACTGCAGCAGGTGAGTTGATACGGATGAGAACGAGAGAGACTCGGTCTGCTCTAGTGACTGCACCTTCTGTGCAGCGTCCAGCTGCTCTCTGAGGAACTCCGTGCCTTTCTCTCTAATCTCTATAGAAGAGCTTCGTAGACGAGACACGCTGTAGGCTTCTCGTCTCTGAGTCTCTGTCTCCTCCTGGAGCATTGTGTCTCCTCGGCCTTCTCCAGAATCTGTGCCAGGTTCCAGCTCGGTCTCTAGGTCTATCAACCTGCAGAGGCAAATGGCACATTAAGCCACTTTTGACAGCTCGTCATGTCGTGTCATGTCATGTTTGTAACCAACACTTCGATTCAAGATGATCTGGGAACTTCTAGTAGGCCTAGTTTATTTAAGGTTCATAAATCTCTGAACACAGTACATGTGTGTTTACAAAAAAAAAAAATAAAAAAATGGTCACAACATGAAACAACTTATTTCTACGAATTCCCACACACCAAAATAGCACTATTTAGTCTTAAAACAGCCACAGCATTCTTGGGAAATATGTTGAATGTTAACTATACCGGAGATCCACACCCTTACCCCGCCGCGGTCTGACAGAAGCATCCGCTTCAAACTATCGGCTGCTACAAAACAAAAAAAAAAAGACCCAAAACAAAACAGTTGTTTGAAGTCTTTTCCTCAACAGTATCCGCAAACTAACTTTCTTAAATAGGTTAGCTTAAAAAAAGACGCCCAGGACATCCGGGACGAGTCTTGAAGCAAACACACAACGAGCACGTATAAGGTTCCAGAAGGTGTTTTGATTTTTCACTCAGACACCGAGCAGGAAAAGTTTCGGTGGTTAGTCCAGCTGGAGCCGGTCACATGACCCTCGAGCGTCACTCGGATTCCGCCTACAGTGACGAGAGCGCTCAGAAACCTATTAACTGGCCACGCCCACAAGGGTGTGTGACGCAATGACGCTGTATCTGTATCTGTTTAGTGCGTATCCGCATTTGTATTTAAACCAGAACGGGGCGTGGCTTAAATCGGAAGGAATTTTCTTTCTTTTTCTTTTCTCCACACATAGGGACCCAGAGGTAGAAATGCCAGCACTGTAAGCATGGTCCGGGAATTCTGATTCCCCTGCTGGAGAAACAAACAAACAATAGAATTTGTATTGGTTTTAATGGTTATAATGGGAATTGTATTAGTTTTAATGGAAACTGTAATGGTCCCTGTGGGTCTCACCTGCTAATTTGTTATTGGTGGCATGTTATGTCTAGTGGATACCATTAAGAACCTACGTCCTTCTACATAGTGGAAACCATTTGGTAATGGTTTTAATGGTTAACAGCTGATGGTTTGTAATGGTATTTGTAGTGGGGAAAAATTGAATTTCTGTGATGGTTTTTATTGTTTTTTGTTTTCAGCAGGGAGTTCCTCAACCTCAAGTTCATAATTAGTCTCAACTTGAAATGTGCATGGGACACACTTTTTGTTTGCAGTATTTTCTCATGAATTTAGTTGGCTCTATTTCCCAAAATACAAAGAAATTAGGAGCCAAATTTAAACCACCGCAACCCTGATTAGGAAGTTACTAAGGATGAATGAACAAAATGAATTACACAGCACCACACATTCATGTAAATGGACTTTGTTTGTTCCACAAACATCTTACACTATATGGCCAAATATTTGTGGACTCTGTGCTTCTTGAAAATCCCATTCCTGATTTAGTTCCCTCTTTGCACTCTTCTGGGAAGGCTTTCCTCTAGGTTTTGGAGCGTGACTGTGGGGATTTGTGTTCATTCAGCTACAAGAGCATTAGTGAGGTCAGGCACTGATGTTGGGTGAGGAAGCCTGGGGTGCAGTCGGCATTTTAGTTCATCCCAAAGGTGGGGTTCAGTGGGGTTGAGGTCAGGGCTCTGTGCAGGACACTCAAGTTCTTCCACTCCAACCTTAACACACTGTCTTCATGGAGCTTGTTTTGTGTACAGGGGCACTGTCATGCTGGAACAAGTTTGGGCCTCTTAAGTCCAGTGAAGGGAAATTGCAATGCCACAGTATACAAAGACATTCTATACAACTGTGTGCTTCCAACTTTGTGGCAACAGTTTGTGGAAAAACCACATATTGTTGTGATGGTCAGGTGTCCACATACTTTTGGCCATATGGTGTATCTGCCCTCTCGCTACATAAAAGTAAAAACTTCCTGTTCATGTGATTTTTTTTTTCACATTTATTATTGCACCGGGATCACATTCCTAATCAGATATCAGATGTCCTGTGAATCTTTTCTTCTTTCAAAAAAAAAGAAGAAAAAAAGTGCACCTCCTATTTGTATCAGAATAACATTCATAATTGGTTACATCCCTAATACATACATAAATGCACATATATACACACATAAAAATGCAATGCCTATTTATATATAATTTGGAGCAGCACTTTGTCAAAGTCCACCATTTAAACCGATTTATTTGATCTGCCTCTTTCCCACTGCTACAGCTCCTAATGCATTTTAACCGGCCTTGTCCTTTAAAAAAGTCAAACTGATACAGAATGATCATAAAGTAGTTATTACAACCTGAAGTGCTACTACCTATCTGTGCTTGTTCAAGTTCAGCAAGGCTATGATTATGCCGAATGATCAAAACAATATTTATGGAGGTACTTTTGTTGCAAATAAATTTGCAAATAAATAACCAGAGGTCCAGAAAATTAAAACAAGCTCTACAAATAAACAGTAAGTGATTCGCTAATATAAAATGAGATTGACGAATAAATAAAACAAGCTGCACAAATACAGTATTTTTGTGTTACACACACAGGCTCACCTGTCATTTTTTATTTGTGGAATCGCCTGCATTCATTTGTGGATTTCTGAAATATTTCTTAAATATGTTTTCTGCATGAGTCAGTTAGGGGGTGAGACAACACCCACATTACTCTGACCGATCTTAACACAAATGTGCTCAAGCAATCAGCTTATACTACTGTTATTAATTTGTATATTATGCAACAGAAATCCCACAGAAATACTCCAGCACGTTTTTTCAGTCTGAACCTAATGAGCCCGTGAACATCAAATGTAACTTTAACCATGTTCATTAAAGACAAAACTTTCCATAACCATCCTCCAAAGTCATCATAATAAAGCATGCACGCCATGTAGAACACAGGCCGGTACAATTCCAAGCAATTGATTAAGCAAATTATACTACAATAAATAACACATAGCATATTTCCTGACCAGGTCCATAGCAACAGCTTACAAGACACTGACAAAGAAGACAAAGGCTAAATTGATTTTATCTGTGCTACGTTGCCAAAAGTATGCGGACACCTGACCATCACACTCATGTGCTTGTTGAACATCCCTTTCCAAATTTAGTCCACCTTTGCTTTTATAATAACCTCCACGCTTCTGGGAAGACTTTCCACTAGATTTTTGAGCATGGCTGTGGGGATTTGTGTTTATTCAGCTACAAGAGCATTAGTGAAATCAGGCACTGATGTCGGGTGAGGAGGTCCAGGGTGCAGTCAGCGTTTTAGTTCATCCCAAAGGTGTTCAGTGGAGTTGAGGTCAGGGCTCTGTGTAGGACGCTCGAGTTCTTCGACTCCAATCTTGGCAAACCATGTCTTCATGGAGCTCGCTTTGTGCACAGGGGAACAGATTTGAGCCCCTTAGTTTCAGTAAAGAGAATTTCCTAACGCTGCAGCATCCAAAGACATTCTAGACAATTCTGAGGTTCAGACTTTGTGGCAACAGTTTGATGGACTTTTACTCCGCTGGCAATATACAAGTTGCTACAAAATTGCACTGTCCATTTCAGGGTTTTAACTTTCAAGCCTCATTCATGTATTTACTAAATTCCACTACTAATTGTACTGTGTCCTTGGATAACTGGAACAGCACTTTTTTTTTTCTTTTTTTTTTTAAAGAAATGTTACCATTTCTTTATTCTTTTATGTTCAGTAAGAACTTTTTTGTGGTCAAGGCTGTGGTGGATCCAGATTCTATCCCATAAATACTGTGCACAACGCAGGTCTACACCCTGTAACATACTCAAATGTTGTAATACAAATAATAATATAATAATATTATATATATATATATATATATATATATATATATATATATATATATATATATATATATATATATATATATATATATATATAAAACAATAAGAATTATTATATTATTATTTGTAGGCACTGGGAACTCTCCTACATTTAAGAGTTTGAGCACTGTAGGAAACTCAGACTAACTGACGATGTAACCTCTTTGCTGTTCTTAACCATTTTATTCATTCTTACCTCAAACTTTGAGCCATGTTGTCTATGTTGGTCATGCATAACCACAGATTCTCTCCTCTAAAAAGGAGTCCCCTTTCTAAAATAACAATTATACAGATTTAAAGATTAATGAAGAATATCTTTCATTGAAAGCATTCTACATGTCCTCGCATTATTGACCCAACAACTGTGCTTCATTATTATGTGATTTCTGAGCAAACGGGTTTTCTGTTTCTCAATACACGTAAATGTTTCAAAATACTTGTCTTTGGTAATCACACGTATATAATATGTGCATGGCACTGAGATAAAACTGATGTAGTCAGAGTATTCATTTAATCGCAACATTAAAAAGCTAGGGCTAACCTTGCGTCTTAAATAATTATGCATTCACCAAAACATACTTTCCAACAGGACATTCCTCTTTTTTTGCTCTGCTGTGCTTGCTTTGCCGGTGACCAGAAGAATCCTCTTTCCCGAAAAATGCATGGGAGGAGTACAGCGCTATTCCTTTGTTGCCCGTCACCAGGAGCTCATATCCAGGGTTTGGTGTGGATGCTGCTGGAGGAGAAGAGGAAATACACACAGCGTGGATTCCCTCAAAAGCATCCATCTTCCAGGAAGAGCTAAGAAAACCAGCCCAGGTTTGTCTCAGGATCTCTGCATATGTGCCTCCATGGTTCTTAAGTATCTTCCTGTACCTGGATATGACAAAAGACCTAGAAAGTGATTTGTCTTTTCACAGTAAAGGATGACAATGTGATCACTCTGTACTAATGTCTCTTAGAGCTGTCCAAAAGTATCAAACCACTCCCAGATATATATATATATATTGCAAGATTCTCTCGCACACACTGTTTGTGTGGCCAACTTCTCCAGACCACAGCATATAAATGTGTAGGTGCTTAAACAATAAATAATAGTTATAGTCCATATAAAGTTACAGTGAGGTTCATAAGTATCTGGGCAGTGACACAATTTTCATCATTTTGCCTCTGTGCACCACCACAATAGATATGAAATGAAGCGCACAAGATGAGACTGGAGTTTAGACCTTCAGCTTTAACTCAAGGGGTTTAATAAAAATATTGCATTAACCATTTATGAATTATAGCCATTTTTACACAATCCCTCCATTTCCACAGGCTGAAAAGTAATTGGACAATCGACTGAATCACAGTTTCATGGCCAGGTGTGGCCTGTTTCCTCGTTATTTCATGACAAATTAAGGAGGTAAAAAGTGTTGAATTTGCATTTGGTAGATGTTCATGGGGACTCTAAATATGTCTGTCAAACATGCTGGAGGAAGTGTTATGGCATGCGCATGTATGGCTGGCAGTGGAAGAGGGTCACTGGTGTTTATGGTGGGTCAGTGCTGGTACATTGCAGACATGTTTCTTAAACTACTGATTAGCATTGTCTAAAGATTTGAGAAAGGGAATACCAAATTTTAATCAATTCTGTCCTTGTCTAGTCAGAATGGACAAATGTTAAATGGTTGAACCTGACTGCCAGAGTTTTAGCTAATATTTATGGTCACAGTTCAAAGGCCTATTGGGTCAATGTCAGCCATTCCATTGTCCCAACTTAACACTGGCCCAGTGTTGGCAGGGTTGTTATGAAAACTGCTCCTTTACTAACAATAGCCCAACAATGTGTACGTAGAGCCACCCAAAGATAGACAGTGGGTCAATAACAGTTTGTTACCTGAGTAAATATTTATTTAAATTATTTTCATTTTTGGAGCAAACATTGATGATGGCTTCATTCAGTGATGGTGTGATTGGTCTTTGTCATACTGTACAAACTGTACACTAAACATCACTACAGTGCCCTCCACTAATATTAGGGACAGTGGTAGCTGATCGGAAGGTTGTGAGTTCAAACCCCAGCACTGCCAAGCTGCCATTGTTGGGCCCTTGAGCAAGGCCCTTAACCCTCAACTGCTCAGATGTATAAATGAACTAAAGATGTAAGTCATTCTGGATAAGGGCATCTGCCAAATGCCGTAAATGTATTGGCACCCTTGGTAAATATGGGCAAAGAAGGCTATGAAAAATTGTCTTTATTGTTTAACCTTTTGGTCTTTTGTACAAAATATTCACAAAAATACTCTGCTCTCATGGATATCAAACAATTGCAAACAAAACACAGGTTTATCAATATATATATACATGTTAAATATAGATGTGCAACAATTATTGGCACCCTTTTAATCAATACTTTGTGCTACCTCCCTTTGCCAAGATAACAGCTCTGAGTCTTCTCCTATAATGCCTGATGAGGTTGGAGAATAAATGGCAAGGGATCTGAGACCATTCCTCCACACAGAAACTCTCCAGATCCTTCAAATTTCGAGGTCCATGCTGGTGGACGCTCCTCTTCAGTTCACCCTACAGGTTTTCTATGGGTTTCAAGACAGGGGACTGGGATGGCCATGACAGGGCCTTGATTTTGTGGTCAGTAAACCATTTTTGTGTTGATTTTGATGTATGTTTGGATCATTGTCCTGCTGGAAGATTCAACCACGGCCCATTTTAAGCTTTCTGGCAGAGGCAGTCAGGTTTTCATTTAATATCTGTTGATATTTGATAGAGTCCATGATGCCATGTATCCTAACAAAATGTCCAGGACCTCTGGCAGACAAACAGCCCCAAAACATTAAAGAGCCACCACCATATTTAACCGTGGGCATGAGGTACTTTTCCATATGGCTAGCTCTCTGTGCGCCAAAACCACCTCTGGTGTTTATTGCCAAAAAGCTCTATTTTGGTTTCATCTGACCATAGAACTTGATCCCATTTGAAGTTCCAGTAGTGTCTGGCAAACTGAAGATGCTTGAGTTTGTTTTTGGATGAGAGAAGAGGCTTTTTTCTTGAAATCCTTCCAAACAACTTGTGGTGATGTAGGTGACTTCAGATTGTAGTTTTGGAGACTTTTTGACCCCAAGACACAACTAACTTATGCAATTCTTCAGCTGTGATCCTTGGAGATTTTTTGGCCTCTCGAACCATCCTCTTCACAGTGCACTGAGACAGTATAGACACATGTCCACTTCCAGGTTGATTCATAACATTTCCAGTTGACTGGAACTTCTTAATTATTGCCCTGATGGTGGAAATGGGCATTTTCAATGCTTGTGCTATTTTCTTATAGCCACTTCCCATTTTGTGAAGCTCAACAACCTTTTGCTGCACATCACAGCTATATTCCTTGGTCTTACCCATTATTATGAATGACTACGGGAATTTGGCCTATGTGTTACCTCATATTTATACCCCTGTGAAACAGGAAGTCATGGTTGAACAATTTCCAGTTCCTAGTCACCCAGGTATACTAAAAAATTTAAAATATCAATGGGAATATACTTCAGATATATTTTTGTCATATGAATTCATAGGGGTGCCAATAATTGTTGCACAGCTATATTTAACAAGGATATATTTTTTGGGATAAACCTGTATTTTTGTAAGAGTAAGAGTATTTTTGTGAATTTTTTGAACAAATGATCAAAAGGTTAAACAATAAAGACAATTTTTCACAGCCTTCTTTGCTCATATTTACCAAGGATGCCAATATTAGTGGAGGACACTGTAGCTGTGTATGCTGCACAGTAATAGTCTGTACTCCACTGCTTTGGATTTTATTAAAGTAAAACATGTGCTATAATACTAATGCATGTGCTGAGGTGAAGTCTGTAACAAGCCTTTTGTTGCCCTAAAGCTCATCTTTTGCACATGGAGCAGGCAAATAAGGTGAAGAATTTTCCATTTCAACCATGTTTTCACAGATGGTATACTTGAGGTCATGGGCTGTTTCTGATTTGCCCTACACTGTCCCTCCCCAAGTTGAGAGCAGGTTAATCTTTGTCTGTGGTTTCCGAAGTTGTTTTTCCTAAACTGTAACTGTCTGCTCTTTAGACTTGCTTACCTGTACCCTGTACTATACTATTTGAACATAAATATGTCTGTATTTTCTGTACTCTGGACAATGTTACTCAGTGTAAAGTGTAAAGGTTATAGATTTTGATATGCTTTATCTGCACAAATTCAAAGCTTCATCTTTACAGTTTAAGGGATTTCTTGTGCTCATGTGGTTTGCAGATTTGGCAATCATTTCCCACCCCTGCTTAGGTTGTATTACACTTCTTTGGTCCACATGATATCAATCTATGAGCAAACATAAAACCCTGAGACTATGCCTAATGCTGAACACACCTGAACACAGAACTAACTGTAAATTCCAGTAGTCTATCTAAATGTTTTTGGTGCTCTAAAATAAAGTGAAGATAATTATGTAAATGTCATGCTGTAATTGTTTATGTTTTGTTTATGTTTGTTTGTATATCAGGGTCCATGTTAAATTCTCATTAGCAACAGTGTAAGCAAATTAAAGAGTATGCAACTAGAATTTTTTTTCCACTAGAAAAAGGATATCTTCTGCTGCTTTTCTCCAAACTAGCCCATGAAATCTACTTAAGCTTGACATTATAGTATATCCATACAAATTTTTTATAAATTGAACTTGTCTTACCAGAGGTTATTTTGAAGTCCTCCTGTGGTTTCTCAAGTATGAACAATAGTTTGTGTTGACGTGAAGTCGCACTTAAGAAACTCTGCTCTTAGGAAACCAGGCAGACGAAGTCAAGGTTGCCAGATTGGAGCACAATCATAATGGAAATTCATGCTCTCCATTCACTATAAATCCACTCAGAATATCATACCACACAGGAAATCAGGATTAGAACACAAAAAAATCTTGTAACCACATAATCAAATCACAGAAACACAATAACCCCATGTATTTTTAAGACATATACTCACCGGACACTTAAATAGGAACACCTCTACACCTGCTCATTCATGCATCGGACAGTGTTAAGACTGTTGTTTGTGAAAAATTCCAGGAGATCAGCAGTTTCTGAAATACTCGAACCAGCCCATCTGGCACCAACAACCATGCCACAGTCACTGATATCACATTTTCCCCCATTCTGATCTTTAATGCAAACATTAGCTGAAGCTCTTGACCTGTATCTGCATGATTTTATGCATTGCACTGCTACCACATAATTGGCTAATTGGATAATTGTATGAATGAGTAGGTGTTCCTAATAAACTGGCTGGTCAGTGTATGTTCAAATCTAATTTGATCCATTAATCTGATTCTTCTGATCAGCTTAGCCAAAATAAAAATCTCTCAGAGTCCAGGGGTTCTGAATTTCAAAAATGTGACTTTTATTGAAGGATCAATCAAAAAACCGAGATGTCTGCAGATCATCTGATGAGTACACTCAATGTCCATGCTTTTATACAATACTATACTATAAATACTGATCTCATGAGGCTGGGTATTCCCATGTTTTCTTTTGATCACATTTCTTTGGTCACGTTTCTGACAACTCGTCACAGTTATGTTTCTTTCTTCTTTATCTTATCTATAAAGGGGGCGTAAGTTTGGTCAGCTTATTTTTTAAGAAGTTTTTTTTAAATGTTTATTTTACTTACATCATGGATTTCAACAACACATCTTAAGAACTCATTAACATCAAACTGGTAAAAAAAAAAAAAAAAATTATTATTATTTTTGTTTTTATTAAAAAATAAAAAATAAAAAAGATACTGAGTCCAAACTCAGTGTTTCCATGCAGTTGCAGAGGGTGAATCCTCCGAGAAACAACAAAGCAAGCCTAGAAAAATTATACTTTTGTAACATACTAACACACACACATATCCTGATCATTGGTGCATCTCGCTAACACAGGTAGCATCATCAAAACTTGCACATTTGGGCACACAAGCCTGTTCTGCTGTTTGAACAGTGGCCAACTCATAAAGCTTGGCAATAATAGTGGATACACGCTAAGAAATGACAGATAAAAAGTATAGAGCTAGGAAGAAAAAGATACAAACTGCGAGTGAGAAATGTGTGCTCAGTAATTTCACACAAGCTGGAGTTACATCAGCTTGTCCTGGTTTCTTTGATTAATATACATGAATACTCTCATATCTTATACACTGATTATACATGATTGGATTATACTTTTGATTGCTTGACCTTAACATACTGATTTATTCAGTGATTTCTTTAATATATACAATTTCCTTTAAAAATATACCATAGTATTAACAGCTGATAGCAGGTCAAACCAAGCTGGAGTTTTCAGCAGGGTTGTTTGGTTACATTTTGCAGTGTTTGTCTTTACAGCATCCATTGTTTTATTTCATTGTGTCTTTGTGTCAAGGTTGTGGCTGTCAACTGTCCAGAGTCAGCTTCTTCTTTCAATATCTTTCAGAGTTGCTGTTCTCTCAATGAAGGTACTATACTGCACATACAGGTGCATCTCAATAAATTAGAATGTCGTGGAAAAGTTCGTTTATTTCAGTAATTCAACTCAAATTGTGAAACTTGTGTATTAAATAAATTCAATGCCACAGACTGAAGTAGTTTAAGTCTTTGGTTCTTTTAATTGTGATGATTTTGGCTCACATTTAACAAAAACCCACCAATTCACTATCTCAACAAAGTAGAATATGGTGACATGCCAATCAGCTAATCAACTCAAAACACCTGCAAAGGTTTCCTGAGCCTTCAAAATGGTCTCTCAGTTTGGTTCACTAGGTAAGCCACAAACATTCATTGCCAAAGAAGCTGGCTGTTCACAGAGTGCTGTATCCAAGCATGTTAACAGAAAGTTGAGTGGAAGGAAAAATTGTGGAAGAAAAAGATGCACAACCAACCGAGAGAACCGCAGCCTTATGAGGATTGTCAAGCAAAATCGATTCAAGAATTTGAATGAACTTCACAAGGAATGGACTGAGGCTGGGGTCAAGGCATCAAGAGCCACCACACACAGACGTGTCAAGGAATTTGACTACAGTTGTCGTATTCCTCTTGTTAAGCCACTCCTGAACCACAGACAACGTCAGAGGCGTCTTACCTGGGCTAAGGAGAAGAAGAACTGGACTGTTGCCCAGTGATCCAATATCCTCTTTTCAGATGGGAGCAAGTTTTGTATTTCATTTGGAAACCAAGGTCCTAGAGTCTGGAGGAAGGGTGGAGAAGCTCATAGCCCAAGTTGCTTGAAGTCCAGTGTTCAGTTTCCACAGTCTGTGATGATTTGGGGTGCAATGTCATCTGCTGGTGTTGGTCCATTGTGTTTTTTGAAAACCAAAGTCACTGCACCCGTTTACCAAGAAATTTTGGAGCACTTCATGCTTCCTTCAGCTGACCAGCATTTGGAAGATGCTGATTTCATTTTCCAGCAGGATTTGGCACCTGCCCACTCTGCCAAAAGCACCAAAAGTTGGTGAAATGACCATGGTGTTGGTGTGCTTGACTGGCCAGCAAACTCACCAGACCTGAACCCCATAGAGAATCTATGGGGTATTGTCAAGAGGAAAATGAGAAACAAGAGACCAAAAAATGCAGATGTGCTGAAGGCCACTGTCAAAGAAACCTGGGCTTCCATACCACCTCAGCAGTGCCACAAACTGATCACCTCCATGCCATGCCGAATTGAGGCAGCAATTAAAGCAGAAGGAGCTCCTACCAAGTATTGAGTACATGTACAGTAAATGAACATACTTTCCAGAAGGCCAACAATTCACTAAAAATGTTTTTTTTATTGGTCTTATGAAGTATTTTAATTTGTTGAGATAGTGAATTGGTGGGTTTTTGTTAAATGTGAGCCAAAATCATCACAATTAAAAGAACCAAAGACTTAAACTACTTCAGTCTGTGTGCATTGAATTTATTTAATACACGAGTTTCACAATTTGAGTTGAATTACTGAAATAAATGAACTTTTCCACGACGTTCTAATTTATTGAGATGCACCTGTAATGCATTTTGCAACACAACCGCTTGCTGATACAATTTGCAGTGCCTTTGTCTTTATTAAATCAGTGAAATAAGTCCAAGATATAGTTTATAATTAGCTTTAAATCTGTATCATATTTTACAGTTCTAATGTTAATGTATAGCAGTTTTAACCTAGAACCTACTGCCACATTATGTTTTTTATTTTTTATTTTTTAAAAATTTAGTCTGCTAGTATGCCTACTGCATGTGTTCTAGCCTAGTTACAGGTCAATTTTATAGCAATTTTGACTATTTTGGCTGTTTTGAAACTCGAAATCTTAACAAATACTTCCCTTCCAACATTCCCTCCAAAGCCATGCCCCAAAACACACTTACAGTGCCTATAGAAAATCATCATACCCTGTCAAAATCCTTACCTTCTGTCACATTACACCCTGGAAATTAAAATAAATTAAATCTAACTTTTGCCAGCTGTATTTACACAATATGACCCTCGACATCTAAGTGGAAATAACATTTTACAAAATTCTGAACTATTATTAAAATTTATTTAGTGAAATACCTGGTTTGGATAAGTGATCAGCCCCTTAGAGTAACCATTATAAACTTGCTCAGGTACAACCAGTCACTTCCCAGATCACACACCATGCTAATTGCCCCCCACCTGACATCAGCTGCAGTGGTTTTGATTCATAAGAAAACCGGCTGTTCCATGATGATTCCATTACTAGTAGTGCATGGCAACGCAAAGAATACACCATGGTTGGAAAGGTGCTTTCAAAAGGGCTCTGGGACGAAGTTGTGGAAAGGCACAAGTTAGGAGAAGGATACAAAAAGATTTCAAAGGCTTTAACTATCCCTCTGAGTACTGTTCGGAGCATTATTAAGAAGTGGAAAGTGTATGGCACCACCAACACCTTGCCTAGATTGGGCTGTCCCTCCAAACTGGATGACCGAGCCAGGAGGATATTGATCAGGGAAGCTACCAAGAGGCCAATGGCAACTTTGAAGGACTGACAAGTCCTTATGGCAGAGATTGGTCGGTCTGTGCATGTGGCAACAATCTCACAAGCTTTACACAAAGCTGGCCTGTATGGCAAGGTGGCAAGAAAGAAGCCTTTTCTGGAAAAGCTTTGCAAAAAAACACTTGAAAGATTCTAATGCCATGTGGCAAAAGGTTTTATGGTCAGATGAGACCAAGATTGAACTTTTTGGACTGAACTGCAAGCGTTATGTTTGGCAAAAACCAAACAAGGCACACCACCCAAAACACACCATACCTACTGTGAAGCATGGTGGTGGCAACATTATGTTGTGGGGGTGTTTCTCTTCAGCGGGGACTGGGCAATTGGTCAGGACTGAAGGGAAAATGGATGCTGCCAAGTACGCCCAAATTCTTGAGGAAACCTGCAGCCCTCTGCTAGACAGCTGAAGATGGGCAGGTGGTTCATCTTCCAGCACGACAATGACCCTAAACACACCACCAAAAAAACTACACAGTGGCTTAAGGATAGGAAGGTGAATGTCCTTGAGTGGCCAAGTCAGAGCCCTGACCTAAATCCAATTGAAAATTTGTGGATGGATTTGAAGACAGCAGTCAATCGCCACTCACCACGAAATGTGACTGAACTCGAACAATTCTGCAAGGAAGAATGGGCAAATATTCCCCACTCTAGGTGCGCAAAGCTAATAGAGACATATCCAAACAGACTGATGGCTGTAACTAAAGCAAAAGGTGGCTCTACGAAGTATTAAATCATGGGTCTGATCACTTTTCAAACTCTGTTATTCTAGTTTTCTTTTTTTATGTTTCTGAACTGTTGCCTCTTTACCTTACTTGAATGTGTAAATAAAGCTGGAACAAAAAAATATATTTTTAATGGGTTTTGATTTCAGGTTGTAAGACAAAAAAGTGACTATTTCAAAGGGGTACGATGATTTTCTATAGGCATTGTACAAAACATCTGAACACTAGTGCAACATGGCAAGTTTATTGAATATATATGCAACATTACTAACAGAAAAGTGGACACACCACCTTGTCCTGACTGGCTGGATGTTGTTGGTCCACATCTATTTCTAAATTTGGGTGGAGAAAAGTCCCCCAAAGTTTTAGTGAAGAATGAGTTGTTATTGCAATTTGCGATTGCTCAACAGTAGATGTTTTAATGCAGTATTTAATATACCCTAGTTACTGATACCTTAGTCCAGGTTTCTCATCACACATAAGATACATTCATATAGCCTGAATTCATTTTATATCTGGGCTTCCTCTTCATCTGCATCTGTCCACAGACTCCCACAAAGGGGAATATTTTGACTAGAAGAATGTAGTACAAGGCTTTGTAACTGTGGAGTGGATATAACTACACATACATTTTTTAATTGCTGAGTACTGTGGATTGCTTTATACAAAACATAATGAAATAAATGAAGGTACAGACTCCAGTTACAGCAGTACCATAATACTTCATTAAAATTGTGAATTCTGGTAAGAAGGAAAGTGTTTGTGCAAGATTTGTCTAAAATGATATTGATAGTAATTTGGGGTGTTCAAAGCTATTGGCACAGTCTTAGTGCAATATAACCTGAGAAGAAAAAAAAACTTGAGAGTTAATATTTAGTATAAATCTTCAGTCATGTAATGGGTCTTGTGCCATGTCCCTGTCGATCTCCATTTGAGGAGAGCTTTTAAAATATCGCAAAAATGTGTTATGATTTAAAAGACCACCTTTATCATAAACCCAGAATATCCCAGATATTGCAAATATGTCTAATTTGGCAAGCCTAGTGCAAGCTTCCTCTTTTGTTCAGAGCTAATGGGTTTACCTAGGATGAATGACTAAATTGGGTGAGAACATGACTGGCATTTTCTCCACCAGGTGTTGCTAGCTGCTCTGAAATTATGAACACAATTATTGCAATATTCATTGTTTTTTAAACAAATGTCAATAGCTTCTTTATTCATCAGTCTTTAAATGGATTGTTGGTGATTCACAAAATTGCTCATTGCACTATTACGGGATAAACTATATCCTGGCAGTGTACTTAGGTTATTTTGCACTGAAGGATTACTGAAGATTACTAAACTACCTCTTCCCCCCACAATGCTCTTTTGTTGCTGAAAAGAGATTAACATGTCAAGTGACTTGAGCTGTAGGCGTCTCCTTTCTCTGATTTTCCTCTCCAGCATCTCTCACTTCACTGCTGCTCATGAAGCCTGTCACCCTTCGTTTCCTTACATACTGTGAGTAGCTTTAATATGTTTTTTTTCCCTCTCTTTTCATCTGTTCAATATTGTGTGGTGTGGCAGTGATGAAGTGTCTAGGTGTTATTTACATTAGATCAGGGGAACCCAATTCTGATCCTATGTCTGGAATCCAGCACATTTGGATAATTTTAGTGCCCTGACACACCATGATGAGTTAAGAACGTGTGTTTGAGTAGGGAAATCACTAAACTGTGCTGTACTCCTTCTCTCTAGGGCATGAATTTGGGTCCCCTGTATTAAATTTTCTTAAACGAGCAATAATTATAATAGTATAGTATATATAATAATAGTGATTAAATTATAATTATATTTCCTTTCTCTCGTTTCTCTCTTGATCCTTAACTGAATCAACATACACACTAATATACACAAACTAACACTAATATCATACTCTAATATCATTTTATTGACTGTGTTTTTCTGTGGTTGTATGTATCTGTTTTTTTTTAAATGCCACACAGACTTCAAGAACCCGCGTCCTGAGCGGCAGCATTAGTAGTGTTCTGGTAAGCTGGTGTTCCTCAGCAGCAGAGAGTAAGAGATGACCGTGACATACTCGCGCAGGGTTGCCGATGCCCGTCTTGGGACCTTCTCTCATCTGCTACTGCGTTGGAAAGGAAGCATTTACAAGCTGCTCTACCGAGAGCTGCTCATCTTCATTGTGCTTTATTACATCATCAGTGTCCTCTACAGGTACCGGCAACCACTGGTGTCACTGCTCTAGTTTATTTTGATTTTGTTTTTTAATATAAAAGCTCTAATTAGGATTTGGGAAAAGACAGCTTGTCTTAAATCAATTACACAAAGCAATACAGAATGTCATCTTGGTTTTACCAACTGCTGAGAAAATGTGTCAAGTCAAAGAGTATGAAACATGATCACCATATACTGATACAGGTTTCTCTTGGATGATGGGCAGAGGAGGCTGTTTGAGAAACTCGCCATCTACTGTGATCAGTATGCACAACTCATTCCTGTATCATTTGTACTGGGTGAGTGTGGGTCCCCACCCCTTTTACTTACGTTGACCAAATACATTTTCCCTCTTGTTGTACATTCCCACTTGAAAGCCCTAGAGGACAAAGTACTCCACAGCTTCCAAGCAAGATAAAATAGAAACAGAACTTGCTTCTGAAAGTGAATGCATGCCTGAGAGCTCATTTATGCAAGCTCCTATGAGACTCCTTGCAGCTGTACTACTTTACACTTTCAGTATAATCAGGTGTGTTACCATAAATGTCTGCACTTCGATCCTTCCAAGTTGAGCACATGTTCATTTGTTTGTGTGAGCCAGGTTTTTATGTGACCCTGGTGGTATCTCGCTGGTGGGGGCAGTTTGAGAGCATCCCATGGCCGGACCGCTTGGCAGTGTTGGTGGGGGGACACGTCCGGGGGGCAGATGAAGGTGCCAGGCTGATCCGCAGGAGTCTGGTGCGTTATGCCAACCTGTCTGGCATCCTCATCTACCGCTCCATCAGCACTGCTGTCTATAAGAGGTTTCCCACCATGCAGCATCTGGTACAGGGAGGTACGTTGGATTCTCTCAATCTATAATGTTACGTACTACGTTGGTATAATAATAATTCCTTACTATCTATGGTTATTGTCCTCACCCAGGCTTACAGTGATACCAACACAGGTATACTGCTAGAATACACACATCCTTATTGCAGGTGCATTATTAAACATGAGAGGTCATCTATATAGCCATATTGTGTTTCTGATTGAGATTTTTCGATGTGGGATTTGGGAAGTAAATACATAGGCATGTGTGTTTGTTCTACACAAACACACATTATCAGAAGTATCAGTAAGCACTACGAGGAGCACAGCAGTAGATTTCTGATTGCAGTAAAATCACAGTGTGAAACAGGAAATAAGTTGGCCTAAGTAATGTGGTATGGAGCAGTGATTAGAAGTCTGTGGAATGCAGCAGCCATTGCTGTGGTATTGAACTCAGCTTGGAAATAACAGGGATTAATGGTCTGTTTCTCCAGAACTTTGGTGCTCAGAGACCAGAAAAGGGAAAAGTGTTCATAAATGAACAGACAAACCAGTGGGAGATTTATTGAAGCTTACCATGGATGCATACAATGCATGTGGCCACTATCCTATTCCTTGATCTCTTATCTATCAAGCCTGAAAAAAAAAAAAAGTAAAACAACATTCAGAAACCAGGTGAGAAAAAATAAGTACACTCTTCCTAGTTCCACAATCATTAAGAGAGTAATTAGCAGCCAGGTGTTACTAATGAAATGCACAAGATTAGTTAATCATCAAAAAGTGTGACTACCTCTATAAAAGCAGAACTTTTGGTATTTTGGTGTTCTGGAGCACTCAGGTGTGTGTCTACATCATGCCAAGAAGAAATGACATCAGCCATGACCTCAGAGAAGCAATTGTTGCTGCTCATGAATCTGGGAAGGGTTATAAGCCCATCTCCAAACAATTTGAAAAACACCATTCTACAGTGAGAAGGACTGTTTACAAATGGAGAGCCTTCAAGACAGTCAATCAATCAATCAATCAATATTTATTTATAAAGCGCATTTAAAAACAACCAAGGTTAACCAAAGTGCTGTACAATATGAAAATAACTACAAAAACATACAACAGTGTAAATAACAAGTACTATAATAAAAAGAAAAACAGATCACAATGATAATGGAATATTGAAAGCCAGAGAGAATAAGTATGTCTTTAGAGCAGACATAAAGGCTGAGATAGAAGAGTCTAGTCTAATATGGAAAGGAAGGCTATTCCAAAGTTTCGGACGGGCGATCAGGAAGGCGCAACAAGGTCACCTTGTTTTTTAAGTTTAGATCTAGGCACACTGAGTAAACCAAGGTTGCACGACCTCCAAGTTCTAGAGGGAGTATACGGATGGAGCAAATTGGTCAGATACTGAGGGGCCAAATTATTGAGAGCTTTGTAAACAAACAATACATTTTTTAAATCAATTCTAGACTTAACAGGGAGCCAGTGTAAATTGATTAAGATAGGTGTATCAGTCTTCCCAGGAGTGGGCATCCAAGCAAATTCAGTCCAAGGTCATGTTCAGAGATATAAAGAAAAACCCAAGAGCTACATTATGTGACCTAGAGGCCTCTATAAGCACATTACATGTTTATGTTCATCATTATGGTCATCATCTGAATGTTTATACACAATCAGAAAAAGACTGAACAAGTACAAGGCTTTCAAGGAACGGTGCAAAATTGCATCTGAACAAATCACAAAAGTTCTGGAATCTAGATCATTTGGACTGATGAGACCAAGGTGGAGAAGTTTGGTCATCATGCACAGCTCCATGTTTGGTGAAAACCAAACACAGCGTATCACCACAAACACCTCATACCTACTGTCAAGCATGGTGGTGGAGGGCGATGATTTGGGCTTGTTTTGCAGCCATGGGAGCTGGGAAACTTGCAGTCATTGAGAAAACAATGAACTCCACCTTATACCAGAATATTCTTGAGACAAATGTGAGGGCATCTGTCCAGCAGCTTAAGCTGGGCCGAAACCGGGTCATGCAACAGGACAATGATCCCAAGCACACCAGCAAACCGACATCTGAATGGCTAAAGTTAAAGTCCAGCTCTCAACCCCATTGAGATGCTGTGGCGGGATCTTATGAGAGCTGTGCATAAACAAATGCCCTCAAATATTAATGAACTGAAGCAATATTGTACAAAAGAGTGGGACAAAATTTCTCCAAAATGATGTGAGAGACTGATAAACTCCTACAAAAAAGGTTTACTTTAAGTTACTGTTACTAAAGGTGGTTCTACATGTTATTGAATTATAGGGTGTACTGGTTTTTGAATGTTGGTTTAGTTTTTGGGAAAAAATTACTACATATTGAACTGTAGTTTATTTTTGTTATCACCTGAAGTTATTTGTTTGTTTATAGAAGTCAGTGAAGGTCAGTACTGTACATTCTTTTTCCTATGACCTTACTTCAATGTGTATAATCAGCTTCATTTGGCATACATGGAAGAGTATTGATTAACATGTAACATATTAAGTATTTTATAGCTAGTTAAGTTTTCCTTATGCGTATTGTTTGCCCAGTGAGTCTGTCACATAATGTTAGAATCTTAAAGCTGAACATCCAATTATATCACTGCATTAAACTGCGTTATATTCAAAAAAAGACTCACTCCCCTTCAGGACTGATGACATTAGGGGAACTAAGGCAGCTGGAAGAACTGCCTTCTCCTCATAACAAATTCTGGGTTCCTTGCATGTGGTTTGTGAATCTGGCACTGAGAGCACGGACAGAGGGACGCATCAACAATGACGTCGCACTCTCTGCCATTCTAAACGTACGTCTGACAGCTGTATCTCTGTGACACTATATTAAATACATGGTTTCCTAAATTACTTCATTTCTGAAGCTGATTCTTTTAAAATTCTTCTATTTGGTAAAAGAACAAATATTTGAAGAACTATTTGAATTGACTGTGTTTCTAGAGAATGTGAGAGGAGCTGCTGTGCAAAAGCTTTCTCAAATAGTACTGGCAATTCTGCATGTGCCTGTGTGTGTGTCTCTTTTCTCCTTTTAGGAGTTAAATACATTGCGCTCACAATGCATGAAGCTGTACAGTTATGACTGGATCAGTCTGCCACTTGTATACACTCAGGTCTGACTGATCAGGCTAGATTAGTGTCAGACTAATGTTACTAACAACCAAGAGGTGTTCATGTGGAATTGTTGATTTATCCATACACACCATAGTTGTACTTGCTGATCTTACCTTAGTAGCAATTAGTAAGTGTTGATTTTTGGATGAAGTTTATTTACAAAAAAATTAAGACAGAAAATTCAGTTAATCTTACCTTAATGTTTGAATCAGCATAAACAGGCCATTAAAGTCTGCACATGAAAACTGACATAAATCTGCCATCTTTCAAAGGTGGTAACTGTGGCTGTATACAGTTTCTTCTTGACTTGTCTGATTGGTCGGCAGTTTCTCGACCCCACCCAGGGCTACCAGGGCCACAACCTCGACTTCTACCTCCCTGTCTTCACACTGCTGCAATTCTTCTTCTATGTCGGCTGGCTCAAGGTACAGTATGTATTCCCCATACCTGATACAAACAAGTCAAAACAAGCATTTATACCCATTTCATACAGGAAATAGTAAATAACCCTGCAGTTGTTTTATTGGTTATATTCTGTCTGTAATGCAACTCAATAATGACAATCAAAGGTGGCAGAGCAACTCATCAATCCATTCGGGGAAGATGATGATGACTTTGAGACGAACTGGCTAGTGGATCGCAACTTGCAGGTATCTTTACACTGTAGCAAAAACTGGGATGAATTAGGTCAAATAATGAATCATTTTGAATGGGGTACAGTGGGGTACAGGAGACTGAAATTCTTAATGCCAGCATGTCCATCTACATCTCAGGTGTCTCTGCTGTCAGTTGATGAAATGTATGACCTGCTTCCAGTGTTAGAAAAGGATAAATACTGGAATGAATCAGAGCCTCAGCCACCGTATACAGCTGCCAGTGCTGAACACCAAAAACCCTCTTACATGGGCTCTGCTCTGGACATCAGGTGACTAATTGATGTAGTCTCTGAATTTTCAGCTAGCAAAATAATTTTTGTAGAACTTGTTATTTTTCTGTCTTTCCCAGTGTACCTAAAGAAGATATGGAGTTCCAGCATAACCTGGAGCAGATCAAGGAGCATGAGGAAGCCAACCACTCCACTCCTCTTCTGGGCAGCTTGACTCGTTTGCTGGGTGTGCAGTCACCTAGTTTTCCCCGCTCTTCTACTTCTTCTTCTTCTTCTAGGGTTTCTCTTCTCCGTCGCCGGCCACGTGCTCCTTTCAGCCGCTTCCCTCTCTATCTGCATCCTGAAGCCCCTGTGATGCACAGCCAGAACCAAAATCCACCTGAATGTGACATGGCTGAGTATGCTTTTTCCTCCATGCCCTTATATGGGAGACCTGGTTTCTATAGTTGCCCACAGACACCCATCCACTGTGTGCCCCCGCCTGTTAATCGTCTCCGCGCACCCCGCAGGATACAGGGCGACCTGGCACACAGCACCAGCTCATTTTCTCACCCTTTGCTGGGATCACAGCTGCTGCCTCCAGATACGCCAGGCCACATGCCCCGTGCCACATCCTCAGGCTTTGCTGGGATGGGAGAAGACGGCTCAGGACACCCTTCTATGTCCACTTTCTCCTTCCCCGATCCTGTAGCAGAGATGTGCCCTCCAAGCAAACTGTGGCTAAATCAGGCGCTGCTGTCCCATCGTCCCCCACCTTCTTGTCTCTCTATGGACACTCCTCCTCCAACAGAAGGACAGCAGGGACCCTTAAGTGCCCGTGCGATGAGTGGAGGCGGAGAGCGAGTGTTCTCCTTCACTCCTCCTATACGGAACCCCATTCAGAGCAGCATGAGCTCAGGGTGCATAAACGCATCCAGCACATCCAACAGCAACACCAACAATACCAACAACAGCACGGGTAACCTGTGTAATCTCACAGGTCTTGCATGTGGCTTGAGCAGCAATGCAAGAATTGTCAACAGAAGCACCATGGCACTGACTAACTCAACCAGTGCCATCACTCCTACTACTGCCAACACAACACAGCAAACAGCCAGTCAGCACAATTCCCCCAAGGATTCTGGGATCTCATTATCTGAGGAGGATTTACTGGGAGGGTTAGTGGTGCAGAGTGGAACTGTGATACCCAGTGGGGTGAGGGAACAGTTCTGAGAGAGGATGAAGAGTTCAAAAAAACACCTTATGCACAAAAACAAGGCACATACTTCAATGTGATCAACATGCTGCAAGTAACTGTGACCAAATATATGTTTGCTTCACGTAATGTCTAAACAAAGGAACAATTACCGCTGTCACGCTAAGATAATCCATGGCATGATGAGCATCCATCCATCCATTTTCCGTACCGCTTGTCCTACACAGGGTCACGGGGAAGCCTGGAGCCTATCCCAGGGGACTCGGGACACAAGGTGGAGGACTCCCTGGATGGGGTGCCAACCCATCGCAGGGCACAATCGAACACACACTTACACAGTACGGACAATTTGGAAATGTCAGTCAGCCTACAACGCATGTCTTTGGACTGGGGGAGGAAACCGGAGTACCTGGAGGAAACCCCCAAAGCACGGGGAGAACATGTAAACTCCGTGCACACAGAGCAGAGGCAGGAATCTAACCCCCAAATCCCGGACGTGCGAGGCAAACATGCTAACTACTAAGCCACTGGGCATGATGAACATGTGGATTAGAATATGACTGATGACGATTATTTAAGACAAATGTGGTAATGGCACTCCACCTAAGAAGCACAGGAAGCAGAAAGTGTCACTTGGCAGCAGCTTCTTTAATAATTAGTAAACAATCACTAAATAGTAACCTTTATCAAAGCATATCAACCAGTTATTTAAGCACAAACAATAACAAGACAATAACAATTTGGTGGACCCTGAAAATATTCTGTGGTGAATGTGAGTGTTGGGAAAAGCAATATAAAAGAAGACACATATTAAAACAAAGTCCAGTAAATCTTAAAACACATTTCTGTCTTTTACTGTCCTATTGTATTTCACTAGTAACTTTTAATCTTTGGTGCTTTTCTTTGTTGTTGTTGAATGTTTTGTATTTTTAAACCTTCTATAATCACATTTACATGTACATTACTTTCATGTACAAATTTGTGCATTTTTTTTACATCAATAATCAAACATTTTCTCTCAGTAAGTATTATGAAGTGTGCGTAATACGTTGTTTAATCAATACTAGGGATTTTCTATCCTCCTTTCATAAATTATATTGTTATAAATGTTATTTTGATGCCACTGAGTAGGCTATATGTGAGATGTTTTACAACACAGTATTTAGGATACAACTATAGAGTAAAATATCCCTGCTGACAAAAACAACGGAAACCCTCGTAGAATTTGTACTGGTTTTAATGGAAACTGTAATGGTCCCAGTGGGTCTCTACTGGTAATTTGTTGCCTTCTATTGGTGTCATGTTATGTCTAGTGGATACCATTAAGGACCAATAATGGTTTAAATGGTTAGCTGATGGTTTGTAATGGTATTTGTAGTGGAAACCATTAGAATGTCTGTGGTTTCTATTGTTTTGTTTTTCCAGTAGGGATATTATTGATCAATATCTTAAAACCACAGAATTGTCAGACAGCATTATATATAAATCATTGTTGTTTACAGTGTGGTTTAATTTATTGATGAGTGTCAAATAAAAGGAAAAAGTACATAAACATATACCCAGTACATCCACTCAGTACATACTCAGTACAAAAATATAAACAAACGCCCCATTATTAAATTGGTCAGTATTTTATTTGTGTCGTCCTGTTTCATTAGAAAATGGTCCTAAAATTAAACTAAAACTAGCATTCAAGCCCATATTTTGTTTCTACACACGATACCACAGAGCATTCTTTAATAATATCGCAACTTCAAATGTTTTATTATCGAAAATTTTTGTTTCAGAAATACAGAATAATTACGTAAACAATCCTCCAGTCTACTAGTTGGCGACAACACATACTAACGGTTCAACCCGGAAGTACGAGCTGTAGCTCTTCTTCTCCACTCCCATAGTGCCCTACAATGGGGAGGAAACAATGGCGTCTACAGCCTATATAGTGCACATTATATTCAAGAGGGAGTCGTTTGGGATACAACCTAAACTTTGAGTAACGTGATTATCACGTCGAATCGTGGTTTAAATTGGCTGTAAGGAATTACACTCTCTGCCTAATGTGTAAATAAGATATATCAGACAGGCTACAGCGGTGTTTATTTAAATAAATAAATTGTGTGTAGTGGGACATGGCAGTCAGTTTTAGTGACACTGATTCACCTAACATGGTGTTCTTTGATTTGGAGACTACTGGCCTTGGTATGTACATTATTTGTTAACATGATTGAGCATTTTCTGCATTATTAAAACACCAGATTATAAATGTCCAGCACAGTTTGATGGTTTCCCTGCTCTAATACACCTGAATTCCCTTCCTGAAAAATCCAGTGTGGTCTGACCTGCTACCAAAACACAGACTTCCCTGGTCAGACTGGGAGACTTCAATTCAATTCAGTTTAATTCCATTTTATTTATATAGTGCTTTTCAAGTAGACCTGGCTGCAACCTGAAGAATGGGGCAGGGCTGCACTTTTGGTTTGGGCTATATGTGTCGCTCCACCCAAAAGAGTTAGGGGTTAGGATTAGGGGTAGGCGTCCATGGCATTACATTATGCCACTAACCAATAAGAGCAATTATGGGCAGAGCGACACATGTAGCCGCACCCAAAAGTGCAGCCTTGCCCCATTCTGCAGGCTGCAGCCAGGACCTTCTCGTGCTTCTTGCAATGGGCATTGTCACAAAGCAACTTTACAGATGACCGGATGTAGATAAAGATTTTGGGGGCACGGTGGCTTAGTGGTTAGCATGTTTGCCTCGCACCTCCGGGGTGTGGGGGTCGAATCCTGCCTCCGCCCTGTGTGCTCGTAATTTGCACGTTCTCCCCGTGCTTTGGAGGTTTCCTCTGCGTCCTCCAGTTCTTCCCAAAGGCTGATTGGCATTTCCAAATTGTCCATAGTGTATAAATGTTTGTGTGGTTGTGCCCTGCGACGGGTTGGCACCCCAGGTGTCCTCCGTTTCCTGGGCTAGGCTCCAGGCTCCCCTGCAACCTGTGTAGGATAAGCGGTATGGATAAAGATTTAGATTTGTCCCTAATGATCCTAAGCCAGAGATGATGGTGCAAAGGAAAGGAAAAAGACTGCATGAGGAAGAAACCTTGAGAAGAACCAGATTCACCCATGATATCTCTTCAGGTTGACACCAGATAGTGAGAATAAAAATCATTACTCTTCTCCAGCTGTATAGTATATAGTCAAGCAGTACTAAGTGTGTTTGAAAGATCTTCAGTAGGGTTTTAGCTTTAAGTCTAGAACATCCAGATGAAGTTATCCACTGTATAATGAATGAGACTTGAGCATAGTTATTAGCAAGTGCAATCATTAGGCTGTCCAAGTGAGAACATCCACAGTCATCTTTAGGGTATCCGTGTGGAACCATCCACAGCAACCTCATGGCAAACTTTTTTCACGGCAGAAGTTATTTTCCAGCTTCGTTGTTCCTTTTTAAATACGTTTTCCAACTGACTTACTGTTATGTTATTTTCTTTTAAAGGAACTTGTCTACAATGTTGCAATAGTAGAGGTAATCTAGAATCTGTTTCCTTTCTACCAGGTACTTAAGATGGTCTACCAGTTTGTCCAGCCCCGTCTATGTTTTGGCAGATGGTACCTGGTCAGACTAAGCTGAATTTTTCAGCAGGGTTAGGTTAGGACTGCAGGCATACTTCACACAAGCGTTGTAAATCAAAGATCATATTTCCTGGTAGAGAGTGTTCCATCAGGTGTTTTAGATCAGGAAAAAATTTTCACCTGAGCTCCCTTGACTCCACCATGCACTCCATGATCATTTCTTCTCCAGGGCCCTCATGTGACATTGTTCAGCTTGCGGCAGTGAGTGGTCATCACACATTAAACCTCTTCATGGTTCCTCGATGCAGGATGGAGCCTGGTGCTTCCAGAATTACTGGCTTCAGAGTACGGCGGCATCGACTCTTTCTGCACCGCAGTCCGGTGCTCACCAACTCACTGAAGGAAGCCCTGGTGTCTTTCATAACCTTCCTTCGTATGTTTGGACGCCCGCTGCTGGTGGGTCACAACATTCGCAGATTTGATTGCCTTGTGCTGGCCAGAGTTTTGGATGAGTTTGACCTGAAAGCAGTCTTCCTGGCCGGAATCGTGGGCTTTCTGGACAGTCTCCCGTTGACCCGGCAGCTTCTCAAGGACAGTGGCGTCCACAGCTTTAAGCAGGAGAACTTGGTTAAGACCGTGCTTGGGGTTTCCTATGCGGCTCATAATGCCTTGGCTGATGTCCAGGCCCTACAGAAGCTTTACTGGGCTCTTAGACCCACAGCCAGTCAGATTCAGCAGCACACTTTCAGCTTGGACCCACTGTGTAAACGCTCGAAAGACAGAATAACTTGCGTGAACATCAAAGCGGACAGGAATGGAGAAGTCCCACTACTACAATCCTAAAATTGGTCGTTTATTGTTGAAATGGTTCAACTGATCTTCCAGCACAATAAGATATGTAAATTTTACTGCATGATATAACTATGGTGAATCGGTCCATTTCAAACGCATCATCAGTGAACGGGGGAGTTCGGAGTGGACAAAATTTCAGACTTAGCACTTTGTTTTTAAGAATATTCCTGAAATTCCTTTATTTGAATAAATGTTTATTTAACTACAATGTGTGTTGTTATCAGGTGTTTGCTGACATGCACTTGTTTGGTGTGAATGACAGTTTTGGGCAGCATGATTTCAAATTCCTATAACCAGTCTGTACAGGATTTCACAGATTTTTTTTGTGATTGTTGCGACCAAAATGCTTGATTTTTGCTGCAGCTTTTTTTTTTTTCCTTCAAAATTTGCGATGCAATTTGTGCTTTTTTTTGCGGAAAACTACTTGAATTGGCGAAATTGCAATTGCGTTAAATTGTTTTGCATGGTCTTTGACAGTGATGTTTGTTAGTAAATGAGACCTTTTAGCTGTACTCATGTGCAACGCACGTCTATGTCCAAATGTGCGGAAAATCTGCGGTAATTTTGAAAAATCGCCAGCTCCTCCAAATATTGCAGAGTTCGCTTAATTTTGCGTTCATTTCTGCAATTGCAAAACCTTGGAAGGACTGAAACACCTTTAGGTTTATTTTATACATTTACTTGCATTGCTCAGGTGTCATGGTGACATAGCAGGTACTGGGTCCCCCGTTTTATCCTTATCTCAGGTTACTGATTTCTCTGGTTAATCTGGGTTTGCTGGTTTCCTCCCACCTCCCAAGAACTTGCTAAAAAAAACTGTTCCTAGGTGAGTAAAGGAGTGTGAATATGTGTGTGCATGGTGCCTTGCTATGAACTGGTGTCCCACCCAGGGAGTATTCCTGCCTCGGTGCTCCTGGATAGGCTCCGGATCCCCCACAACCCAGACCAGGATAAAGCGGTTATTGCAGGTGATTTAATAAACTTGCGTTATACAAGGTAACTAAAATGAAGACACAATGAGTAGACAGAATTGTAGTTTATTAGGGTTTACATAGAGTTTAGACAACCTCATGCCACAGCAGATTCAAAAAATACTAATCCATGCCTTCATTCCAAACCTTCACTGGAGGTAGCAAACCCTGAAATCTGATTGAGGTGCAGATTGAGGATCTCGGGGACAACCTGCTTCGGGCGACCTCGCATAAAAGTGCACAGAGTTTACAGTAAACAGATATTAAGATAATTGTTCATAAAATATCTTCACGTTACTCCAGTGAATGCAAATTCGTGGAAAGCACAAAGACTTGCAGAGGAACGGGTACAGAGGACAGGTAATACCAGTAACACCTTTCACAGTCATACAAACTAAAGTCATGTAAAAAACACTTTATGAGCAAATTGATCACTGGTTTCTTCTTTCACAGTACATATTTGACAAAGCATCCTGTTAGAAAGGGTAAACCAACTATATTAGCAGATTCATAAAAGAGTGTAAAAGCAAACCCTAGATTTATCAGTAGTGGTTATTTTTGTACTTAAAAAGTCCCTGAATAGTGAGTTGTGTTTGAGTTGAGAGTGACAAGATTGCTGTTTCAGCATGTGCGTTCATGTTGTCTAGGTTAAAACATTTCCCAGTGAAGACTTTATTTTACTTGCATTAAGCATAACCTTAATGCAAGCTGCAATGTTGATTAAATGCTAATTTTAAAGTCAACTATTTATTAAACATAACACATGCATCTGCGCATTCAAATGATGAATGTAATTGTAGTACATGGTGTGACGTCAGCAGTGTGATGACTGGGCTAATTCTTTTATAGCACATGCTTATTAATAGGGAGGAGAAAGAATTCCCCAAGAGATATTTGTTTAATTAACTTTTCTTCAGGCAAACACGAAAGCAATCTTGATTTCTCATGCTCAGCCTTAATTATGTTCGTAATATGTTTATAATGAGAAAACCGGCACTTTATAAATTCACCCATCACCCTGTTATTAAAATAGCAATACCTTAATTCAACCACTATACGGTTTAAAATGACAGGACCACAAGTAAAAGACTCGACATATACAGTATCTCACAAAAGTGAGTGCACCCCTCACATTTTTGTAAATATTTTATTACATCTTTTCATGGGACAACACTGACGAAATGACACTTTGCTACAGTGTAAAGTAGTGAGTGTACAGCTTGTATAACAGTGTAAATTTGCTGTCCCCTCAAAATAACTCAACACACAGCCATTAATGTCTAAACCGCTGGCAACAAAAGTGAGTACACCCCTAAGTGAAAATGTCCAAATTGGGCCCAATTAGACATTTTCCCTCCCCGGTGTCATGTGACTCGTTAGTGTTACAAGGTCTCAGGTGTGAATGGGGAGCTGGTGTGTTAAGTTTGGTGTTATCGCTCTCACACTCTCTCATACTGGTCACTGGAAGTTCAACATGGCACCTCATGGCAAAGAACTCTCTGAGGATCTGAAAAAAAGAATTTTTGCTCTACGTAAAGATGGCCTAGGCTATAAGAAGATTGCCAACACCCTGAAACTGAGCTGCAGCACAGTGGCCAAGACCATAAAGTGGTTTAACAGGACAGGTTCCACTCAGAACAGGCCTCACCATGGTCGACCAAAGAAGTTGAGTGCACATGCTCAGCATCATATCCAGAGGTTGGCTTTGCAGAATACACGTATGAGTGCTGCCAGCATTGCTGCAGAGGTTGAAGGGGTGGGGGGTCAGCCTGTCAGTGCTCAGACCATACGCCACACACTGCATCAAATTGGTCTGCATGGCTGTCGTCCCAGAAGGAAGCCTCTTCTAAAGATGATGCACAGGAAAGCCCGCAAACAGTTTGCTGAAGACAAGCAGACTAAGGACATGGATTACTGGAACCATGTCCTGTGGTCTGATGAGACCAAGATAAACTTATTTGGTTCAGATGGTGTCAAGCGTGTGTGGCGGCAACCAGGTGAGGAGTACAAAGACAAGTGTGTCTTGCCTACAATCAAGCATGGTGGTGGGCATGTCATGGTCTGGGGCTGTACGAGTGCTGCCGGCACTGGGAAGCTACAGTTCATTGAGGGAACCATGTATGCCAACATGTACTGTGACATACTGAAGCAGTTCCCTTCGGAAACTGGGCCGCAGGGCAGTATTCCAACATAACGACCCCAAACACACCTCCAAAACGACCACTGCCTTGCTAAAGAAGCTGAGGGTAAAGGTGATGGACTGGCCATGCATGTCTCCAGACCTAAACCCTATTGAGCATCTGTGGGGCATCCTCAAACAGAAGCGCAAGGTCTCTAACATCCACCAGCTCTGTGATGTCGTCATGGAGGAGTGGAAGGGGACTCCAGTGGCAACCTGTGAAGCTCTGGTGAACTCCATGCCCAACAGGGTTAAGGCAGTGCTGGAAAATAATGGTGGCCACACAAAATATTGACACTTTGGGCCCAATTTGGACATTTTCACTTAGGGGTGTACTCACTTTTGTTGCCAGCGGTTTAGACATTAATGGCTGTGTGTTGAGTTATTTTGAGGGGACAGCAAATTTACACTGTTATACAAGCTGTACACTCACTACTTTACATTGTAGCAAAGTGTCATTTCGTCAGTGCTGTCCCATGAAAAGATATAAAATATTTACAAAAATGTGAGGGGTGTACTCACTTTTGTGAGATACTGTATACACATACATACATATATACACACATCATATATATATATATATATAATGTGTGTATGTATATAAAATTTGTGAGAGTGTGTGTGTGTGTGTGTGTGTGTGATGTCACTATACTGATTCTTATCGGTTGGTATATTGCTGAAGTGTGTGATATCTTCAGTGGTTCTGTTCCCTTGTAGTTGCTGATGAATATGCAACATTAAAACAAAAGTAGAAGGTTAAAACCGTACATACTGAACTTATTAGTGAGATCAAACACATCCTATTAAGGCATGGACCACTTTTTGCCTAGAGAAGACAGCAGGCCCGGAACATCATCATCCCAGATGATGATGTCACCTGCAGTGTGACGCTCTCATTGGCGGAGATGAACAGCACGGAACCCCTGTGCAGCATGATGTCTGAGAGAGCGCTGGCCTCGCCCTGAATCACTAATAGGATGGACGCACAGTCCAAAGAGCTCATTGTGTACTGCTTCACAGAGGGAGGGACCTGGAGATAGAACAAAAATATTCAACTGTACTCCAGGGCTAAGACAGAAATTACCAAATCAGTGTTACCACAGGATAAATGTACGCCATCGTTTTACTAACAGAGAACCTAGTTAAGCTAGGAATTAAACGCACTTTACTTGGTGCTTCTGTAGTACCCAGAACTGCAGTGTCCAATGTAATGCAAGTAGAAGCAAAAGAAAACTGCTGCTCATGCAGCGTCAGGGGGCAGTGTAACACACTCGGTATCCGATATTTATCCACTTCCACATAATTGGCTAGTGCTGCTGTGATTGATAGGGGAGAGAGAGTATGCCACCCTGAGCAGTCTGTACAGGATTTCGCTGAGTTTTTTTGTGATTGTTGCGGCCAAAAATGCTTGATTTTGCTGCAGCTTTTTTCAAAATTTGTGTTTTTTTGGGGGAAAACTAATTGAAATTGATTTGCATGCTCTTTCACAGTGATGTTTGTTGGTAAATGCGACCTTTTAGCTGTACTCATGTTTGACGCACATGACTCGAAGAGGGATTTGGCTGAATGTGCATTGTGATGACGTCATATGACGCATCTTGGAGCAAATCTGCTGAAAATCGGTAATTCTGAAAAATTGCAAGCTCCTCTGAATATTGTGGAGTTTGCTCAATTTGTGCTAATTTCTGTGATCGCAAAATCCTGGAGGGACTTACATGAGAGCACAGCCAATTTTGGACTTTTAGACTCCTGGCCACGGATGGCTGTGGCATCGTCAGGATTTGAACTCGTGATCTCCGGAAGATAGGACGAACGCTTTTCTGTTACGCTACACAGAAAAGCATTTTTTGATTCGTCGAATATCTATTCATTCATTTTTCAGGGTAACAGTGCATCAGGAGTCTATCCTGCACACACACACACACATTCCTTCACTCACTCACCCAGTTTAGCACAGCCAATCCACCTACTGGCATGCTTTTAGGAGTTGGGAGGAAACTGGAGAACATGCACGGAAACCCGAGCTCAGGATTGAACCAGGGACTCTAAAGCTGTAAGACAACAACACTACCCACTGCACCACTGCTCTGCCTGAAAGCGCAATAGAAACACTAATTCTGCTTTCCTCAGTTCCTCAGACACAGAAACACATTCCCACAGACATAAAGAACTAATAAATAACTACTCTCAAACCGTCTCGAGCCTATAGCTTGCGTGAACCCTGTGTAACTTACCTGTATCCTCATGACGGTGAAGTCCGGTACAGGTGGGTCGTACAGGTGAACGCAGGGGTCTGAAGGGTCCTGAACTGAGGGAAAGATTTTGGCACTGGCTGGAGCAGGACTGTAGTTTAACATTTCACACAACGTGTTCACATCGATGTACTTCGGGGTCAGTCCGGCACGCACTGTGTTATCCGAACAGGCCATGCATTCAATGCAATCTGGAAGATGCATTATGGTCAGTATTTTTGTCAAACGTTTTCATTACAGAAACAAAACTGATGAACTCGATGAAACAATTAACAACTAGACTAAACCAGGCATGTTATAATCCTCATGTTCTTCCAGTATTTTTACAAAAACAATTATTTCATCTAAGTAGAAATGACCTGGAGATGATGCATGTTCCCAATGATGTTCTCCATGAGACTCTGAAATGTTTGCGGGGGCTCCCATGATGCCTTGTGGCATACGCTTAAACTAGAACAATCCAAGGGGGCACATGAATGATCTTATAGATTTTAAATTAGTCGGTTGCTTCCAGTGGGTGACAACTGATGCTTTGTCAGGGTCAGTGGAAACTCCTGCCTCTGACTCAATGTGTCCAACATACTTGACTTCAGCTTTGTGGATTTGACATTTATCACTTGAAACCTTGAGGCCAGCCTCTTCATTCAAGCCCGTCGAGGAATTTCAAGAGGCGCTCCTTATAGTTTGCATATACAGTAATATGGCATATACTGTAACTATCACACATATTTATAACTAACCTTTTCCTGGCAAAAAAGTAAGTTGGAACCTTAGAATTTAAATATCATGTCGTATTCAGATCCTGCTCCTCCTGAAATGTACTCTCACTGGTCACTTTAATAGGAGCACCTGTATATCTGCTCATTTATGCAATTATCCAATCAACTAATGATGCATGGGATAGCAGCACGTCATAAAGTCATGCAGATACAGGTCAAGAGCAGTTACTGTTCACATCAAACTTCAGAATGGGGAAAAAGTGTGACCTCTGTGACTAACTGTGGCATGGTTGTTGGTACCAGATGGGCTGGTGTGAGTATTTCAGAAATTATTGATCTCCTGAGTTTGTTTTTTTATGTCATGGTGTGAAAAACAAACCAAAAAAAACATTGTGTGTGGAGGGTCTGCAGGCTGAAACCTCTTGTTGATGAGCGAGGTCAGAGGAAAATGACTAGACTGGTTCAAGCTGCCAGGAAGGATACAGTAACTCAAATAATAACTCTTTACAAGCGTGGTGAGCAGAAAAGCATCTCAGAACGCACAACACATCAAATCTTGAGGTGGATGAGCTACAACAGCCTCAGATTCCTGTTCTTGGCTGACAGGAGTGGAACATGATGTGGTCTTCTGCTGTTGTAGCTCATCCACCTCAAGGTTTGATGTGTTGTGCGTTCTGAGATGCTTTTCTGCTCACCACGCTTGTAAAGAGTGATTATTTGAGTTACTATATCCTTCCTGGCAGCTCGAACCAAAGTTTCCACCCATAGAACCATCACTCACTCAATGTTTTTTGTTTTTCGCACCATTCTGTGTAAACTGTAGAGACTGTTGTGTGTGAAAATCCAAGGAGATCAGCAGTTTATGAAATACTCAAACCAGCCCATCTGGTACCAACATCCATGCCACGATCAAAGTCACAGAGATCACACTTTTCCCCCATTCTGATGTTTGATGTGAACATTAACTGAAGCTCTTGGCCTGTGTCTGCATGATTTTTTGCATTGCGCTGCCGCCGCCGCCCTATGATTGGCTGATTGCATAACTGCATGCATTTGCAGGTGTTCCTAATAAAGTAGATGGTGAGTGTAAGTTAAATTGTTCCAAATAAACAGATGAAAAAAAGAGACAGTAACCTCCAGACAGGTAGGCATGAGGTTCATTAGCTCCCAGAAACATGGCCTCTCCTGGTTGAAGCACAATACGGTTCAGGAAGTAGATGGAGAAACAGCCGATATCACCCGGGTACTGGGAGTGGAGCCGAAGCAGCAGCTCTCCGTTATTGCCTGATGTGTCTTTACCTGCAGCCTCTACGACAATAAGAGTACAAATTTTTTTTTTTTTTCATTCAAATAACAAATACAGCTGGTGCAGTCTCGCTTGGCATAATGTAAAGTACAGCTAGAACGTGACATTTCAAGATCTTTTTCTTACCTTCTTCAGAGACTCTTTTCACCAGCATGTTCAACTGATCTACAAATACTTTCTTCTCACAGTTCATCATCCTGCTGAAGCACTTCTTCAGTGCAAGAGAGGCACGTGCAGGGTTATCCCTGCTGCTCTGCAGCTCATCTGCTGCCTCATTACCTACCAGAGCATGGAATTCTGGGACATCTGAAAAAACAAAAAAACACAGATTGAGAAAAATGCACATGCAGCGATGGGAACACTGACATACACACACAGGGCTAATCATACAGCACTGAAACAATGTACTGTGATGCAATACGATGTGTAAAATCACTGTGTTCATCACTCACCTTTGAGAAAGGAAATGATTTCTTCCACCGGCCGAAAACCACAGAGGCCTTCGAACTCAGTCAGCGCAATCGCCATCTCGGGCTTATGATTGTTATCGGGGTAGTGCTCAGGGAACTGGGCATGTAGCTTAGCTGCTAGCTCCTGAGAAGTATTTAGTAACTGATTAGAATCCGAAAATATGCTTTAAATATAATGTATTGTACAGTGAAGTACAGTGTAGAGGTTGACCGATTGATCGGTTTTGCATATTAACTGGCACCGATAACTGATTGCTGGAACCATCGGTTATCGGCAAAAATCCACACCGATAGTTTTTCCTCTTTGCGTCCGTTATGGGAGCGGCTGAGAAGGTCTGCTGTCATTATACAGTACGAGAGCGGCCTCTAGAGGCGAAATACAAACGGACAAATTTTGCTAAGCTATTTGAAGTGTTTTTTTTTATTCACTTTGGATGTCTCTATTTTTATTTGTTATTTGGAGTCTTACTTTTTGGTTCAGTTTGGATGTGTATCTTTTATTTACTTTAATATTTATTCATAGTTAATATTAATATTTTTCATTTTAAAAAGTACAGTACATTTTCACGGTACAGTCAGTACTGTTTATTTTTGTAATAAAGTTCAGCAATACTTTACTTTGAGTGTTGTGTTTTCATTCAGTATCAATTTTAAAAATCGGTTGATTATTCGGTTGTCAGCAGGTACTGCCCAACTTGGTTATCGGTAAAATCCACTATCGGTCGACCTCTAGTACAGTCTATGTATTATTTTGCAGTACATTGTTAACCCTTCTATACTCACTCTGTTGGGATGAGCTTGGATGGACAGCGCAGTGTTGACTGACAGCACTTTAAACAGGTAGGGGAGCTGTCCCTGGAATGTGTCTTTGACCTTTGACCCCAAACATGCTGGGTAATCAGCGATCCACTGCCCCAGTGTCCTCTGCGATATTCTATTGTCTTTAATAAGAGCATCTCCCTTAGGGTGGGCACCCATCCAAAGCTAATAAACACACACACACACACACACACACACACACACATACTGTATATTACAACATGCTCTAGAGACAACCTGCAGATCTATAAACAATGGTAGACTTTTCATTAGGTAATGATGAAACCCAGAGTCAGCCAAGATACAACTAACTAAACAGCTTGGGTGTCAAATTATTAAACCCCCCCTTTAATGATTATGTACGTATGCCTAAAGAGCCTACTAAGACAAAAGCTTCTATAGACTTTTCCACATACACTACACCTTCATACAGGCCCTGCTTGACTTATGACCTTTAAGTGTGTCTCACAGGAGGGGTTCCATTATTTTAAATAGACCTAGTAGGTTTTTTTTTTTTTTTTAGGATCCAGGCCAAGACGAGAATAGACATCCCACAAAGACCAAGCCTATTTATGGATTTGTTCAGTTAAAAGGTATGCGTCAGTTCAATTCATTTTAAAGCTATAGCACTTTTAACAATACACACTGTCACAAAGCAGCTTCATAGAAATCTGGATGTAGATTTAGATCAAATATGAGCAAGCAGAGGTGATAGTAGCAAGGAAAACTCCCAGAGATGACACGAGGAAGAAGAGAAACCAGACTCAAAAGGAAACCATTTTTGCATGACACTGGATAGTGGGATTATAAATAATTACTCTTCTACAACTATACAGTATACTATAAAGCCAAACAGTACTAACTGTGTTGAAAAGAGCATTCTGTGAATAGGACTCCTGGAATGAGCACAGGACAGTGTTTATGAATCCAGCAGCAGTTTATAGGTACAAGTCTACACTATCCAGGTGAGCATCTATTAACAAACCATTAAAATCCTCACTGATTAAAACCTTGACGTGGGATTCATTCTAACTATTACTACTGAGATTAATCATTGTCAGTACTTTTTTTCTTTCCTTTTTACTGAAAATAAAACAAAGTATTTTTTTCTGCAATCAACCTAATATATGCTGCCATTGTCGTAACCATGTCACCTCAGCTGCAAGATTCAAATGAACCCTATCTTAAGTTTAATCTGTATGATTAATCAAGCAGGATTAAAGTTAATGTAAGTGAAGTACACTATATGGCCAAAAGTATGTGGACACCTGGCAGTCACACCCATACGTGGTTCTTCCCTAAACTGTTGCCACAAAGATGAGAATGAGACCTTTTAGCTGTACTCATGTGCAACGCACGTCTATGTCCAAATGTGCGGAAAATCTGCGGTAATTTTGAAAAATCGCCAGCTCCTCCAAATATTGCAGAGTTCGCTTAATTTTGCGTTCATTTCTGCAATTGCAAAACCTTGGAAGGACTGAAACACCTTTAGGTTTATTTTATACATTTACTTGCATTGCTCAGGTGTCATGGTGACATAGCAGGTACTGGGTCCCCCGTTTTATCCTTATCTCAGGTTACTGATTTCTCTGGTTAATCTGGGTTTGCTGGTTTCCTCCCACCTCCCAAGAACTTGCTAAAAAAAACTGTTCCTAGGTGAGTAAAGGAGTGTGAATATGTGTGTGCATGGTGCCTTGCTATGAACTGGTGTCCCACCCAGGGAGTATTCCTGCCTCGGTGCTCCTGGATAGGCTCCGGATCCCCCACAACCCAGACCAGGATAAAGCGGTTATTGCAGGTGATTTAATAAACTTGCGTTATACAAGGTAACTAAAATGAAGACACAATGAGTAGACAGAATTGTAGTTTATTAGGGTTTACATAGAGTTTAGACAACCTCATGCCACAGCAGATTCAAAAAATACTAATCCATGCCTTCATTCCAAACCTTCACTGGAGGTAGCAAACCCTGAAATCTGATTGAGGTGCAGATTGAGGATCTCGGGGACAACCTGCTTCGGGCGACCTCGCATAAAAGTGCACAGAGTTTACAGTAAACAGATATTAAGATAATTGTTCATAAAATATCTTCACGTTACTCCAGTGAATGCAAATTCGTGGAAAGCACAAAGACTTGCAGAGGAACGGGTACAGAGGACAAGTAATACCAGTAACACCTTTCACAGTCATACAAACTAAAGTCATGTAAAAAACACTTTATGAGCAAATTGATCACTGGTTTCTTCTTTCACAGTACATATTTGACAAAGCATCCTGTTAGAAAGGGTAAACCAACTATATTAGCAGATTCATAAAAGAGTGTAAAAGCAAACCCTAGATTTATCAGTAGTGGTTATTTTTGTACTTAAAAAGTCCCTGAATAGTGAGTTGTGTTTGAGTTGAGAGTGACAAGATTGCTGTTTCAGCATGTGCGTTCATGTTGTCTAGGTTAAAACATTTCCCAGTGAAGACTTTATTTTACTTGCATTAAGCATAACCTTAATGCAAGCTGCAATGTTGATTAAATGCTAATTTTAAAGTCAACTATTTATTAAACATAACACATGCATCTGCGCATTCAAATGATGAATGTAATTGTAGTACATGGTGTGACGTCAGCAGTGTGATGACTGGGCTAATTCTTTTATAGCACATGCTTATTAATAGGGAGGAGAAAGAATTCCCCAAGAGATATTTGTTTAATTAACTTTTCTTCAGGCAAACACGAAAGCAATCTTGATTTCTCATGCTCAGCCTTAATTATGTTCGTAATATGTTTATAATGAGAAAACCGGCACTTTATAAATTCACCCATCACCCTGTTATTAAAATAGCAATACCTTAATTCAACCACTATACGGTTTAAAATGACAGGACCACAAGTAAAAGACTCGACATATACAGTATCTCACAAAAGTGAGTGCACCCCTCACATTTTTGTAAATATTTTATTACATCTTTTCATGGGACAACACTGACGAAATGACACTTTGCTACAGTGTAAAGTAGTGAGTGTACAGCTTGTATAACAGTGTAAATTTGCTGTCCCCTCAAAATAACTCAACACACAGCCATTAATGTCTAAACCGCTGGCAACAAAAGTGAGTACACCCCTAAGTGAAAATGTCCAAATTGGGCCCAATTAGACATTTTCCCTCCCCGGTGTCATGTGACTCGTTAGTGTTACAAGGTCTCAGGTGTGAATGGGGAGCTGGTGTGTTAAGTTTGGTGTTATCGCTCTCACACTCTCTCATACTGGTCACTGGAAGTTCAACATGGCACCTCATGGCAAAGAACTCTCTGAGGATCTGAAAAAAAGAATTTTTGCTCTACGTAAAGATGGCCTAGGCTATAAGAAGATTGCCAACACCCTGAAACTGAGCTGCAGCACAGTGGCCAAGACCATAAAGTGGTTTAACAGGACAGGTTCCACTCAGAACAGGCCTCACCATGGTCGACCAAAGAAGTTGAGTGCACATGCTCAGCATCATATCCAGAGGTTGGCTTTGCAGAATACACGTATGAGTGCTGCCAGCATTGCTGCAGAGGTTGAAGGGGTGGGGGGTCAGCCTGTCAGTGCTCAGACCATACGCCACACACTGCATCAAATTGGTCTGCATGGCTGTCGTCCCAGAAGGAAGCCTCTTCTAAAGATGATGCACAGGAAAGCCCGCAAACAGTTTGCTGAAGACAAGCAGACTAAGGACATGGATTACTGGAACCATGTCCTGTGGTCTGATGAGACCAAGATAAACTTATTTGGTTCAGATGGTGTCAAGCGTGTGTGGCGGCAACCAGGTGAGGAGTACAAAGACAAGTGTGTCTTGCCTACAATCAAGCATGGTGGTGGGCATGTCATGGTCTGGGGCTGTACGAGTGCTGCCGGCACTGGGAAGCTACAGTTCATTGAGGGAACCATGTATGCCAACATGTACTGTGACATACTGAAGCAGTTCCCTTCGGAAACTGGGCCGCAGGGCAGTATTCCAACATAACGACCCCAAACACACCTCCAAAACGACCACTGCCTTGCTAAAGAAGCTGAGGGTAAAGGTGATGGACTGGCCATGCATGTCTCCAGACCTAAACCCTATTGAGCATCTGTGGGGCATCCTCAAACAGAAGCGCAAGGTCTCTAACATCCACCAGCTCTGTGATGTCGTCATGGAGGAGTGGAAGGGGACTCCAGTGGCAACCTGTGAAGCTCTGGTGAACTCCATGCCCAACAGGGTTAAGGCAGTGCTGGAAAATAATGGTGGCCACACAAAATATTGACACTTTGGGCCCAATTTGGACATTTTCACTTAGGGGTGTACTCACTTTTGTTGCCAGCGGTTTAGACATTAATGGCTGTGTGTTGAGTTATTTTGAGGGGACAGCAAATTTACACTGTTATACAAGCTGTACACTCACTACTTTACATTGTAGCAAAGTGTCATTTCGTCAGTGCTGTCCCATGAAAAGATATAAAATATTTACAAAAATGTGAGGGGTGTACTCACTTTTGTGAGATACTGTATACACATACATACATATATACACACATCATATATATATATATATATAATGTGTGTATGTATATAAAATTTGTGAGAGTGTGTGTGTGTGTGTGTGTGTGTGATGTCACTATACTGATTCTTATCGGTTGGTATATTGCTGAAGTGTGTGATATCTTCAGTGGTTCTGTTCCCTTGTAGTTGCTGATGAATATGCAACATTAAAACAAAAGTAGAAGGTTAAAACCGTACATACTGAACTTATTAGTGAGATCAAACACATCCTATTAAGGCATGGACCACTTTTTGCCTAGAGAAGACAGCAGGCCCGGAACATCATCATCCCAGATGATGATGTCACCTGCAGTGTGACGCTCTCATTGGCGGAGATGAACAGCACGGAACCCCTGTGCAGCATGATGTCTGAGAGAGCGCTGGCCTCGCCCTGAATCACTAATAGGATGGACGCACAGTCCAAAGAGCTCATTGTGTACTGCTTCACAGAGGGAGGTACCTGGAGATAGAACAAAAATATTCAACTGTACTCCAGGGCTAAGACAGAAATTACCAAATCAGTGTTACCACAGGATAAATGTACGCCATCGTTTTACTAACAGAGAACCTAGTTAAGCTAGGAATTAAACGCACTTTACTTGGTGCTTCTGTAGTACCCAGAACTGCAGTGTCCAATGTAATGCAAGTAGAAGCAAAAGAAAACTGCTGCTCATGCAGCGTCAGGGGGCAGTGTAACACACTCGGTATCCGATATTTATCCACTTCCACATAATTGGCTAGTGCTGCTGTGATTGATAGGGGAGAGAGAGTATGCCACCCTGAGCAGTCTGTACAGGATTTCGCTGAGTTTTTTTGTGATTGTTGCGGCCAAAAATGCTTGATTTTGCTGCAGCTTTTTTCAAAATTTGTGTTTTTTTGGGGGAAAACTAATTGAAATTGATTTGCATGCTCTTTCACAGTGATGTTTGTTGGTAAATGCGACCTTTTAGCTGTACTCATGTTTGACGCACATGACTCGAAGAGGGATTTGGCTGAATGTGCATTGTGATGACGTCATATGACGCATCTTGGAGCAAATCTGCTGAAAATCGGTAATTCTGAAAAATTGCAAGCTCCTCTGAATATTGTGGAGTTTGCTCAATTTGTGCTAATTTCTGTGATCGCAAAATCCTGGAGGGACTTACATGAGAGCACAGCCAATTTTGGACTTTTAGACTCCTGGCCACGGATGGCTGTGGCATCGTCAGGATTTGAACTCGTGATCTCCGGAAGATAGGACGAACGCTTTTCTGTTACGCTACACAGAAAAGCATTTTTTGATTCGTCGAATATCTATTCATTCATTTTTCAGGGTAACAGTGCATCAGGAGTCTATCCTGCACACACACACACACATTCCTTCACTCACTCACCCAGTTTAGCACAGCCAATCCACCTACTGGCATGCTTTTAGGAGTTGGGAGGAAACTGGAGAACATGCACGGAAACCCGAGCTCAGGATTGAACCAGGGACTCTAAAGCTGTAAGACAACAACACTACCCACTGCACCACTGCTCTGCCTGAAAGCGCAATAGAAACACTAATTCTGCTTTCCTCAGTTCCTCAGACACAGAAACACATTCCCACAGACATAAAGAACTAATAAATAACTACTCTCAAACCGTCTCGAGCCTATAGCTTGCGTGAACCCTGTGTAACTTACCTGTATCCTCATGACGGTGAAGTCCGGTACAGGTGGGTCGTACAGGTGAACGCAGGGGTCTGAAGGGTCCTGAACTGAGGGAAAGATTTTGGCACTGGCTGGAGCAGGACTGTAGTTTAACATTTCACACAACGTGTTCACATCGATGTACTTCGGGGTCAGTCCGGCACGCACTGTGTTATCCGAACAGGCCATGCATTCAATGCAATCTGGAAGATGCATTATGGTCAGTATTTTTGTCAAACGTTTTCATTACAGAAACAAAACTGATGAACTCGATGAAACAATTAACAACTAGACTAAACCAGGCATGTTATAATCCTCATGTTCTTCCAGTATTTTTACAAAAACAATTATTTCATCTAAGTAGAAATGACCTGGAGATGATGCATGTTCCCAATGATGTTCTCCATGAGACTCTGAAATGTTTGCGGGGGCTCCCATGATGCCTTGTGGCATACGCTTAAACTAGAACAATCCAAGGGGGCACATGAATGATCTTATAGATTTTAAATTAGTCGGTTGCTTCCAGTGGGTGACAACTGATGCTTTGTCAGGGTCAGTGGAAACTCCTGCCTCTGACTCAATGTGTCCAACATACTTGACTTCAGCTTTGTGGATTTGACATTTATCACTTGAAACCTTGAGGCCAGCCTCTTCATTCAAGCCCGTCGAGGAATTTCAAGAGGCGCTCCTTATAGTTTGCATATACAGTAATATGGCATATACTGTAACTATCACACATATTTATAACTAACCTTTTCCTGGCAAAAAAGTAAGTTGGAACCTTAGAATTTAAATATCATGTCGTATTCAGATCCTGCTCCTCCTGAAATGTACTCTCACTGGTCACTTTAATAGGAGCACCTGTATATCTGCTCATTTATGCAATTATCCAATCAACTAATGATGCATGGGATAGCAGCACGTCATAAAGTCATGCAGATACAGGTCAAGAGCAGTTACTGTTCACATCAAACTTCAGAATGGGGAAAAAGTGTGACCTCTGTGACTAACTGTGGCATGGTTGTTGGTACCAGATGGGCTGGTGTGAGTATTTCAGAAATTATTGATCTCCTGAGTTTGTTTTTTTATGTCATGGTGTGAAAAACAAACCAAAAAAAACATTGTGTGTGGAGGGTCTGCAGGCTGAAACCTCTTGTTGATGAGCGAGGTCAGAGGAAAATGACTAGACTGGTTCAAGCTGCCAGGAAGGATACAGTAACTCAAATAATAACTCTTTACAAGCGTGGTGAGCAGAAAAGCATCTCAGAACGCACAACACATCAAATCTTGAGGTGGATGAGCTACAACAGCCTCAGATTCCTGTTCTTGGCTGACAGGAGTGGAACATGATGTGGTCTTCTGCTGTTGTAGCTCATCCACCTCAAGGTTTGATGTGTTGTGCGTTCTGAGATGCTTTTCTGCTCACCACGCTTGTAAAGAGTGATTATTTGAGTTACTATATCCTTCCTGGCAGCTCGAACCAAAGTTTCCACCCATAGAACCATCACTCACTCAATGTTTTTTGTTTTTCGCACCATTCTGTGTAAACTGTAGAGACTGTTGTGTGTGAAAATCCAAGGAGATCAGCAGTTTATGAAATACTCAAACCAGCCCATCTGGTACCAACATCCATGCCACGATCAAAGTCACAGAGATCACACTTTTCCCCCATTCTGATGTTTGATGTGAACATTAACTGAAGCTCTTGGCCTGTGTCTGCATGATTTTTTGCATTGCGCTGCCGCCGCCGCCCTATGATTGGCTGATTGCATAACTGCATGCATTTGCAGGTGTTCCTAATAAAGTAGATGGTGAGTGTAAGTTAAATTGTTCCAAATAAACAGATGAAAAAAAGAGACAGTAACCTCCAGACAGGTAGGCATGAGGTTCATTAGCTCCCAGAAACATGGCCTCTCCTGGTTGAAGCACAATACGGTTCAGGAAGTAGATGGAGAAACAGCCGATATCACCCGGGTACTGGGAGTGGAGCCGAAGCAGCAGCTCTCCGTTATTGCCTGATGTGTCTTTACCTGCAGCCTCTACGACAATAAGAGTACAAATTTTTTTTTTTTTTCATTCAAATAACAAATACAGCTGGTGCAGTCTCGCTTGGCATAATGTAAAGTACAGCTAGAACGTGACATTTCAAGATCTTTTTCTTACCTTCTTCAGAGACTCTTTTCACCAGCATGTTCAACTGATCTACAAATACTTTCTTCTCACAGTTCATCATCCTGCTGAAGCACTTCTTCAGTGCAAGAGAGGCACGTGCAGGGTTATCCCTGCTGCTCTGCAGCTCATCTGCTGCCTCATTACCTACCAGAGCATGGAATTCTGGGACATCTGAAAAAACAAAAAAACACAGATTGAGAAAAATGCACATGCAGCGATGGGAACACTGACATACACACACAGGGCTAATCATACAGCACTGAAACAATGTACTGTGATGCAATACGATGTGTAAAATCACTGTGTTCATCACTCACCTTTGAGAAAGGAAATGATTTCTTCCACCGGCCGAAAACCACAGAGGCCTTCGAACTCAGTCAGCGCAATCGCCATCTCGGGCTTATGATTGTTATCGGGGTAGTGCTCAGGGAACTGGGCATGTAGCTTAGCTGCTAGCTCCTGAGAAGTATTTAGTAACTGATTAGAATCCGAAAATATGCTTTAAATATAATGTATTGTACAGTGAAGTACAGTGTAGAGGTTGACCGATTGATCGGTTTTGCATATTAACTGGCACCGATAACTGATTGCTGGAACCATCGGTTATCGGCAAAAATCCACACCGATAGTTTTTCCTCTTTGCGTCCGTTATGGGAGCGGCTGAGAAGGTCTGCTGTCATTATACAGTACGAGAGCGGCCTCTAGAGGCGAAATACAAACTGACAAATTTTGCTAAGCTATTTGAAGTGTTTTTTTTTATTCACTTTGGATGTCTCTATTTTTATTTGTTATTTGGAGTCTTACTTTTTGGTTCAGTTTGGATGTGTATCTTTTATTTACTTTAATATTTATTCATAGTTAATATTAATATTTTTCATTTTAAAAAGTACAGTACATTTTCACGGTACAGTCAGTACTGTTTATTTTTGTAATAAAGTTCAGCAATACTTTACTTTGAGTGTTGTGTTTTCATTCAGTATCAATTTTAAAAATCGGTTGATTATTCGGTTGTCAGCAGGTACTGCCCAACTTGGTTATCGGTAAAATCCACTATCGGTCGACCTCTAGTACAGTCTATGTATTATTTTGCAGTACATTGTTAACCCTTCTATACTCACTCTGTTGGGATGAGCTTGGATGGACAGCGCAGTGTTGACTGACAGCACTTTAAACAGGTAGGGGAGCTGTCCCTGGAATGTGTCTTTGACCTTTGACCCCAAACATGCTGGGTAATCAGCGATCCACTGCCCCAGTGTCCTCTGCGATATTCTATTGTCTTTAATAAGAGCATCTCCCTTAGGGTGGGCACCCATCCAAAGCTAATAAACACACACACACACACACACACACACACACACATACTGTATATTACAACATGCTCTAGAGACAACCTGCAGATCTATAAACAATGGTAGACTTTTCATTAGGTAATGATGAAACCCAGAGTCAGCCAAGATACAACTAACTAAACAGCTTGGGTGTCAAATTATTAAACCCCCCCTTTAATGATTATGTACGTATGCCTAAAGAGCCTACTAAGACAAAAGCTTCTATAGACTTTTCCACATACACTACACCTTCATACAGGCCCTGCTTGACTTATGACCTTTAAGTGTGTCTCACAGGAGGGGTTCCATTATTTTAAATAGACCTAGTAGGTTTTTTTTTTTTTTTTTAGGATCCAGGCCAAGACGAGAATAGACATCCCACAAAGACCAAGCCTATTTATGGATTTGTTCAGTTAAAAGGTATGCGTCAGTTCAATTCATTTTAAAGCTATAGCACTTTTAACAATACACACTGTCACAAAGCAGCTTCATAGAAATCTGGATGTAGATTTAGATCAAATATGAGCAAGCAGAGGTGATAGTAGCAAGGAAAACTCCCAGAGATGACACGAGGAAGAAGAGAAACCAGACTCAAAAGGAAACCATTTTTGCATGACACTGGATAGTGGGATTATAAATAATTACTCTTCTACAACTATACAGTATACTATAAAGCCAAACAGTACTAACTGTGTTGAAAAGAGCATTCTGTGAATAGGACTCCTGGAATGAGCACAGGACAGTGTTTATGAATCCAGCAGCAGTTTATAGGTACAAGTCTACACTATCCAGGTGAGCATCTATTAACAAACCATTAAAATCCTCACTGATTAAAACCTTGACGTGGGATTCATTCTAACTATTACTAGTGAGATTAATCATTGTCAGTACTTTTTTTCGTTCCTTTTTACTGAAAATAAAACAAAGTATTTTTTTCTGCAATCAACCTAATATATGCTGCCATTGTCGTAACCATGTCACCTCAGCTGCAAGATTCAAATGAACCCTATCTTAAGTTTAATCTGTATGATTAATCAAGCAGGATTAAAGTTAATGTAAGTGAAGTACACTATATGGCCAAAAGTATGTGGACACCTGGCAGTCACACCCATATGTGGTTCTTCCCTAAACTGTTGCCACAAAGTTGGAAGCACACAACTGTATAGGATGTCTCTGTATGCTGTAACTGGAACTAAGAGGCCCAAACCTGTTCCAGCATGACAATACTCCTGTGCACAAAGCAAGCTCCATGAAGACACGGTTCGCCATGGTTGGAGTGGAAAAACTTGAGTGAGCCCTGACCTCGACCCCACTGAACACCTTTGGGATGAACTGGAACACTGACTGCACCCCAGACCTCCTCACCTAACATCAGTGCCTGACCTCACTAACGCTCTTGTGGCTGAATGAGCACTAATCCCCACAGCCACACTCCAAAATGTAGTGGAAAGCCTTCCCAGAAGAGTGGAGGTCATTATAACAGCAAATGGGATGTTCAACAGGCACATGTGGGTGTGATGGTCAGGTGTCCATATAGTCAGTGTGTATCAGATGAATCAAAAGCAAGATGACCTGATGAGCAGGAAAGCCTGGATCAGTGATCAGCTGCAACAAGAACATGTGCTTACCTCGGCATATGGTCTGTCATCCTGTATGACAGCTTGAGGATCTCCACCTAGGACCAGCTTAGCCACCTCACTGTCCAGCCCCACCTTCCCCCAGGCATAGTTTTGGACCAGGCATGACAGTGGAAACACTACAGACACAAAAAAGGATTTACATTTTCCTGTGTACCACACACTGTCCTGTGCTCTGAGATCTAAAATAAGCGTTTAATAGTCTCTCATAGTCCAGCAGCAGGGCTTTCTCAAGTCTTACTGCGTCTACTGGCAAATCCACAGTGACAACTGCACTGCGCTATGGAGCCCAAGTGCACAATAAACACACAGTCACTACCACACACACAGCGCCATGCTCGTCCTGACTGCTTTCATTTAATATAACTGATGTAAAAAAGAAAAAAAGAAAAGAAAAGCTGAATGAAAACACATGAAACCGTAGATGAAACCCACCTCTCACTTCCTCCATATCTGCAACGGTGGCGCTCGAGCTGGTGTGACGTCACACGGCTGATGCCAAACCGGAAATCCATCATGTTTACACAAATAAACTAACAAACTAATAATATTATGATATAATATTCTCACCAAAAAACTTTCAAAGAATTTAACTATTACCCATGTATATATGTTTTATAAGTCGATTTAACTCTAATCAGGTTCATGAAAGGATAAAAATAATTTTATATTTATATTACACATAACATTGTGAATAAAATACTCTATACTATACTGGGGGGGGGGACGAATTATGAATTAATTTATGAGTATTCAAAACTCCACAGAGTGATATAAAAATATATATATATATATATATATATATATATATTTTTTTTTTTGAAACGTGTAAACTGGTGACGCATTCCTCAGCTCGATGCGCATGCGCGGCGTGTAACAACTGCGGAAGTGAGTAGAGCCGCTCGAGCGTTCGCAACTGCTACAGGACTGATCTGTTTATTATATTTCAGTTCCGGATAAACCTCCGTCAGGATGTCAGGTTTCGAGAATAACTTTGAACACACGGTAGACATCAATCCTTTTCAGGTAAGACTTTACATATTTTGTATGTAAATCTCCTTACACACCGAGTTTGAGTGATATTCCACAGGAAGCCAATGATGTGGGTTTGGCACAGGTCCGGTTGGGATGCGTCATGTGATTGACATGACCGTGAGCCAATCAGCGCTCGGCTTTGCTTCGTAGGCGGATTGGTAATGCTAGAGGAAGTGCTTCGCGCAATTCTTTGTCATGTTACAAACATTACAGTGCCGTCGACATAAAAACGTATTTATTATTGTGGTATTTGCACACCACCCTGTATACCTCTTCATTTTTTTTTTTACTTCATTAAGTTCTTAATGAAGCTTTGACTGGCTGTTTTTGTTGACTGGTGTAGGCCCTCAAGCCTGCTGCGCCAACAAAATGAAACATAAAACACACCACATCTGCATAACTACCCCAATGCCATGAGGGGAAAAGCCTTCATTTCCATAGTTTTCATATCAGTAGCCATCAGGATTATTATTATTATTATTATTATTATTATTATTATTATTATTGACATTACTGTTATCTTCAGTCTGTACTGCCTTATTTTTAAGAAATGGTTTGTAGTAACATCTAATAAAATGGTATGTATTAATCAACACAGCATGCTGAGGTGAAATGTAAAAGTGTGTCCATCATCTGAGACGAGCTGTCTCCCATCTATTTTCACCCACCACAATATTATATCTAACGCATCCCTCCAAGAAAACAAACCACTTCCTGAAAAGGAGCTGTAAGGCTGTAGTTTAGTATATTATTAATTTACATGTGCAACAGAGGTTGTCCAGGAGAACAGTTGGCTTTGTTTGCACAAATAAAACAACACCTCATAGATGTAAAGGAAAAGATTTACGTCATATTGTATGAAACGCAAGGTGTGGGACTGATTGTACAGTGATAATAGCATTGGGGACCAGGATACATTGGCTACACACACTTCAGTTTGTTACTCTATGTTACTTTGTAGCTGTATGTTTTACAGTCCATGAAACTCAGTTTGTTTCTCTACACCGTATGGTATTCATGTGTATGATTTTGCTTTACAGAAATACGGGAAATTAGTGTACCGCCGTCTAAAGAGGCATAAAATCTTCAAGTCTTATAATAATTGTTTAGCAGAAGTGTTTCCACTTTAGATTTCCATTCAGTTGTTTTATGTGGATTGACGTTAAGGAGTCTAGCATATAAACTCGTCATCTAATATACACATATAATTTAAAGAATATATATTAAGCTAAACTGTTATTTTATGATTATCCATTTGTCTGGAAAATGATCATTCATGTTTCCTAACATCCAAATTTATGGCACGTTTAGCTCACATCCTGGAACAGGACAATGGAGCAGGTGGCTTTCTCTCTCCCTCCCAAAACACTGCTTTGGGAAGTGAACTTGCCTCTTGTCGTCTTTGTGACGTGACTGCTCTTAATGTTTGCTTACAGGGCGTGAGCGATTCTAAAATGCAGTGAATGGGTTCAGTGGACTACCCAGTTATTTAATTAGGCAATTCAGTAAAAATTCTTCAATGACGGTGAGGAACTGATGGTTAGTGTAGTCTATAGCCTAGAGCACGGTCTGAGGTCTAGCTGACTGAACAGAGCTCTACCTTTTGGTTTATTTTTCCTGTCCTGATCGGGTACAATGTGCTGTCTTGTGAATATATTTGTGTAAAAAAGATTAGCAGAACTATTTCACTTGACAAAAAATCTCGTCCCTCGTGTGGTTGTGCAACGTCTAAAACCAGTAAAACTTTGTGAGAATTCTACCAGGTGTGATCCGGGATGGTGTTAGATGACGTGAGGTTAATTTGTAGTTCTGAATTCCTCCAACTCTGGAAATCAAAGGCTTGAATGCTCCGTAAACATTTGCTTCAGCTTATGCTGTGTCATGTACAGTGGATATAAAAAAGTCTACACACCCCTGTTAAAATGGCAGGTTTGTGTGATGGGGGGGGGGGGGGAACTTACAATAACCAGGTTGCATAAGTGTGCACACCCTTTTATAATTGGGGATGGGGCTGTGTTCAGAATTAACCAATAACATTCAACCTCATGTTCAAAAGTAATTATCATACAGCTGTCATCAATGAAATTATTCGGATTAACCTCAAATAAAGACCAGCTTTATCTGTGGGATTTTCTTCACATCTTCTTGGTTTCGTCCGACTGCTGAAGCCATGGTCGGCAAAGAGCTGACAAAGCCTGTACAGGGTCTCAATCAGGAGAGTGGTATAAAAGAATTTACAAAACATTAGATATACTGTGGTACACCGTGAAGGCCATCATCAACAAGTGGAGAAAATGGAGCACCACAGTGACATTACCAAGAACAGGATGTCCCTCTAAATTTTACAATAGGACAAGACAAAAACTTACCAGGGAGGCTGCCAAGAGACCTACGGCAACATTAAAGGATCTGCAGGAATATCTGACAAGTACTGATTACTCTCTGCATGTGACTCCAATCTCATATTCTTCACATGTCTGGGCTATGGGGTAGGGTGGCTAGACAGAAGCCCTTTCTCACAAAAACATCCAAGCTCAACTAAATCACCCCAAACCATTTGGTAAAATGTGTTATGGTCTGATGAGACCAATTCTAAACGGTGTAATAATTCCAAAAGGTATGTTTGGTGCAAAAAAAAAAAAAAAAAAAGCACCACTAAAAGAACACCATACCCACGGTGAAGCATGGTGGTGGCAGCATCATGCTTTAGGGCTGCTTTTCTTAAGCCAGAACTGGGGCTTTTATCAAGGTGGAGGGAATCATGAATAGCTTCAAGTACCAGCAAAACATTCAGGTGTCTGCTAGTAAGCTGAAGACGAAAAGGAATGTCACCTTTCAGCACAACAGTGACCCAAAGCATACATCCAACTCAGCAATGAAATGGCGTAACCAAAAGAAGATCAATGTTTGTGAATGACCTAGCCAGAGCCCAGACCTGAATCCAACTAAAAATTTGTGGGTTGACCAGAAGCGGGTTGTGCACAGGAGATGCGCTTACAACTTGATGGATCTAGAATATTTTTGCAAGAAAGAGTGGGAAAATATTGCTTGGTCAAGATCTGAGAAGACTGAGTGGTGCAATAAAATCAAAAGGTGCTTCAATAAAGTATTAGTTTAGGGGCATGCACACTTATGCAACCAGGTTATTCTAAGTTTATTTTTCCTTTTTTCCCTATAAATGTCTCTGATTGTTTTTCACTTTATTTGTATACTCTGCAATTTTTTAACAGAGGTGTGTAGACGTTTTATATCCACCGTACATTGCGTTGTAAAAATTCCTCCCATTTTTTTGCTTTGTAGATCTAATGTAAGGTGGTGTAACGAATCAATCATTACTAGCATTATTCTTTTCCACCAGAATAATATAATGGATCAACTTTAAACATGAAAAACGAAACAGAATCGCACGCTTGGATTCGAAGCACCTTTTTAAAGGTGACGAGTTTTAAAGTGTGCCCGTGTTATCTACCAGAATGTGTAGTAAATCGGATGAATCTGCAATGTTTAAAAATATTCTCCACCAGTTACAATTTATGTAACGAATTAAAAGATGTTTAACATGTTTAAATGTATTCTCCAATTTATATAAGGAATTAGCTTGAATGGCGTGAAATATATCTATATATCTAATCGACGCGTGTTGTGACCAGTTATAAATATACATCAGCCATGAAAGGGAATTCATGTATGTGCACATATACATATAGATAATGAACTACAACAGATTATAATTAATTATGACTATATATGTGGTCTTGATCAGCTTTTAGGATTAGCTGTAGTCTAGTTTGGAATTATGAACTAGAGTGAGTTTATCCTTCTGGCCAGGAAGGATTAACCCACGAAGTTTGTTATTAAAAATTAGAGCGGGTAACGAGACTCACAGCGTTTAAGGGACTCATCACGTGACCAAAACAGAGACAATCAAGTGTGGGATAATAGATTTTAATAACTAGATGTAACTATGGATACTTAAATCTCCTGTAAACAGGGGTACAATCTTAAATGCAGTTATAGATCCATTAACTATACTTGCATGGCTTCGGTTTGAAAGTTCGCACGAGGCCGTGTAGAGTTCGCTGGTTCGTCGTGCCGTTTGAAAAGGCGTGGGCTGTGAGGCGGTTGCATCTTTTGTCCAGGAGAGAGAGATCCTGGCTTCCTCTTCCCGGGGCACGTGGCCCCGGGGGAGAGAAACCGAAAGGAGTGTCAAGTTGAAGTGAGTGAAACTGAAGAGAGTGAAGAGAGACCGAAGAGAGATTCAAAGCGTGGTGTTGTTTTAAAGACAACACCAACGCACACGCCTCTTTGGGCTATGGGCCAATCAGGAAGTTGGATTTGTTGGCGGGATGAACTCTCTTTGTCTGGTCTCAGACCCGAATTTGCATGTCCAGGGAGGAGCCGGTTTATACCGTATTACGTGTGAAATTAAGAAAAAGCATTGAATAATGTATCCCATTGCAATATAATGTGCATAATCAATAAGGGTATCTCTACACAATTAACCTCATACCAAATTCGATGGACTTATAAAGAATATTACAAGTAAAACATGGTTACAGACATTTAAAATAATATTCTAAGTTAAGCTATCTAAAATCATAGTTACATTACATAAACACGCAATATATGTAAACAAGATAACATCACACTATTTAGGCATCGAATAATTACATATAATTACATGTTACATTCAAAAGAAATTCTTGCATTGTGTGTGTGCACGGCTGTGTGTGTGTGTGTGTGTGTGTGTGTGTGTGTGTGTGTGTGTGTGTGTGTGTCTGAAGAGGGGGGGTCGTGTCACATTCCGATGGCATCTGGTGAGGAGGTTAGAAAAGGATTCACAGCTCAAGGAGACAGAGAAATTTCTTTGCTAAATCCAGGCTGATTCAGAAATCAGTTTGATACGTTCAGACGTTACAGTGGTGTTGTAAGACTTGATGAACTTCCCTTACCTTTTACTTTGGGCTTTAAAACCATGTGACCTGCCACCGAAGGATCTAAACAGTGACTGACTGAATATTTAAGAGTCATGTGCACCTTGTTCTGCTATGAATTATGATGCTACACGTTCGGTATTTTGCTGTTTAACTCCAGCCATCAATAATACATTGCTACAGATGAGTCAATATTAAATATTTAGATGATAGATGGTTATAAGTGATTCTAATGACAGATGATTATAAGTGATTTATGCATACTTGTCCTACACAGTGTGTGTATTTCGTGTCTTGTTTGTTCATGTAGATTAAACAGTTTGTGAGCTGCACATATCTGAGAGCTGAATCACAGAATCCTAATAAACCGTGAAATGTGTCGGTCTCTTTCAGGATCCGTCCGTCACACAGGTGACCCATTCTGGAATGGATCATATGCAGCAATACCAACCTTTCCCTGCCAATGACACTGTAAGTATTCATAACAGAATAAGCAATACCTCGAATGAAAGGATGTCGGAAAAGTAAAGAAAGTCCAATGGGAGAAGAAAACTAGAGGTGTGCAGCGGGACTGGGATCTAGAGGGTGAAGCGGTGATTTAAAAAAAAAAAAAAAAAAAAAAAAAAATTTAAATCAACTTTCATGTAGGAGAGAGTGGGTGAAGTTATGAAGCTCAAGGATGAAAAACTGACCTGGTGATTAGCGTGGGAGCGTACTGGACACAGTGGGTTGCTTGTGTGGCATGCTGTGCACTCGTTCACCTTCAATACAATGCTTTAGCCTGGTCAGGGTCGCTGTGTTTTGAATGAATGATTTGTTAATATTTTGGGAAATACAGGGTGTCCCAAAAGTCTCCATACATAGGGGACCATGTTTGCTAGCACCACGTCGGTTGTGCCTTCGCTAGTGGATGTTCATGGACGTCCACTTCTTCTCGGTTGGCATGCAGCTTTTCCAGTCTTTTTGAATTTGTTAATACGTTTGGCAGCAGTGTCGTGTGTGACGTGCTCGCCATGTTTCCTGTTAAAGTCCATCGCAACCCGATCCAGCCATGAGAATGATTTCAGTACATTTTGTGGAACGTGTTCTTAAAGGCTATCTGAAAAAAACATATAATCTAAACTAAGTATGAAAAATTTTGGAAGACATTTTGCTAAAAAGTGTAAATTTCCTGAATGAATAGAGCTTTTTTTTTTCTTTTTTCTTTTGGACACCCTGTATCACAAGTAATTTCTTTAGAAAATATCACGGGCAGATATAAACAAATTTAATAACTGGGGGAGGAGGTGAGAATGTCTCCCACACAGTCCCATACACCTTTACAGTTCACCCCTTCTTCCTGTTCATACACTTTGCAGAAAATGGCACTTAGAAAATAGAAGGGTTGCAACCTTGTCTAATAGAGAAACACTATTTTTTTTTTTTTTTCTGTGTTGGGTATGTTTGAGTGTATATTTCTAGATTTGCATCTATAGAAAACAACTGATACACATATGATGACATAAGAAGTTGACTAAGACGGGCTGAATAAAATACCATTACAAACAAATAAACCAGTGTGTGGCTCATTAGGAATCATCTGTTAAATCTTTGCATGCATCATCCAGTCGTTGGAGCTAAGTTTAACCTTTAACTCTTGTGTGTGTTTTGTTAATTGTGCGTGTAGGGACCTCTGACGGGCACCACTATCCCAGCCTCTACTGTCCCTTCCCAGCCTGCCGTGCTGCAGCCCTCTTTGGAGCCGAGCCCTCAGGTCAGCGTGACGCACGGTGCAGTGCGGCAGGAGCGTGTGAAAAAGCAGTATAATGAAATAGCTACAGTGCAGCTATATGTGGACCCTTCCACAATGTGCTGCACAGTACACATTAGCTGAATGTATGTCTAAACCCCTGTGCTGCTCCTGCAGGCAACCGCGGCCGCTGGGCAGGCCAATCTGCTGAGACAGCAGGAGGAGCTGGAGAGGAAAGCAGCCGAGCTCGAGCGCAGAGAACAGGAGCTGCAGAGCAGAGAACGAGTTACAGGTACTGTGCTCAGCCTCCATAACGGACGTGCACATAGGACGTCATCAAATCAGAATAATAGTATAAATGTATGGAGATATTTTAGGTAGGCGCATACATTCCACCTCCCTGTTTTATATTTAATCCATATACCACTTCCTCTTCACAGGCAAAGAGAACAACTGGCCCCCATTGCCAAAAGTATTTCCCATAAAGCCATGCTTCTACCAGGACTTCTCTGAGGAAATTCCAGAGCAGCACAGACGTCTCTGCAAAATGATGTATTACCTGTGGATGCGTATGTATTTTCAAAATCGTATAAAAAGTCATTTTAATTCTCATATCTTTTAAAGCAAAAAATTCAAATGTGCTCAATATTCCCTGTTCGGTTAACTTCTTTGGATTTACGTTGGAGCTACGACATTAATGTAGCCAGTGAGTAATAAGAAATCTGTCTCACCCCCCCCAAATACTTTCCATGCGTGATTGTACAAATTTTCATATACTTCCGTTAAATGACACTGTGTAACTTCAGAAATATTTAAAAAATAAAGAAATGTAGAAAAATTGTGGGGATAGTCCATATTTAAAATTTAAGGGATTGGGGAAGGGAATTGGAGTATCAAAATGAGTGGGGACACAAACATGGGCCAAAGTTTATGTTGTGTTCAACTGTGAATGTCGGAGGTGAGCGTATTAAGAATGTGGAACAAAAGAACCAAGGAAGTTCCCATATGTTATTCACAATAGAACATAGAAAAAATGTCAAATGTTTAAACTGAGGAAATGTACCATTTTAAGAAAAAAAAATAAGGCAATTTTGAATTTGATGGCCGCAACACGTCTCAAAAAAGTCAGGACGGGGGCAACAAAAGGCTGGAAAAGTAAGTGTTACTAAAAAGAAACAGCTGGAGGTTAATTGGCAACAGGTCAGTAACGATTGGGTATAAAAAAGAGTGTCTTAGAGAGGCAGTCTCTCAGAAATAAACATGGGGAGAGGTTCACCAATCTGTGAAAAACTGCGTGTACAATTTGTGGAACAATTTCAGAATAATGTTCTTCAACATAAAATTGCGAAGACTTTGAATATCTCATCATCTACACTACAAAATATCATCAAAAGATTCCGAGAATCTGGTGAAATCTCTGTGTAAGGGACAAGGCCGAAAATCAATATTGCATGCCCGTGATCTTCGGGCCCTCAGGAGGCACTGCATTAAAAACAGGCATGATTCTGTAATGGAAATCACTGCATGGGCTCAGAATCGCTTCCAGAACTCATTGTCTGTGAACACAGTTTGCCGTGCCACCCACAAATGCTAGTTAAAGCTCTATCATGCAAAGAAGAAACCATATGTGAACATGATCTAGAAACTCTGCCGTCTTCTCTGGGCCAAAGCTCATTTAAAATGGACTGAGGCAAAGTGGAAAACTGTTCTGTGGTCAGACAAATCGAAATTTGAAATCCTTTTTTGGAAACCACGGACGCCACGTCCTGTGGACTAAAGAGGAGAGGGACCATCCGGCTTTTCATCAGCACTCAGTTCAAAAGCCTGCATCTCTGATGGTATGGGGGTGCATTAGTGCCTATGGAATGGACAGCTTGCACATCTGGAAAGGCACCACCAGTGCTGAAAGGTGTATATATAGGTTTTAGAGCAACATATAATATATAACATGTACTGCATCCAGACGACGTCTTTTTCAGGAAGGCCTTGCATATTTCAGGAAGACAATGCTAAACCACATACTGCATCTATTACCACAGCATGGCTTCGTAGTAGAAGTGTGCGGGTGCTGAACTGGCCTGCCTGCAGTTCAAACCTTTCACCAGTTGAAAACATTTGGCGCATCATGAAACGAAATATACGACAAAGAAGACCCAGGACTGTTGAGCAGCTAGAATCCTGTATCAGACACGAATGGGACAACATTCCTCTCCCAAAACTCCAGCAACTGGTCTCCTCAGTTCCCAGATGTATACGGACTGTTGTTAAAAGAAGAAGGGATGCTACACAGTGGTAAACATGGCCTTGTCTCAAGTTTTTTGAGACGTGTTGCTGCCATCAATTTCAAATTTACCTTATTTTTTCCTTGTGGTACATTTCCTCAGTTTAAACATTTGATATGGAGCAGGTGGTGGTATGCTTGTGGTGGATCTAGGCTTACATAAATCTGAGTATCATACCAAATAAGAGTGAAAACTGAGATTGTGATGCTGTATGATGTGACCCAGAGACACTGGGTAAATAATATATGGCAGAGGGCCAAGAACTGATCCTGAGCTGCAGAAGCATTGGCTGATTTTTGATTCCTGATTGTGACAAATTGATGTCTGTTGAACAAGAGTTAAGTCTGTAGCATCAATAGATATGGGAAATGCATATGCTGTGAGTCACTGTACTGAAGGCGGCACTTCAGAGAGATTAGATCACTGGGTGCTGTGAAGTGTTTGGAAGCCAGAGTGAAATATTTCAAGAGGTATTATTACTCAGCAAGGTTTGTAACTGATGCAACTACATTTTTCACCAATAGAAAGGTAACTCTAGAAAGGTAGATTCAAATTAGGTTGATAGTTTTCCAGTAAAGCATGGGTAATATTCCTAATAATGGGTGTGGCAGCTGCTGTGATAAAAGCAATAGGGATATAACCTGAATCAAGTGACACGTTACCGAGATGACAGACGACTTGCTCGTCACACCCAAACTATTGTGTACATCTGTATTCTGCTCTTATTTCATACCCAAGTACTTTTTGTCTTTTGTCCCTTCTTTCCTTCTTTATCTCTTACTCTCTCAGTGTATTGTGTGACACTGTTTTTAAACGTACTGGCGTGTCTGGCATACTTCACCGCTAAAGCTGAGTACGGAGTGGATTTTGGCCTCTCCATTCTGTGGTTCATCCTCTTCACCCCCTGCTCTTTCCTCTGCTGGTTCCGGCCCGTCTACAAGGCTTTCAAGTGAGGATTTTAAGCATCCAGATTAAACTGGGAACTGTATTAGAAATATTAGAGGCCGACCGATAGTGGATTTTACCGATACCGATAACTAAGTTGGGCAGTACCTGCCGATAACCGATTAATCAACCGATAGTTTTTAAAGTTGGTACTGAATGAAAACATAACACTCAAAGTAAAATATTGCTGAACTTTATTACAAAAATAAACAGTACTGACAGTGCCATGAAAATGTACTGTACTTTTTTAAATGAAATAAATATGAATAAATATGAAAGTAAATAAAAGATATGCAATTGAACTGAACCAAAACGTAACACCCCAAATAACAAATAAAAATGGAGACGTACAAAATGAATAAAAAAACACTTAAAATAACACAACAAAATTTGTCAGCGTTTAGTTTTTATTTCGCCTCTAGAGGCCGCTCTCGTACTGTATAATGACAGCAGATCTTCTCAGCCACTCCTGCAATGGACACAACCGGGAAAAACGGTGTGGATTTTTGCCGATAACCAATAGTTCCAGTAATCAATTATCGGTGCTGATTAATCGGCAAAACTGATCAATCGGTTGACCTCAAATTAGTGTTGATGTTGGTTTTACTTTTGGTTTATGTTGGCAGTTTATTGATTAAAACACAGAAGTGTCGGGAGATCTGTACCTTAAAATATAAAAATGTTTTGCGAGGAAAATGTCACATGTTGTGTAGGATTCTGTTAAATTCTGTAACTGATGTTTGGTTTTCTCTTTTAGGTCTGACAGCTCCTTCAGTTTCTTTTCCTTCTTCTTTATCTTCTTTGCCCAAATTGCAGTGATGATTATTCAGTGTGTCGGTATACCCCGATGGGGCAACAGGTGAGTGTGCAAACTCCTATAATCTGTCAGGTGTTGTGTTTTTTTATAAATCCATCTGGGATGTTCTAGTGAGAATATGTGCATTGGAGAGGTGTGAGGAAGTGCATCTCTTGAAAAAACATGAAAATTGTCAAATATTTGCACAACTTTACAGTTTAATCATCTTTGAATCAGTACCTAAAGAACCCATCTTTTTGAAAAAACAATAAATGGAAGAAAGGCTAAACTTTCCGTGTAAAGTTCTCCTTGATTCAGTTGAAAAGCTAACAGTTCTTCACATCCCAATATGGATATAATTTATTTAAGCATCTTTAAACGTTTCAGAGATCACTTTGCTCACCTACACTTCTTTATTGGTCAGAAAGTGTGGATGAATTTTCTATAACAGCACTGCTCAGACAGTAGTTCTGTTGCAAGGCAAATCATACGTTTATATTAACGTACTCGTTCTAATACATTTCTATAGTAACAACTTGCGCAGGGACATGTATGATGGACGCTCCATATAAACTGATTTAAAAAACGTGTAATTGTTGATCTGGTGAAGTTTTCTGTACAGAGAAGTTTATTTGACATTTATGGAAAAAGTCTCAGGTGTCTGTGCTTTTTTTTAATAGTCAGAGATAAAGCTGTAACTTTCCAACATGGAAGGAGTCTTCAGGACAGACAAGCTGCATTGATTTGTCATAATAACTACAAGAGAGAATAAAAGAGGCTAGTAAGGGAATGACTGTTTATAGCTGCTATAATGTAAGGACTAACAGGAACTAACATGGTTCACGAATGTTCTATAACATTAAATGTAACTATAAATTGATAAAAACTATGAGCCATTCTTTATTTTAGGTGGGGGGGAGAATCGTTTACAAATTGCTGTAGTATAAGAGGAATAAAATGCACTATATGAACATCCCATTCCAGCTTTAGTCCCACTTTGCTATTATAATAACCTCCACTCTTCTGGGAAGGATTTCCACTAGATTTTGGAGCGTGACCGTGGGGATTTGTGTTCATTCAGCTACAAGAGCATTAGTGAGCTCAGGTACTGATGTTGGGTGAGGAGGTCTGGGGTGCAGTCGGTGTTCCAGTTCATCCCAAAGGTGTTCAGTGGGGTTGAGGTCAGGGCTCTGTGCAGGACACTCGAGTTCTTGCACATAAAACTTGGCAAATCATGTCTCCATGGAGCTCACTTTGTGCACAGGTGCACTGTCATGCTGGAACAGGTTTGGACCTCTTAGTTCCAGTGAAGAGAAATTGTAAACCTGCAGCATACAAAGACATTCTATACAATTGTGCACTTCAGCTTCTAACATATGGGTGTGATGGTCAGGTATCCACAATGGAAAATAACTTCAGGGGTACTGGTAACTCTGCTTACATCTGAAATGTCTGTGAGAAGACATTACCATGTGAATATTGCAGCCTTTTTGAAATATTATGTTGAGTCCAGGATAGAAATAAACATACAGGATATTGGTTTCTGCGTATTCAGTGTAAGCTGTTGATGCTGTGACATGAAATGCTTGTTATTTCTGTCAAAGTGAGGAACACCAGCTGCTGAATTCAGTAGTTCAGTTAATTTCAGGTTTTTGTGGGGTTCTGTAGTAAATTCAGCAGCATTGAGATTACACATAAATGGGGGGGGGGGGGGGGAAAGTTAAAATGAAGGCAACATTGAAAAAGGGGTGTACTTACTTCCTCAGAGAAGCTTAAGATTATTTTTTTTAACCCAAGAGCTCTTTTTTTCTGGCTTCTCACTTGTGGAACAGGAGTCTTTGTGCTGATCTCTAAGGCTTCTGCTCTGTCTATGCTGGAAGCTCCATCTCCTTGCATTAACACCTCTTGGGCCTTTCTGCGCTTTCCTCCTCTGTGTCTGAAGTAGGTTTCTCCCTGCACCTGTGCTCTCTATCGCCTCATTTTCTCTCTTCTGCTTCATTTATCTTCATCATGTTAGTCATCTTTCTGACCTGGCTGGTCATTAAACCAGCGGATTTCCGTCGTTATACTCCCGCTGTTCTGTTTACAGCGGTTGGATTTCGGCTCTCACCGAGATCAGCGGCCACCTGGCAGTGAGCGGAGTAATGATGGTGGTTGCGGCGTTCTTCACCGTGTGCGCCGTGCTGTCGGTCATCCTTCTTAAAATGGTACGTCTTGTATTTTTTTTTTTTTTTTTTTTAAGTTTTAATATTACTGTTAATGTTCTGACGATTTAAGAATTCTAGTGTTACTTCCGAGTCGTCACTGTGACTGTTTTCAGGTTCACTCTCATTACCGCCGCACCGGAGCGAGCTTCCAGAAAGCGCAGCAGGAGTTTTCTCAGGGCGTCCTCACCAATCGCACATTTCAGACCGCAGCGGCAAGCGCAGCCACGTCAGCAGCCCAGAGTTCCCTCCAGAGGAACTAAATTCAGCAGAGAACAGCCCGATTTCCCCTCAGAGCCACAGTGCCGAAGCGCACACCTGTGTAGGTTGTACAGCTCCCCCATAATGCTTTGGCCTTCGGACTGCAATCAACACTTTGGGAGTTCACATAGAGTTGTATGTGAAGCTGAGGGGATGAAGTTACAGCACTCTCGTGTCTGTATATCTGTATGTATGCTTTCAGTTTGAATGTGTATTGTGATTGATATATATATATATATATATATATATATATATATATATATATATATATATATATATAATGTATATGTGTGTGTGTGTGTGTATATAATATATACACGTGTGTGTGTGTGTGTGTGTATATGTGTATATGTGTGTGTATGTGTATATATATATATATATATATATATATATATATAATATATACACGTGTGTGTGTGTGTATGTATTATTATTATTATTATTTTATTTTTTTTTGCTGAAAACTAAATTAAGAATTAGTCATGTTGGTGAAGGTACAACAGAATCATCAGTGTGTCCGTATCACAGAATGACAATGAACAAAACAGACTTTTCTCCTAAGTGATATCCGCTTAACTGGGATCGTTTGCTTTCATTTGGTTAATAAATTGTTGTGCCTGGGGCTTTAATTAGTGACTCCTCCAAACAGTGGACTTGTTGTGCCTTGCAGTTTCAGCCTTCATTTGTTTATTACATTCTGTCAAAGCGCCATTAATTCTTGGGAAAAACAAACAAAATTTAAGGGGAGCTGTTGCGTTCATTCCAGTGTCAAATGTACAAATTATTCTAAAACTGCACCGGAATTGTAAACTTCAACGGTATTTCACGTAGTGAGCTGATCAGATATTAGAGCCAAAATGTAAGACAGTTCTGACCTTCAGCTAATTTTTGTATACTGCTTACTTTTATACGATGAAGGATAAATGTCCAAACGCTGGTGTCTGATCTCTGCCTTGCCTGTAAATATATGAAAAGATTTAAATATTATCTAATGTTGATTAATAGTGGCCTTTTGAGTTTGATTAATGCTTCTCAGAAAAAAAAAATCTTAGCATGTTTGAACTTTCTAAACAGAAATGCTTAGAAGTTTTTTGCACCTTAAGGAATGGATAAATAAATAAAATTAACAGTAACAGGTTTTGTGAAATGTATACAATTGTGTATTTTGTCTGATTTATTCCCAGATATAGTGATTAAGCAAATAATTAAAAAAAATAATTTTTTTTAATGCCTCTTCTTTATCAAATTAGAACAAGCGCACACACACACACACACACGCACGCGCGCTCTGATAAAGCAACACAACTTGTATAGTTTAAGATGAATTACAAAAATGTATTTTTTTTTTGTAACAACATATTTTCCACTGGACTGTCACATCATTGTACAACAGCAAAAATAATCAGTATGAGCTCGTAGTACAAGGTCAAATCAAAGGACAGTGTTCGTAAAACTGCCTTCATTATTACAGAAAATAGGTTCATTTTTACATGACATCAGTGTTTCCTTTTTAAACTCCATAGAAAATGTGCAAATGAAGTATTGATGGTTCAGCAAATCCATCTGAAAACATTTGTAAACACACTTACAAACACTTTATTCATTAGGAGAATTTCTTACTGTCACATTAACATTCATTTGTATGAAATGATGGAAATGGATCTGGTGTTAGTTTAGGAGGAGTGATGGAACAGAAGGTTGGGGGGGGGGAACCTTGTACATCATAATGTACAAATCAATGTACTTTCCTTTTATAAAAAACAAACACGATATAAAAAGTGTCTTTCGGAAATGTAGAAAGGAGAAAATTGGTGCATTTCTTAAACGTTCCAAGTCACTGAACTGCTTCAGGTCAGAAAATAACTATTGACATCTTCGTTCAGTTTGTGGTGCTTCCAGCTCGCACGGATGGACTTGAATCATGAGCAGACGAGGTGTTCAAGGTGACGCTCTTGCAAAAACTCACGGTCCAAAAGGCGTCATGTCTCCATCCACCATGTAAACTACAGCACTGTAGACTTGATGCAACGTTTCGGAGTTTTTTTGTTTTCGTTTTTTTTTAATTAGCAAAAATAGCCTTTACATCCTACTATACACATCAGTATCCTGCATGTAGTCTCCTGTAATATAATTTATGATGCATATTTAGAGTTTCATGCTACAGGTTTCCCCTGGAAAGAATGCACAGCATCGTCTCTCTGTGATCCAATGTAGAGTTTTAAACAATACAGCCATTTTAAACCAAAGGCAACGTCCATGCTCATATGAACAAACACTTGTTACCTTTTATGTGTAAGGAAATGTAAACGGCATGGCGACTTTAAATGGAGTCCATATAAATCCACACCTTTCAAATGGCGTGTACAGATTTACAAATGAGCACATAAAATGTAAAGAACAGAAATAATATATACATAACGTGTGCATACTGTATCCATAGAAACAAAACACAAAAATACCTACATGAAGTCGCAAAACTACAACACTACAAACGTCCAGTTTCCTCAGAGTACTTGCTTTCGATTAGTGAAACGTCTCGCCGCAGTGCTTTCCTCTGCAACTGTTTACCTCACCTGCTCATCCCGAGAAATGCGGAACCAAATATTTGAAGCACATCCTCTTGTCTGCTTGTTTGAAAATAATGGGTGGCTGGTTCCTTTCAAAACCTTGAGTCTTTTCTCAGAGTTTATGTTCGGCCTCTGTGGATGGTGGTTAATGAGTTCAGGCCGTCGTGATGGCGTTCAGGTCTTTCATCAAGCCCTCCAGGTGTGCCATCTCCTCTGACAGCTCATCTGTCCTGTAGGCCTTAGAGAGAGGCATGCAGGGGAGCGTTGGGGTTAGAGTTATGGCCACAGCGATGGATGCAGCGTGAGAGGAAAATAGGAAGCGAGAGACACAGAGCATGTAATAAAGGATGATGGAGGTAGATGCGAGAGCAGGTAGAGAGGACGGAAATGGAAAAAGGGAGTCCCGGAGACATGTATCAGTGGAACTGAGGTGAAAAATAAAATACAAAAACAAACACACACATATGTTTTGGCAAAGTGTTGAGGGTTGACGGGATGGAAATTGATATTAAAACATGAAAATGCCATTTTGTTTGGTTATTCATTATTTATACAAATTAAGTGATTTAGTATGGGTTGAGTAAGTACACAGTTTGAATTAAGCCAAGCAGCAAAACCATGTAAAAAGAAACAATGGCAAAAGAAAAAAAAAAACAGTTTAGAAATAGTTTCATCACTTAAAGAACAATAAAGTGATTTCTGTAAGAGATACACAATTTTACTGCATGACGTGGAGGCAAAGACGTGGTTGCCTCTGCAGAGTGCATTAAAATGGTGTAACGCACACCTAGCCGTGGATTATCCCGCTTATACCGTGGTCACTTGCCTGCACTGACAGGCTGAAGCTGTCATTGATGTTTGCAGTGCAAAATTTGACTGAAAAGATTACAATAACTGCTCATTTCCGTTAGTTATTTTATATATGGGTCGTTAGATCTAGAATTCTGCCTGCTCTAAATCATACACAGAGAAAAAGTAGTGCAGTAAGATTGCATTTATTTGAATGAATTGTAATAAATAGTTATTAGAGAGAGAGAGAGAGAGGGAGAGATTGTGTGTGTTTGAATTACCTGCATCTCTGCCACGTCTCTACTAACAATGAAGCTATGAGTGTAACTGTATGTTACTATGGTTACAGTTGTTTATAGGCAACACATTCGTTTAGAACGGTGATAAAACTGACCGGAACTAGCTGAGGTATATATACGGTTTTAACACACACCTTCCAGCCAATCAGAATCGAGTATTCGGACAGACCGTGGTATAACCGGTCTTATCACTGGATGAAGTGAGTGCTTGTGGAGGAGAATATTGAACTTACAGACTCTTTCTGTGGCAGCATCCTGCTGGTTTCTGATTGGTCAGGAGCACTGGGAACAGTGACGGCCACAGGGGCGCGAGCTCTGCCCAGGGTGCCAATACATGCCGTCTTCACACCGGGAACTGAAACAGACAAAATAAAAAAAAAGATTCTGATGACACATGGCCGGGGGTGCAGTTATCAGCTGTCGATGAGATCAGTGTCTGCAGCTTGAGGATCAGTGTGTATGTGTGGGCAGACCTGGTGGGGGCATGAGCACGGTGCAGGGCAGGGCAGAGCTGGGTGTGCTGTGAGTTGACACAGTGACAGTGGGCACAGTGAAGCTCTTCATGGGGTGTGTGGGGTGGACGTGGGCCGTGGGAGGTTTATAGCAGTGCGGCTCGTCCTCTTTAATCAGCACCTCTGTGTGCTGCAGGTCAGCTGTGCCGGGGGCCACCGGCAGCTCAGGGGCAGGCGGCTGAGTCCTTACAGATTCTAAACACATAGAGGGGGATTTACAGTACAGTACAGTACACTGTCTGGTCGTGATGCATGTTCTTAGGGTGAGTGTGAGCAACAAAAAAGCCAATGTACTATACAGGGTGTCCTAAAAGTCTCCATACATTGAGGAGATTAACACTTTTTAGCAAAATGTCCTCCAAAATTTTTTGGATCATCGACTGACCAAAAGAGCCTTTTCATTCATGATTATATGGGTAATTGATATCAATTACAAACCAGTGTCACACTGGCAGTTTAATCTGCAGGTTAGAAAATAGTTAACTAGATGTTATCATAGACTGTTGTTATTTTCATGGTTGGATTTTGTACTATTCTTTGTTAACTAGTTTATTTTAGTAATTGACAACCACTGAAAAGCAGCTTTCTATATTCATTCTTAAATACATTCTCTATAATGTTTTAAAAAAAAATTTTTTTTTTATAAATCATGACATTATAATGAAATTCCCTTTATCTTAAAAAATACCAGGAGCTAAACATTAGAAAATGTTGGATTAGAAAAACTTAAAAAGCTTAAAAAAATGATTTGAATTCACGATTAAGGGTAAACGTACAGTACATATCTACTTCTGCTGTCCTAGGACAGTTCATTATTCAGTAAAGAAAAATACCTTTTAAGTGACCTTACGTGCTGTTAGTATTTTGCTTCTATCTTGTTAGCAAACCTAAATAAAAAGATTTCTATAGTGTTTTGTTGAACAGGACTTCACTCAAACGTCAAATCTAGAACACTTGAGTTCTTTGGTTATCCATATAAGAACCTTTAAAAGTTCTACGTAGAGCCATACAATAAAGTGGTTCTATATCTACACTAGAACCTTTTTAAGTAGCTAAGAACTATTAACTATGAAACTATACAGTCCCCTCTGAAACTATTGGAACGGCAAGGCCAATTCAGTTGTTTGTGCTATACACCATAGACATTTGGGTTTGAGGTTAAAAGATTGATATGAGATGAGAGTTTAGGATTTCAGCTGTTATTTCCTGGTATCTACATGTAGATGTGTTAAACAACATATAACACAGAACCTTTTGTATCAGACCACCCAATTTTTAGGCAAGCAAACGTATAGGAAGAGATAAGTAAATTAAAGTAAATAACGCTTAATATTTGGTTGCATATCCCTTGCTTGCAATAACGGCAATAACAGCCTGTGACTCAGTGACATCACCAAAATTTTGGTTTCTTCTTTTGTGATGCTTTTCCAGGCTTTTACTGCAGTCTCTTTCAGATGTTGTTTGTTTCAGGGGGTCAGGGGGTTTCCCTTCAGCCTTCTCTTCAGGAGGTGAAATGCTGCTCAACTGGGTTAAGGTCTGGTGATTGACTTGGCCAGTCTAAAACCTTCCACCCCCCCACCCCCCCGCAATAAAGTCCTTCATTGTGTTAGCAGCGTGTTTTGGATCATTGTCTTGCTGCATGATGAAGTTCCTCCTGATTAATTTGGAGGCATTTCTCTGTAAATTGGCAGACAAAATGTTCCTGTAAACTTCTGAATTCATTCTGCTGCTACCATCATGAGTTACATCATCAATAAAGATTAGTGAGCCTATTCCAGAAGCAGCCATGCAAGCACAAGCCATGACTCCACCTCCACCATGCTTGACTGATGAGCTTATATGTTTTGAATCATGAGCACATCTGTTCTTTCTCCATACTTTGGCTTTTCCATCACTTTGGTAGAGGTTAATCTTGGCTCCAGAACTTTTGTGGCTCACCTTTATTTTTCTTTTCTGTGAATTCCAATCTGGCTTTCTGTTGGTGATGTCACTAAATGTTGTTTTGGGGTTTTTCTTCACAGCTCTCAGAATGTTTCTGTCATCAACTGCTGTTGTTTTCCTTGGCTGACCTGTTCCATCTGGTTGCTCAGTACACCAGTGGTTTCTTTCTTTTTCATGACATTCCAAATTGTTGTATTGGCTCTGCCCAATGTTTGTGCAATGGCTCTGATAGATCTTCCCTCTTTTCTCAGCTTCAAATGGCTTGCTTTTCTCCCATAGACAGCTCTCTGGTCTCTGGTTTATCCTTTTTAACAACAAATGCAGTCTTCACAGGCAAAACATAAGGCTCAAACCAACAGTAAACATTCAGAGCTATTAATTCTTTAAACAAGCAATCTTACAGCACACCCGAGCAGCAAGAAACACCTGTCAGTCACATGCTCCAATATTTTAGATCACTTGAAAGAATGGGTGGGTTCAAACAAAAGGTGCCATGTTCTAGGTTGTTTAACACATCTAGATGTAAATATGAGGAAACAAAAGATGAAATTCTGATCTATTGCTTCATTCGTCTTTTGATCTCAAACCCAAATGTCTTCAACGTATAGCGAAAACAATAGAATAGGCCTTTTCCAGTAATTTTGGATGGGACTATATGTACCTGTGAATTCCTCTTACAAGACCCCATACACGTGTGGCTCACCTGAAGAAGAAGGTCTGTCTAAATAAGGGCCAGAGGAAGAGGGTGTAGCAGGAGTCCTCAGGCTGATCTGGTGATGGAGGTAACCACGCGGTGGAGGGTGATAGTGATGATGATGGTGATGATGAAGGTGGTCAAGAGAGTGAATGGGATGTGCGCTAATGACAGCTGAGAATGTGCAAGGCAAATGATGTGTGTCAACAAACACAAGTCAACGCAAGCTGGAACATACAGTGAGAAACTTCACACACTGGTTAGATGAAAAATGAGAAATCAGTGACTGACAAGACAGACATCCTCGAAATGCAGCAGTACTGGACCATCAGTTTATTCAGTCCATGTTTGTAATAGAAGAGAGTTCTCTGAGCTTACGTTGTGGAGGCTGTGAGTCGAAGGGCATCATTATTTTGGGTCTCACTCCCCTTCTTCCTGCTAGTGTAGACACACTCTCCTCAACCTCATGACCTGTAAACACACCGACAAAACACTGCTCATGCACAACCTCCACAAACAAACAATTTATATATAGGAACTGACATGCACAATTAATGAATAATATCCTAATATTCTTCTTCAGGGTGGCAAACTTTCATACTATACACATACAGTCCCCTTCGAAACTACTGGAACGTCAAGGCTAATTAATTTGTTATTGCTGTAGACTGAAGACATTTGGGTTTGAGATCAAAAGATGAATATGAGAAGAGAGTTTATAAGTTTACAGTACTGTGCAAAAGTTTTAGGCAGTGAAAAAATGCTGTAAAGTAAGAATGCTTTCAAAAATAGGCATGTTAAGAGTTTATATTTATCAATTAACAAAATTCACAAAATGCAAAGTGAGTGAACAGAAGAAAAATCTACATCAAATCAATATTTGGTGTGACCACACTTCGCCTTCAAAACAGCATACATTTTTCTAGGTACACTTGCACACAGTTTTTGAAGGAACTCGGCAGGTAGGTTGGCCCAAACAACTTGGATAACTAACCACAGTTCTTCTGTGGATTTAGGCAGCCTCAGTTGCTTCTCTCTCTTCATGTAATCCCAGACAGACTCAATGATGTTGAGATCAGGGCTCTGTGGGGGCCATACCATCACTTCCAGGACTCCTTGTTCTTCTTTACGCTGAAGATAGTTCTTAATGACTTTCGCTGTATGCTTGGGGTTGTTGTCATGCTGCAGAATAAATTTGGGGTCAATCAGAGCCTCCCTGATGGTATTGCATGATGGATAAGTATCTGCCTGTACTTCTCAGCATTGAGGAGACCATTAATTCTGGCCAAATCCCCAACTCCATTTGCAGAAATTCAGCCCCAAACTTGCAAGGAACCTCCAGCATGCTTCACTGTTGCCTGCAGACACACATTTGTGTACCACTCTCCAGCCCTTCAGGAAACAAACTGCCTTCTGCTACAGCCAAATATGTCAAATTTTGACTCATCAGTCCAGAGCACCTGCTGCCATTTTTATGCACCCCAGTTTCTGTGTTTTCATGCATAGTTGAGTCGCTTGGCCTTGTTTCCACGTTGGAGGTATGGCTTTTTGGCCGCAAGTCTTCCAGGGAGGTCACTTATGACCAGACTTCTATGGACAGTAGATGGGTGTACCAGGGAAGTAAGCCTGATGTGTCTTTCATCTGCTGCAGTAAGTTTCCTTGGCCGACCACTGCGTCTACGGTCCTCAATGTTGCCCGTTCCTTTGTGCTTCTTCAAAAGAGCTTGGACAGCACACCTGGAATCCCCTGTCTGCCTTGAAATTTCTGCCTGGGAGAGACCTTGCTGATGCAGTATAACTACCTTTTGTCTTGTTGCTGTGCTCAATCTTGCCTTGTTTTATCTTTTGACAGTAAACTGTCTTCAGCAACCTCCTCTTGTTAGCTGAGTTTGGCTGTTCCTCACTCAGTTTTATTCCTCCTACACAGCTGTTTCTGTTTCAGTTAATGATTGTGTTTCAACCTACATATTGAATTGATGATCATTAGCACTTGTTTGGTATAATTGTTTAATCATACACCTGACTATATGCCTACAAAATCTCTGACTTTGTGCAAGTGTATCTAGAAGAATTGATGCTGTTTTGAAAGCAAAGGGTGGTCACACCAAATATTGATTTGATGTAGATTTTTCTTCTGTTCACTCACTTTGCTTTTTGTTCATTGATAAATATAAACTATTAACATGTCTATATTTGAAAGCATCGTCACTGTACAGCATTTTTTCCACAACTGCCTAAAACTTTTGCACAGTACTATGTATCCAGATGTGTTGAACAACATAGACTATAGCACAGTTTGTATCAGACCACCCAATTTGTAGACAAGCAAATATATTAGAGCATGTGACTGATAGGTGTTTCTTGTTACTCAGGTGTATCCTGTTAGATTGATTGTTTAAACAGCAAATTGTTCTGAATGTCTACTCGTGGTTTTAGTCATCAGTTTTACCTGTGAAGACTGCATTTTTTGTTAAAAAGGATAAGCCAACATGAAGATCAGAGAGCTGTCTATGGCAGAAAAGCAAGCCATTTTGAAGCTGAGAAAAGAGGGAAAATCAATCAGAGGCACTGAACAAACATTGGGCATAGCCAATACAACAAATATGTAATGTCCTGAAAAAGAAAGAAACACTGGTGTACTGAGCAACAGACATTGAATGGGTCGGCCAAAGAAAACAACAACAGCTGATGACAGAAACACTGAGATCTGTGAAAGAAAAACCCAAAATCAACTGTCAGTGACATCACCAACAACCTCCACAGAGCAGGGGTGAAGGTATCACAATCCACCGTTTGAAGCAGACTTCGAGAGCAGAAATATAGAGGCCATACCACAAGATGCAAACCACTCATCAAGCAGTAAGAATCGTAAAGGCAGATTGGAATTCGCAAAGAAACACAGAGATGAGCCACAAAAGTTCTGGAACCAAGATTAACCTCTACCAAAGTGATGAAAAGGCCAAAGTGTGGAGAATGAAAGGATCTGCTCATGTTCCAAAACATACAAGCTCATCTGTGAAACATGGTGGAGGTAGGGTCATGGCTTGGGCTTGTATGGCTGCTTCTGGAACAGGCTCACTAATCTTTATTGATGATGTAACTCATGATGGTAGCAGTAGAATGAATTCAGAAGTTTACAGGAGTATTTTGTCTGCCAAATTTCAGAGAAATGCATCCAAATTAATCAGGAGGAACTTCATCATGCAGCAAGACAATGATCCAAAACACACTGCCAACTCAACGAAGGACTTTATCAGGGAGAAACAGTGGAAGGTTTTAGACTGGCCAATCACCAGACCTTAACCCAGTTGAGCAGCATTTCACCTCCTAAAGAGGAGACTGAAGGGAGAAACACCCTGAAACAAACACCACCTGAAAGAGGCTGCAGTAAAAGCCTGGAAAAGCATCACAAAAGAAGAAACCAACTATTTGGTGATGTCACTGAGTCACAGGCTTGATGAAGTTATTCCGAGCAAGGGATATGCAACCAAGTATTAAGTGTTATTTACTTTAATTTACTTCAAGATTCATCTGGTCCTATACTTTTGCTCACCTAAACATTTAGTGGTCTGATACAAAAGGTTCTATATTTTGTTGCTTAACACATGTAGATGTAAATACCAGGAAATAAAAGCTGAAATCCTAAACTCTCGTCTCATGTTCATGTTTTGATCTCAAACACAAATGTCTTTGATGTATAGCGCAAACAAATGAATTGGCCTTGCCGTTCCAATAGTTTCAGAGGGAACTGTAGTGAAGTAATAATATACAGGTGCATCTCAAAAATATCTTGGAAAAGTTTATTTTTCTCAGTAATTTAATTCAAAAAGTGGAACTTTCGTATATTCTCAATACTTGGTCGGGGCTCCTTTTGCACGAATTACTGCATCAATGCGGCGTGGCATGGAGGCAATCAGCCTGTGGCACTGCTGAGGTGTTATGGAAGCCCAGGTTGCTTTGATAGCGGCCTTCAGCTCGTCTGTATTGTTGGGTCTGGTGTCTCTCATCTTCCTCTTGACAAAATTCAGGTCAGGCGGGTTGGCTGGCCAATCAAGCACAGTAATACCACGGTCAGCAAACCAGTTACTAGTAGTGTTGGCACTGTGGGCAGGTGCCAAGTCCTGCTGGAAAAGGAAATCAGCATCTCCATAAAGCTTGTCAGCAGATGGAGCCTGGTAGACGGCTGCATTGACTCTCGACTTGAGAAAACACAGTGGACCAACACCAGCAGATGTCATGGCACCCCAAATCATCACTGACTGTGGAAACTTCACACTGGACTTCAAGCAACTTAGATTCTGTGCCTCTCCACTCTTCCTCCAGACTCTGGGACCTTGATTTCCAAATGAAATGCAAAATTTACTTTCATCTGAAAAGAGGACTTTGGACCACTGAGCAACGGTGTTTTGAGTAAAAAGGGTGTCGAGTTTCGAGTTAATTAGCTGATTAGAGTCTTCTCAGGTCGACATTGCTGCATTATAAATTCTTTATTCTAATATTTTTGAGATACTGGATTTTTCCAGTATCTGATTTCCATGAGCTGTAAACCGTAATCATCAAGATTAAAACAAAAAAAGGCTTGAAATATTTCTCTTTATGTCTAATGAATCTAGAATATATGAAAGTTCCACTTTTTGAATTAAATTACAGAAAAAAACGAACTTTTCCATGATATTCTAATTTTTTTAGATGCACCTGTAGTAGAGGTGCAGAGGTGCCAACCTTGCTAACTAAAAACAATTGCACTAGGCAGAGAGAGCAAGTAGAATTTGTCACCAACAGTGTTGACAGGGTTGACTCTGTCTCCAACAAGTCTAGTTCTTTTTATTACTAATATGTATACAAAATGTGTATTGTATTTTATTGTCTCACAAGACAGAGGCTCGTGAATTCACAGGTCACAGATAAAGACAGAGTGAATCGAAAAGTAATTGCTACCAGACACAAATGTGTCTTTCATGTCCCGTTGACTTTCACCTTTAGGTATTCTCAGCCAGGAGAATTTTTTTTTTTTCACATTTAGTCTGCTTTAGCTGAAAAATGAGAGAAGCGTATTTCTCTGACAAGGGTTAGAAATAAAACTGTGGATGTTGGCACTTCTGCCAGTGTGATCTGAAACAGCTACGTAGTTCACGTACACTGCATCAGTAGTAATTTGCAGGTCTGCCACAGTTGTGAAGAGCTAAGATTGATCTTCAGAGACACACATTTCAGTTCATTTTAAAATCATTCATGGGGAAAAAGTTTCTCTAACCCTAACCAATTAGTTTAGTACTTTACATTACATGCCATTTAGAGTAATCCTAAAAATATGAACCGTTGTAAGCATTTACACCATGATATAATTAAGATGATCGACCTACTGTTTTCTCATTCTGTTCTATGCTAACTACAAACATTCCTTCCGTTCTCCATATTGTACGTGATACCTCGGTACGCGTTTTGTCTCTGGTGTGCAGCCTCGCTACCGGACGCCTCGTGTGTGCTGCGGGGGATGGGTGTCTCCGTCATCACCACGTTGGGCTCAGGTGATTTGTCTATAGACTTCATCTCCAGCCGCTCGTGATGGATCCACAAGTCCGGAGGCTTCAGGTCTTTAGAGGTGCTTTTATACTTGTGAGAGGCATTACTGGACTTACTGGCAGCTCGCTTCCTACGGAGGAGAAAGAAACAGCCGATCATAGAATTATTTACATGATGTTTACACAGAAGTGTCTTGTATACTGTATGTCTCATGTCTGGAGAAGAGGGACGTAAACGCTCACTTTTTCTGATGAGAGTTGGAGTGGCGTGTACACAGGACTGCACCCACTACCACAGTGATGATGGTGAACGCTCCCACAGAAACGATGATGATGATCACCAGGATATGATTCTCCTGATTGCCTGTGATTCCTGGCTTATCTGAGAGAGAGAGAGAGAGAGAGAAAAAGATGGTGTGTGTGTGTGTGTGTGTGTGTGAGAGAACGTGAGAAAAAGAGCGTGCGTTGTATATTTACCTAAGGAGGATCCAAATCCGTGATCTGGCAGGGGAGAACGTCCACCTGGCTTCCCCTGAAAGCCTACTGACAACAAGGTTATAGAATTACGAGCAAACTGTGTGTGTAAATTCTTACAAGAGCAGGAAGAGAGAGAGAAAGACAGACATACAAAAGAGATATAAAGACAAACCATTGAACAGTTACCTTGGTCACTTGACATTTTGTCGGAGGGCTCAGCTGCAAGAAGTACACAAAAGCCAGAGAGAGGGTAATGCATACGGACTTACATACAACGTATGACATTTTTAGTCCATAACATGAATTTTCTGCCAGCCTTTTCATTTCCAAGTGCCAAGAACCATTTTAGCATTCCAGGATATTTTAATCAGCTCTAAATGGCAGGTCGGCCTTATCATATCAAATCTATATTAAATCTCAGGTCGGTCTTATTATACCTTTGGGTGTGCGGAAGTGCACCGTGTCAGAGAGCGGCCCCATGCCTTTCGAGTTGCGTGCCTGGATCTTAAAGTAATACGTGGTGTCTAGCGTGAGCTCATGGATCTGGTGGGTCAGTCTGTTCCCCATCACTGGCTCTACAACCCAGTCATGTACCTCCGCATTCATATCCGTACTGTAGTAAATTATATAGCCTGGAGTAAGAGGTGGAGGACAAAATCATGATCAAAATCAAACTCAAGAAGAGTAAAATAAATAAAATATTCTTAATAAAGCGGTTGATGGTGAGTGTTAAAGGCCATGTTGAGCTACCTGTGATTTTACCATTGGCCTCTGATGGTGGCTGCCAGTTGATGTTGATGGTGCGTGGACTACCTTCTTTACTCACCACTGTGACGTCTTTAGGGGCGGATGTGGGAACTGAGGAGATGAAAATCTGTAACTACACAACTCCGAGGCCCTGCTTAGTCTTTATTATTCATGGTGATCATATAAACATTAGGGTTTTAAAAGGGTTTTATTTTTTAATCAAATTTAGATATTTTCTACTAGTTCTGGAATCTAGAGTTTTTCCTGAAGTAAAATATGCTGCTCTTTTGCATGTATCTCAACCAGAAGTAAAGTATCCTAGCATTTTAAAATCTGCAAGAGTGAAAAGGGAGAAGATGATTCCAATCCAGTTCCAAATTAAAGACGCCTCATTTACCTCTATATTTATAACCTAATCCACTTATAAAAAAAACAATAACTTGGTAATTTGAAAGAATCATACTTTTACAATGGGAAATGAGTTTGTACTCTGATTATCTGCATCATCCACATTAAACTGTGTCTCATCACATGAGGTAAAAATCACTTGCGGCATATTTGTATTGATGTGGAAATAATCGCTGATTAACTCAGTCAGTTCTGTTGAGTAAATGTAAACATTTTAAATGTCTGCTGTCATTTCTACAGAGTGTGTAAGCGTTTGGGTTTTGGATGGTTTGGTTTTGTAAGGTTTGGATGGTGACGTGACAGCACAGGAGCATCATGGACACTTTGACAACCAGAATCTAATCACAACCTGAACTGATCAGGATTATGCCCATATGTCCTAATCCCACTAATTGTGTGAAATTAACCATTACATGATTTTCACAGCCAGCCAGCCAAGGAGAGGTTAGTATTTCCTAAAATGTTTCCACATTGTTTTGGTAAAACACATTTCTGGTTTCTTAAAGTAGATATGTCAAAGTATATTACTAGCAGAAAACTTTAATTTTGTGCTTTTTATTTTTGCCCGTTTTCCAGAATTTAGCTGCCGTGACATATGGCAGATTTTCCCAGACCTCCACACACTTTTGGAGAGACATTTAGAGGGAAAATCACTTGATTTGTATAATGTATGCTGTCTGTGAGAAAGTGAGACACAGAGTGAATGAGACTACATTCGGCAGGTTGCTATTCAACTGATACGCGAGTCCGAGGTGAAGTTCTTACGGGTCTCCAAGGTGGTGCCATGAGCAGTCATACTCCATGTGCTGCTGCGCCGACCCTTGGTCACCATGACTGAGAACTCGTACAGCGTGTTGGGCTTCAGGTTTGTTACTGTGTATGTTAGAGTGGTGGAGTTGGCAACCTGTACACACAACCAGAATACATGACAAGCAAACAAGATCCTAGGTTATTATAAGAAATGTCTAAACATATTTAGACTAGGTTATCTAACACGATCAATGTCATGATGGTATTCAAATACACAGCCTTTAGCTCAATGTTTTTATCATTTAAATGCAATTTGAACACTTGGCCACTTGGAGGCACTGTAAGCCTGGGGAAAAAAGAAACTGGTGGAAAGTGGTGCCCTTACGGCTAAGCACAACAAATTTATGATTTCAATGGCTTTCATGCAAGAGTTTTATTGCTTTTTATACAACACTGCCAATAACCACAATAAAGCTTTCCTTTCCTATGTATCTGTACCTTAAATTTGGTGTTGGCTGGTATGTTGGTCTTCCAGCGAACTGTGTAATATCTGGAGTCGGTGATCTTCTGGTTTTTGGACAGCGAGTTATCAGCCCAGGAGACTTTGATGGCATCGTGGCTGATGACGGAGGCCTGCACGCCCACTGGGGGAAGCATGGGGGAAGGCTCGGGTGCTGGGGTGTGAGGGGTATGATGATACATTTTAAATAAATCAATATCTGGCTCTATGGGATCTGGCAGCAGCAAACATGGTATTCAAACGCAAAAAAAAAAAAAAAAAAGTATGAAACAAGCAATGGATTATAAAATGCATCAGCAACATAATGATGGAAGAAGCGGGAGGGTAGCAGGGTGGCATGTAAATGGGGTGGGGATGAATGCAACGTCAGGAGGGCAAAGAGAAAAAGAGAGATGCTATTAGAGCAGGAAAACCAATCCTCACTGCAATAGAATAGAAAGTGAAAATGTTTAAAACAGCAGTACAACATTTGAAAGCAAATGCAAGTATCTTCACAAAAATCCTAAAAAGGATTCTCCATGTATTGCTCTGTACTTTATGATACTGTATACTGAGTGAGGACAAAATATTAAGCCACATCACAAAAGGACCCCATGTGCATTTCTGGTTATGATCATATCAGATGCACAAATGCCATAAACATTTAAAACTAAGTTTGTCTGCCAACTAGCTGTTTATTTCTAGGTCAGGGTTAGCTGATGTGCTATGCTCTCACATCTGCCCCTAAAGACTTTCCAAACGTTTGAGGTGAGCTTGACAGGTCAGCGGGGGTTCCTGCAAGAGCGCTCTCTCTTCCTGCCTCTTCGGTGCTCTTCTCAAGATCAGCTGAGAGAGAGATGCCACGAGAGTACTGGGAAAGGAGAAGCATTGCCTTCCTACAGATACGAACACTTCAAACCAGCTGACATATGGGGAATTGCTACAGTTCCAAAGCTATAGGCAGATTCCTGAGCGCCTGTCACTGCACTCACACAGTAAAATAAAATGAACATTGAGAACATTTCTGCTAGGGAGGAGAATCGAACTGAACTCCAAACAAATGTTTTTGCGTCCCTACAAACACGTTTTACTCTAAACCTTCACAAATGGAGGAGTTGTGGCACTTTTTGTGTATGCGGTAAAGAATTTAGACAGTTTACACCATAAGAAAAAGCAATTCTACAGAAAGCTGCAAAAAATAAAATGTGTACCAAAGCTGATCCTAGCCCTGTGACACAGTGATTTTTTTTAGCTGCAGGTTCTACAAACAGCCTATCAAACCAACCACCTGCCTTATATTATTGTTTCAGCATTAATGAAACATTTTCACCCTAAGGGCAAAGCCGAATTAATATCCAACAAATACTGATGAGTGTGTATACCTGACTGAGGCCTGGTGATGGCGCTCTCGTACACAGGTATTCCCTCACCCATGTTGTTGAAGGCCTTCAGCGTAATCACATAGTGTGAGCTTGGGTCTAGAGAGGGAGACACCAGTAAATAAATCACTGTCTCATAACACACACTTATCTTTCATTATTCAATTCCTCCTTCAGATTAATCAAACTATTACTTTAATGGTAGTACTTAAAAGGAATCAACAAATATCCTTTTTTAACAGATCATCACTTGAAGTACTATAATTAGGAAAATTCCCCTTAATGCAATTTGAAAGTAAGACACTCACCCAGGTTTTCAATGCTGTAGTAGCGTTGTTTGTAGTCCACTTTAATGGTCTGTGAGTGAGGACTGCCTATACCATAGCCAATACTGTAACCTCTCACCACGATGTCCTGGTTTTCTGGAGGTGTCCAACTCACCACGATGCTATTCACCAGCGGACGCACATGCAGTGAACTGGGCACTCCAGGTACCTGAGACTCTGGAATATACCACATTAGATGTCAGTAGGGGATTATGAAGTGCACTCACTTCCCAGTGGGCCACAATCATGGGTACCACCACACCGGAGTTGTCCCCAAATTGTCCTAACAACCGCATTAACACTCAGATAAGAAAACTTCGGTGCATAGTGACAAAAACATATTCATCATGGCAGACTATTCCTCCCACTATCCAGTAAAAATAAATAAATAAATAAAATATTGCTCAGGGCCTGGTCCTTCTGTTCAGCTGGGCTGCAGGATTCTCTGTGAACAAGGTACACCCCATTTATGGCCTGGCTGATTAAACACCTTGTGTGCTCTTCCAGGTATGTTGAAGTCACACTTCTGTTTACAACCATGAGATGAATCTGAGAATGTTAATGTTTGTGTTCAAGAACCTATACAGGAGGCCCAGAGATCACAGGTCATGCTTTGTCAAATGCAAGTTCCTGGAGACCTGCCAAGGGCTCAACACAATCGACTATAAGATCAGCCACCTGGTCTACCACATAAACCTCTGAAAAAGCCTGCTCTCTGCATTTGAACCCAAACAACCACAAAGTCCTGATGCCCCAAGAATGAATGGAACTGGTTCTAGAGAGCCATTGAGAAGAAGATGTGGAAAATCAGAGTGAGGAGATCTAGCTGTTCCTTAATGCCCATTGTCATGGTGCAGAAGCCAGACCGCACTCTGAGCTTCTGTATAGATTCTGTAGGCTAAAGAAGGCGCCTGTAATCTACATCTACCCTATGCCAAGAGAGAATGAACTTACTGAGCAAATGGAGAGGTTGTGGTATGTTTCCAGGTAGGACTTTGGATTGAGAAGGCATTCCCTTCTTCTATACTAGCCTTAATCCAAATGTCTCATTGTCTTATACAGGAACAAGAACAACCTTTCTCTGAACAGCCTACAGAAATCTCTTAGGCAAAAAAATTGAACAGTGGAGAGGAAGCTGTACTTTGAATCCAAGAATTCGGGGTCCCAATTTCTTGTATTTTTGTATTTTTAATGATTTTTATCTTCCCATAAGGATGACAGCTGACATCAGTTTGGCTTAAAACATAAAGGAGGAAGGATGGGGCTGAAATGGAACCAGAGGGCAGGATTACATTTACAGATTGTGTAAGGGGGGAAAACACTTGTCTTACAAAATAATGCTCTAATGGCACTATAAATTCTGATAACACAAACACAAAAAGCAAAATGAAAGCAAAAATATAACATGAATATGAGAATGACTGTACCATCTTTTTAGTCTTTGCATAACCCAACATGGAAAGACGCTATGGTTAAAGCTGTTGCATTTAAGGAGTGTAAGATGTGCTACTTTGTTTACTGTTTATGCTGTGAGCAGCCATGTTGTTTTTATGAGGTCGTAACTCATAATTCCTGATCTCCGACCAGAAGAAAACTATATAAACTGCCCCTCAACTCAGAATTGCTACTTGGAAAGTTCCTCTGAGTTCAGACGTAAACCGTGACGTGAAATAAACAAAGTAGCACTTCTTACCTTTAAATGAGTTATACTCTATAGACAAGTATTTGCTTTAGATCAGCAGATCTACCTTCCTGAAGACTTTAGCTCCAACCATAATTGTGCCCACCTGACCATCTCATCACTGCCTTAAGAAGTTCTTGATCGACTAAAACAGGTGTGTTAGATTTCGGTTTGAGATGAAACCTGCAGGAAGGTGGATCTCAAGGAAGAGGGTTGGTGACCACTGCTTTAGATTAATTAACATACAGACATTCTAGCTTGTTAAATCTATAACAATAGCTATACATTTTGCTGTTTTGAGGGGGAAAATATACATCACTCATCACAGTTAGCTGGGTAACTAGTTGCTAAACAAAAGGTGAACATGGAGGCACCCATGTTTTTTCCCCACTTTGTAGCTAGAACACAACGAAGACTAAAATGACGTTTCTGAGAGAAGTCGAATGCAGCACTAGAGGGTTAAGGGATTTTGCTTAATGTTCAACATTGATAACTTGACTGTAAACCGTTAGACTTACAACCTGTATCTCGGAACCTTAACCACTGATCCACCACGGCCCCTAACGTGGTTTGAAAAGTTTCAAACATTATAAACTCATGAATACATAATAAAATATTTTATAACAATAATACATAACAAATAATACATATGAGGTGAAGGTTTACTGCATGACAAGTATCATTATAGCATTATTGACCCATAAACCCATAAATTTCCCTTCAACACATCCCATTTCTGATACGCAGCCTTATATAGTAGCTGATTACAGGTGAGACTGCTGTTAGAATCAGTCAGGACAGTCAGGAGTTCAGCTTTATAGACTCGTGAGCACAGGGGGAAAAAGCGCTGAATTATTCAACACGTCTTTCAGTATTGATGAGCTACAGTCTTCCTGCATGCCTTTATTTGAGCTGTGCTTAATAAACTCATATTCTCTTATATGCCAGGCAAACCAACACATTAATCAATAACATGAAGTTTACACCTATATCTACTGGGGGGGGAAGCAGTGTAGGGACCTTGGTCAAAGAGAAAAGCCAGGTTTCAGCAAAATCTTTGCTGATTGTTGTGTAAGATGACAGAACAGAAATATTTCTGTACATAACAGTCAGATTATGTTTGTCAGCAGTTTGTCAGAACTTACCATCCAAGTCGTTCTCGAAGGTCTCGACGGGGATCCATTCGGTTGCTGGGCCGCTACCGTTCACCGTGATGGCCGACAGCCGGAATGAGTACTCGGTTCCTCTTTCCAAACCTACAGCAAGACACAACCAGATCAGCAGAAAGCTAATCGCTTAATTTATCTTGCTTTTTTCTACTTTATAGTGATTGTAAATGCAGTACAATTTGACTAAGCAACATTTAATCAACGTCTGGGCTACACACAGAGAAAAAAAAGAAGAAAAAATACTATTTGAAAAAATAGAAGCTGTTTAATATTTGATTATGTACCAATGCATTGATGTTTGATTAGAACTATCTGATCAGTCGGAGAATCTTTTTTTTTTTTAAACTACCTCAGAAGCAATAAAACTAAAACTGAAAATACAAGTTGGTACATGTTTTTAAACCTACCATCAATAAGCTGAAAGAGTTGATTAGTTATAATCTCAGCTGCATCTCCTTTCCTCCCAGCTTTCCTGTAGCGGATCTTATAACCTTTCAGCTCCCCATTCTGGGTGCCAGGAGGGGGAGGCTGCCACCGTACCATAATGCTCTGTGGTAGAAAACAAAGGGAAAAATAACTGAGAATAAACGTGAAGTCAAGATAAAATTCATTAAAAAAAAAAAACCCAACATACTCATACTCATTGAGTCAAAGCCTCAGTATCAGGATGATGATAAACATTCCTATTCAGCCCCCCAACCCCCCTCTGTATACTTGTAGCTTGTCATTTCAGACACAGTCCTGTACTTTTCATGTCTCACATCTACAAGACATGACACAGAATTAAAATGGAAATGTAATGATCATCAGAACCGTTCTTTAAAATGTTTTGGAAGGCTGGACACTAATACGGAACACAACGTATTTGATCTCTTATTAAAACATTTCCTGAATTACTACTAAGTTATGCTCTGCTCAGCTTTGCTCTTTTGTTACTTTGTGTTTAGACACAAAGTATCTGAAGCAAATATTATAGCTGCCTTGAAGTTGCCTAAAGATGCTGATGTACATTAATGAGCGAGCTTAGCTTAGTTTTCTTAGTGGGAGGAAATCAATGAGCGCTCAGATCCGTGTAAAGAGCTTGAAACAGAAATGTATTACAACTGACTGAACTGCAAAGATGAGATTTTCACTAGACTATCTCAATATATCAGACAGAGCTAGAACAATATTATACTGTTACAAGAAAAAAAAAAAGAAAGAAATCAAATTGCAAAAGAAAATACTTAATTTCTCAGTTCATTACAAGACACACGAAGTGGCACTTACCCTCGAGTTCTGGACTTCGAGTGAGATATTCTGAGGTGCAGCACCTGGTACTGCAACAACCAATAACACTGTTAGTTTTACAGTACTGTATAATAAACCAGTGGTTCCCAACCTGGGGATTTACGAGGAGTCGCCAAGCTCACTCTAGTTTGAGGGTTACAAGAGGAAGAAATAATGATTTTTAAAAAAATAAATAAAAATGTAAAACAGCACGATAAATAAATCCATTTTAACATGGAGAATTATTTAGCTGTGTATCGTGAGAGTGGGAAAGGATGGACGCAGATTTAAATTTTTTTTTAAAAAAAGACAGCAAAATTCACATTGCTCGTTCTAACTGTATAGTGCAACGCTCAAAACAACAGGGTAACTAGTCAAACAAACGAATATGGCAAAGGACCAGGTAGAAGAGAAAAATATATGTGCTAAAAAGAAAACAAGGATTTATTTGGACACTTACAGTGCCCTCCACTAATATTGGCCCCCTGGATAAATATGAGCAAAGAAGGCTGTGATAAATTGTCTTTATTGTTTAAACTTTTGATCATTTGCTCAAAAAAGTCACAAATATACTCTGCTCTCATGGATATCAAACAATTGCAAACACAAGTTTATCCCCAAAAAATATATCTTTGTTAAATATAGGTGTACAACAATTATTGGCACCCCTATGAATTCATATGACAAAAATATATTTGAAGTATATTCCCATTGATATTTAAAATTTTTTAGTACACCTGGGTGACTAGGAACAGGAAATTGCTCAACCATGACTTCCTGTTTCACAGGGGTATAAATATGAGGTAACACATAGGCCAGATTCCCTTAGTCATTCATAACAATGGGAAAGACCAAGGAATATAGCTGTGATGTGGGGCAAAAGGTTGTTGAGCTTCACAAAATGGGAAGTGGCTATAAGAAAATAGCACAAGCATTGAAAATGCCCATTTCCACCATCAGGGCAATAATTAAGAAGTGCCAGTCAACTGGAAATGTTATGAATCAACCTGGAATTGGACGTGTGTCTATATTGGCTCAACCCACTGTGAAGAGGATGGTTCGAGTGGCCAAAAAATCTCCAAGGATCACAGCTGGAGAATTGCAGCAGTTAGTTGCGTCTTGGTTTATTCAGCTCTCTGGTGACCATCAAAACGATTGCACACAATGACTTTAGTTTGGCTGTCATGAAAATCACGCCTGCAATCCAGTCTCTAGCTCAAGAAATGCAGGCCAAAACCTCACATTAAATAGCCTTTCACACTTTAAAAAAGGCATCATTCAATCAGGAATACAAGAAACGACAGGAATAAATATACATATAATTTTATATAATTTTTTAAATATGCAAATAACAGTTATTTGGTTATATTATTGTTCTTAAATTATTTGATGTATGTTTTTAGTTTTGGGGTTGTGGGCGGGGATGGGGGGGGGGGGGTGTCATTAAGGTAAGGATGTTGAATGTTAAAATAGGGGTCTCCTGGAAAAAAGGTTGGGAACCACTGTAATAAACCATAATCATCATTGTATGACTGCTTACAGTGGTGCTTGAAAGTTTGTGAACCCTTTAGAATTTTCTATATATCTGCATAAAAATTACCTAAAACATCATCAGATTTTCACATTTTCAAGTCTTAAAAGTAGACTACGAGAACCCAATTAAACAAATGAGACAAAAATATTATACTTGGTCATTTATTTATTGAGGAAAATGATCCAATATTACATAACTGTGAGTGGCAAATGTATGTGAACCTCTAGGATTAGCAGTTAATAAGAAGGTGAAATTAGAGTCAGGTGTTTCCAATCATCATATTCATGCAGAAATATAGAAAATTCTAAAGGGTTCACAAACTTTCAAGCACCACTGTATCTCCACAGGATGTTATCTGGATTAACAAAAAAACTAAATCAGATTCACAGGCAGAGCATGTTTTTCAAAAACATTTGATTTGGATTATTTGGGTTTATTTTGGATTATTTGTGTGTGTGTGTGTGTGTGTGTGTGTGTGTGTGTGTGTGTTTTAAATTAAGCTCAAGCAATATGTTGCCTGTTGAGATATGAACATGCACTGCTAGAGTGAAATCACTGCTCCTGGGTGTGTTTTTGTTACAAGAGAAAAAAGTGTGAAAGCAAGAGTGAGCTTATAAAGATTTTCTTCAATCACTCTCTAATTTTATATTCTAAGACACCCTCCCTACCATTCCTTTCACAGCTGACTTACTACACCACCTGCCACACTCTTCCTGTCTTCCCTAAGGTCCTGTAGTGACAACACGCATCTCCCTCTTCAACCCGGAGGAATAAAAAGCTCAGTGATCAGTAAGCATCACGTTGAACTGGAGTTATGTGTTGCGAAATTAGCCTAATTCTTATTATGGTTGGATAAATCATGTAATAAGGTCTTGCCAAGGTTGATCGTTTGAGTATAATATTGAATGATAGACTAACAGAATAACAACTACTGTAAATTCAAGATATATTCAAGGTAAGAGAGTTCATTCGGTGCAAGAGTGTGTGCATTATTAAGTCACTTAACACGAGCAAACAATAAAACTAAGATACCATCAGAAAGGGTGTGAACGATCAGGTCGTCAGTAGACACTCCAGGTCCATGCTTGTTGTAAGCCACGATTCTGAAACTGTATTCTGTGAACTTCTTCAGTCCTGTCATTGTGTAAGACAAACCTACAACATCTATGTCCTGAGAGAGAAAAAAACCCCATAAACAAATTAGAGAAGCCATTAAAAAACAAACAAACAAACAAAAAACAACAACGCATGCACACAGAAGGTCTTGTGACGTCTAATCACAACTTCCTTCAACCTTGGTTTCTTGGTCTCACCTGTTCCACGTCCTTTCCTTTCTCGCTGTAGTAAAGTTTGTAGGACTGGATCTCTCCATTCCCCATGAGTGGTCTCTCCCAGGTCAAAGTGACTGTAGTGGGTGTAATGGACACAGCCTGCAGGTTGGGAGCAGGTCCTGGTACCTGCACTGGAAACCCCAAATAAAACAGGAGGCTTTTCAGAAATCTAGGGTTCCAAATATGCAGAATATTATAACTGTGTTCCTATATTTTTGGAGCATTTTGGAGTTCTGACAAAAGGCTTCATTATATCATAAAACTATGCCTCTCATCCTGAGTGATAGTCTCTAACTGAATTTGACTATCTTGAGCTACCTTCAGATTTATTACAGGATCACAGCTAACATCTTCAAAGCGCACATCTTCAACTTTTGACTTGTTGCAGTTCTACTTTTGCCTTTCATCGCTTTTGTTTGACTGCTGGTTTCTCCTCCATACTGAAATATATTACAGGGTACTGAGGAAAAGAAGTGACATTTCCTCCCACCACAGCAGGCTTCTTTGAATAACAGGCTCGCATGGAAAGAGGCATAAAATCTACAATGACTGATGTATAGCTCACAGATTTCCACTCCTGATCTCTGGTTTGAGACCATAGTTGGAAAGAACAAATCTCGGTGTAGATGGCTGACCTAGAATCAACACCGTTTGTTGCCGTCATGTTAAGTCAACTAACAAACACCAGACGAAAACAGTGGGTATAGAAAAGAATCATCCCCCTTTAAAATAATCACATTTTGTTGCTTTTTAGCCTGAAATGAAGACGGACACAGTTTTTGTTTTATTCAGCTGTATTTACTCAGTGCAACTTATAACATCCAAGAGAAAGATATAACGCCAACATCACTGAGTTGGAAAAAGGATCACCCCCTCCTAAAAATGACTTGTAAACTCAATAAGGTGTAGCTAATCACCTTCTCAATGGCACACAAAGCCATTTGACTTTCAACTGTGATCAGCTGTGGTTATTTTGATTAGCTCAGCATGAAAAGAGCTTTCCTGGAGCATTTTGTAGTGAACTGAAGCAAACAATCAACTATGGGTGGCAAGGCACTGTCAAAAGATCTCTGGGATAAAGTTGTGGACAGGCACAAGTCAGGAGATGGATACAAAAAAATTTCAAAGGCTTTATCAATGCCTAGAAGCACAGTGATGTCTATTATTAAGAAGTGGAAGGTATTTGGTACAACACAGACCCTCCCTGGATCAGGACGTCGCTCCAAACTGGAAAGAGCCAGGAGGAAACTGGTCAGAAAGGCTACCAAGAGGCCTACAGCAACTCTGAAGCAGTTGCAGGAATTTATGACAAACAGTGGTCATTGTGTGCATGGGACAATAATATCACAAATTCTCCACAAATGTGGCTTGTATGGGAGGGTTGCAAGAAAAAAGCCACCCACGACTGAGCTTTGCCAAAACGCACCTTGAAGAGTCTGAGGCCACATGGAAAAAGGTGTTATGGTCAGATGAGACTAAAATTGAATTATTTGGCCTCAACACCAAATGATATGTCTGGCGGAAATCCAATACAGCTCACCATCCAAATAACACCATTCCTACAGTAAAGCACAGAGGTGGTAATATCCTGTTATGGGGGTGTTTCTCTGTAGCAGGGACTGGAGCACTTGTCAGGACAGAAGGAAAATGGATGGGGCAAAATACCGTCAAATTCTTGAGGAAAATCTGCTGCCCTCTGCCAGAAAGTTGTCAATGGGAAGAAGGTTTACCTTCCAACATGACAATGACCCAAAGCACACAGCAAAACTGACCACACAGTGGTTGAAGGAGAAAAAGGTGAATGTCCTTGCATGGCCTAGTCAGAGCCCAGACTTAAACCCCATTGAAAATCTGTGGAATGACTTGAAGACTGCAGTCCACAAACAGTCACCATCAAATTTAACTGAACTTGAGCAGTTCTGCAAAGAAGAGTGGGCAAATATTGCAAAGTCTAGATGTGCAAAGTTAGTAGAGACATATCCCAACAGACTAAAGACTGTAATTAAAAAACGAAGACAAATTATAGCAAGGGGGTGATCCTTTTTCCAACTCAGTGATTCTGGTTTTTTTATTTATTTATTTTTTTCTGACATGTTGGTGTTATATCTTTCACTTGGATGTTATAAGTTGCACTGAGCAAATACAGCTGGATAAAACAAAAACTGTGTCTGTCTTCATTTCAGACTGCAAAGAAACAAAATGTGATTATTTTAAAGGGGGGTGATTCTTTTCTATACCCACTGTAACTAAAGACAAAACGAAATATTATAAATGTTTTGTGAACAATACCACAGTATTTGAAAAGCAAAAAACGCTTTTCAAAAAGTCGCCCTATTCAAAAAATGTAGCTAACCATCACTCCAGTAATGGAAAGGGTGTGTTGAATTGAGGAACTAAGGCAATGATACAATTGTGTACTCACCCAAAAAAGAAGGATCAAGTCTATTAATAGCACACTAATTTAGCATTAATTAATGTATTATTAACTTATTAATTAGCATATCATATATTATTATATATTAACATATCGTTAAACTGAGTGCTTTCATTAATGAATTAGTGCTGAGTTTTCATTAATACATAGTCCAAGCCTTGCCAAAAATGACAGCTCAAAAAGAGAAAGCTTCAGTCTGAAAGGGGGCAAAAGCCCTGCATTTGCTCAATTCAGCGTTGGTCTGCTGGTCAGCTTGTTTTGAGTAAACTTGGAGTCCAGTTTGGCTCCAGAGTGAAGGGGTAGCACGTCGGAAAGGAGTCTTGGCCAAGTTTCTACTCTTTGCGGTGAAGGCTATAAGGCAGAATGTGTGTGGCTGTGTGTGCATGTAGCTTACCTTCAGGCTGGGTGGCCACTGTAAGAGGAGCAGAGCTTTCACCCAGGCCGTTTCTGTTGGACGCCACCACCCTGAATGTGTACTTAGTGTCAGGGACAAGGTTGTCGATGGTGACCTGTAGTTCTCCTGGAGCTGTGGTGTTCTCAACGCGCTCCCTGTCGAGAACGAGAGAGAGCAAGCACAAGAGGGATACAGTTCTGCTCTCACTGCTGAAATAAAGATGCTGTGTTGCGATGTGCTGAGTTATCAAAGCTTTAAACTGCATAGCTTAGTATTTACCACACAAGATGATCCCCTATCCTCTGCCATGTCTTGCAGCAGTGTGGATTTCCTACCTGCTGGAACCATTGAGGCTGTAGAAGACAGAGTAGGTGAGGTTGTCTCCATGCGGCTCGGCCGGAAGCCTCCAGGTGAGTTTGATGAAGCGGGTGGAGACGAGCGAAGCTACGAGGTCGCGCGGGGGTGACGGGATGGAGCCTGAGCGCTCCCCGGAGTCTACATGGTCAGTAGTGGCACTGGTCAGTGAGGGGACAGGAGACGTGGGGAGGGCAACGTCTTGGGTACACAAGGGGAGACATCACGGAGGAAGGTGGAGGGAGACAGGGAGGGTAAATAATAGATACATAGGTGGGGACGGAGGAAAGGAGGGCGAGAAAAAGAACATAAAATTGACAAAAAAATAAAAACACAAAACCACAAACATTCCACTATAAGAGACAAATGAAAAACTACAAATTTATAATGAAGTGAGAGCGCAAGAGATGGAGCTGATATAAGAGGCAGTTACGCAGTAGTCCTGCATGCAGAAGACACACAATGACCGAGCAACACACAAATATGGCACTGACTGATGAGAGGAAGCATCTTATATCAGCATAAGGCAAAAAAGGTTCATTTGCTGTTGACATTAACGACCAAAATACACCCCCCCCCCATTTTCTACATTCATAAAAGCATTCCATCTAAGAGGTGGAAATTACCAAAGTAATCACAGGAGCTTTCCCTCTAAAAAATATAATTGTGCTGTGCTTAATACAATAAAACAACTCCAGATTGCTTCTTTCCTGTTTCCTTTGGCCTTATCTCCATGGTTTATGACCCAAATCGAGCTGTCCATATCATTTGTAAAAACAGCAGTCACATCCACGCAGCCCAGAAACCCTCAGACAGAGAAGAGCACTCTTCTTGCTGAATACTGACAAGCCCATTTTCTCTTCCTGGAGGCCCGGCAGACTGGAAAACGACCCGTGGTGAATACTCAAGGCAATTCATTATGTTCATTTGCAGTGGGATGGGCAAGAGACAAAGTCAGTCAGGCAGACAAGAGCATCTCACAGCAAAGCTCAAAGCAACAACCAGAAGCACAGAGAAAGCATAGTTAGGGACAAAATGCATGTGGTTGGAGAAAAGCTGAGTGATGTATTGTGATTTTAGTATAATAAAAAAAAAAACTGAACTGCAACAATTATGTGAAGTCTTGCGTAGACGAGTTGAAGAAAAAAAAAAAAAAGTGTTAATCTCAAGCCAAAGCCAAGTGTTGAATGCTGAAAGCCAACTCTATGATTTCCTGCAGGAGAGTGTGTGTTGGGGATTACCCTTTGTGTAGGCTATGTATTCATCCACTGCATGAATGAATGTCGGCGCTAAAGCAGGGAGAGCGACAGCTACGAGAGGTGGCTGCCAGCCTGAAGCGCTTGGCAACGAGATGCTCATCTAATGCCAGCTGGAGTCTGTCACACGCAAGGACCACAGAGTGGAGCTCCTCTCTTCTCCTAGCAAGATACGCCATTAATAGCAGTCTTTAATCTGGCTACGTTACAATCTTAATAGCGGACCCTAGATAAACCCTGGATATACAGAACGAGACAAATGTCACTCCAGCTAAACACAAAGTGCTTGATGGAAATTCAGGAAATTATCACTTGCTGCTGCTGATGGCGGCACCATACGGACAGCCTAAAGATACATGAGGGTTAGGCTTAGGGTTAGAGTTAGGCTTTGGTCTGCAATTGCCACGAACGTTTTGCACTCAAGTCTCCATCAGTGAACAGTTGATAACTTCAACAAATTAGACTTCATGTGAAAACTATAATGAATTTCCTGGTTACACAGTTGAACTTTTTTGACCATGTAGTAAACAGTTATAGAAGGAAATTTTTTACAATCGCACTATCCGGTGTCACCCAGATGAGGATGGGTTCCCTTTTGAGTCTGGTTCCTCTCAAGGTTTCTTCCTCATATCTTCCTCATTGGGGATACATTTATCAATTTAAAATTTATATCCTGAATTCATATATTTCTGTAAAGCTGCTTTGTGACAATGACTATTGTTAAAAGTGCTATAAAAATAAAAATTGAATTGAATTGAAATGCAAATTCCAAAAGCTGCAAAGATGACTACGTGAGAAATCAGTACCAAAACATTTTAATGCATGTTCTGATCGGCGTATAGTAAATAAGCAAGTAAGTACATTTCATTTATACAGCACATTTAAAACGAAGTCTGTTGACCAGGGTGCTTTACAAAGTGATCTATATAGATGTATATATTACTAATCACATGCAGTGTCAGGATTTGCTTGGTAAATATGGATGTATTTATTAGTTCAAATGACACTTTCACATTGCTAAATTCGAGCCAAGAGTCAATTCTAATAACAATTTAATGGTGTATAAAATTAGTCAAGCATAAAAGTTTGCATATCCTTACCTTGAAATGACAAAATCACCAAGATAATTAATGCTAGTTAAGTTGCAACAGTAGTCTCCATAGCCTAAAGAATTAACAACCTAATAAAGTAACAACATGACGTGCAAGCCTGATTTTGATTGCTGAGAACAGAAGTTCCTTCATGAGCCCCAGGTCTAATCCTATGTCATGAAAGGGGTAAAATTATTTATTACATATCGATCTTATTCAGATAATGTAGTTTTAGATGTTGGTTTAAGGGCTTGGTTAAACAATGTTGGTCGCAAAGCACTTGTGATGTGTGATGTATTGATGTGCATCGTAAGTGTTTTGATGTGCTGATGTGCATCATATGCTTATGACAGAATGCTGATATTCATAGTATAGAAGGTGCTGCAAATAAGTTGCTCGCAAATATTTTTGTGTGGGTTGAATGGTCAAAATAGTATGGTATTAACAGCATAGAGTGCTGTGAAAAAGTATTTCCCGATTTCTTCTGTTTTTGTGTATATCTCATACTAAATTGTTTCAGAAATTAAAACAAAATCTAAGATAAAACAAAGGCAACCTGAGTAAACACACAATACAGTTTTTAAATGATAATGTTATTTATTGAAGCAAAAATGTTATCCAATGCCAGCTGGGCCTGTGTGAAAATGTATTTGCCCCCGTAGTTACTAATTCCCAAAATCTATGAAACTGCATTCATAATGGGGTTCAGCTGGACTAGACGCAACCAGGCCTGATTACTGCAAATCCTGTTCAGTCAAATCAACACTTAAATAGAACTTTTTCCACAGCATAAAGTTGGTTAAAAGGTCTTACCCAGTAACACACTATGCCAAAGTTGATAGAAATTCCAGAAATTATGAGGAAGAAGGGGATTGAAATACATTAGTCTGGGAAGGGTTACAAAGCTATTTCAAAGGCTCTGGGACTCCAAAGAATCACAGTGAGAGCCATTATCTCCAAATGGAAAAACTCAGCACAGTAGTGAACCTTCCCAGAAGTGGCCGACCTTCCAAAATTCCACCAAGAGCACAGCAACTACTCATCCAGGAAGTCACAAAAGAGCCAAGGACAACATCAAAGGAACTACAGGCCTCTTGTATCGATAAAGGTCACTGTTCATGACTCCACTATCAGAAAGACACTGGGCAAAAATGGCATCCATGGAAGAGTGGCGAGGTGAAAACCACTGCTAACCCAGAAGAACATTAAGACTCGTCTGAATTTTGCCAAAACACACCCTGATGAACCTTATTGGGAGAATGTTCTGTGGACTGATGAGTGGAAAGTGGAACTGTTTGGAAGACAGGGGTCCCGTTACATATGGCGTAAACCAAACACAGAATTCCACAAAAAGAACATCATACCTACAGTCAAGCATGGTGGTGGAAGTGTGATGGTGTGGGGATGGTTTGCTGCATCAGGGCCTGGGCAACTTGCAATAATTGAGGGAAACATGAATTCTGCTCTCTACCAGAAAATCTTAAAGGAGAATGTCCAGTCTTCAGTCTGTAAGTTGAAACTCAAGCGCAACTGGATTATGCAGCAAGACAATTATCTAAAGCATAGGAGTAAGTCCTAGTCCTAGAAGTAAGTAAAAGATTGATCTCTAGTTATCGGAAGTGTTTGGTTGCAGTTATTAATGCTACAGGTGGCACAACCAGATTTTAAGTTTAAGGGGGCAATTAGTCTTTCACATTGGTTATAGGTGTTGGATAACTTCTTTTTTGCTTCATTAAAAAAAAAAACAACTAAAACTGTATTGTGTGTTTACTCAGGTTGCCTTTGTTTTATGTTGTATTTCGTTTAAAGACCTAAAACAATTTAGTATGAGACATACACAAAAACAGAAGAATTCAGGATGGGGGCAAATACTTTTTCACAGCACTGTACATACTCTACATACATACAGTATACATAAGACATTAATATTAAAAAAAAAAAAAACTTAAAAGGGAGTCTCAATGTAAGAACAGTGTGGACCTCTACTCGCCTATAGCTAGTTATTTTTCTATGTCTGCATTCTGCAGTTATCTCTGGCAGGGATGTTTTTGTGTTTTGTTTTTTTTTCCTCTTTGGTAGCGTCTTCATGTCTGGGTTTGCTCCATTTCTAAATTATGGATTTCACTTTTGGTAATGGCATTCCTTTTGTTATCTCTGTTTGGTATATTTTTATACACTACTCCAGCTTTGTGAAAGGTCAATATTTTCTGATTACTCGTGACAGTGGGATTTCTGATTCATTTGGCTCTTACGTTTTGTATATAAACTGTAACACACATTTTTGATTCTCATCCAGTGGCCCTAACCTTGACACACAAATGTTTGTTTGAATTAGTTCAATAACTGATTAACTAAGAGAAAGAGTAGACCTTACTTTATATTAAAACAGACCCTGAGCCACCCAAAAGCCACATTTCCTCTTATCTCACAAAAAGCTAAAAACCTAACCACTCAAATCATCCACCTAGTGTACACCCAAAAGGTCAAGGTCACAGTTTCCCAGCATATATCTATCACCAAACACGTCATGGATCAGCAGGGGAAAGACAACAGGCCACAGAGGACAAAGACAAAAATAACGCTAACACAGCAGGTCTGCCCACCTCACCTTGCTGCACGATGTTTAATATTAGAAGCTCTATTTATTAATGGCCCTATGAGGCAGGTGGGTGCACAGGATGGTGGTGGATACACACCCTAATGACAATGCATTTGCACTATATATACACACAGTTTTCTCCACAGGACAGCCACTGCTGTAGAGCATTAACCTTGTTCTTTAAAGAGAATGTCTACATTCACGAAACGAGTAAGTACACAGGAGGAGTACTCTGATATTACTCTTAAATGTTATCAGAGATGGCCTAAAATAATAATGGAGAAAAAAGCACTAATGCACAGTGAGGAAAGTGCTCTGAGCATACACATGCATATTTCTAAAAACTGTAATCATAAAATCATTGGAAAATCATGCTTAAAGGTTTTTCCTATACGGTTACGGACCTTTCTCCTACTTCAGAAGTTTTACACACTACTGTGATGTCTAAAGAAAGAGGTCTTCAGTCTGGGGCAAATACAAACAGGACACCTGGGAACTGCAAGTCAGCACTTCATCTTCCCATCACCCATAAACCTGTCTGACAGGTGACCTCTACAAAAGAGCTGCAAGGTCTCAGCAGAGCACTACAAATAGCAATAACAAAACAGCTCAGTGATCTATAACAAGAAACCATACATACCAGACCTTCCACTGCAAGAAGGCTGAGGTAACAAATATATATCACTTCACAGAAACAATCAATGCATTTACATAAAAGATCCTACACCAGTATGAGAAACTTGTCTTGAGAACACATCTTGATCTCCAAAATGGGTTTGAGACAAAATGGGCCTCAAACCCATTTTGTCCCAATTTGTCTTAATCTAATTAAAAATACATTCTTGCAATTATTGACCTAATTAAGGCAATCACATAAAATGGCGACTTTCTAGAACTAACTTTTTAATTTGCTAGTTCTGCCTTAATATGCTCCGTTTGTTGTTAGATAAGAACATGTTTAGCTAACTTCAAAAGTCTAACTGGTGTACAATATCTGTCTCAAGGCTGCCAATCTGACGTTTAATTTGCTGAACCATTTACAGGTAACTAACTAGCTAACATAGCTAACTAATGTGTACATTGAGTGAAGTTAGCAACCTATCCTGATGAAAAATCTAGCTCAATCTGACCAGCTCCAAAACACAGACTGAGCTGGCCAGACTGGTAGACCATCTTTGCTAGCTGGTAACCACAATAAGTTATTTTTAAGAAAATAACACAGCAACTAGATATTATAGATAATATATAGATAAGACAATTAGAAAATTTCAAACATTCATTGATCAATTTAGTCCAGTAATAAGAAAGCTGGAAAAGGAAAGAATTCACCAGGTGGTAAAGATGGTCTACAAGTTTGGTCGGTATGGATCTTGTCTTGTTTTGTCATTGGTTGGCATGGGTCTTGGTCTTGTTTTGGTTGGTTTGGGGCTTGGTCTTGTCTTGGCATTTATCTTGGTTGGTTTTGATCTTGATATTGGTTAGTATGAGTCTTGGTCTTGACTTGGTATTGATTGGTATGAGTCTTGGTCTTGACTTGGTATTGGTTGGTATGAGTCTTGGTCTTGACTTGGTATTGGTGGTATGGGTCTTGGTCTTGACTCAGTATTGGTTGGCATGGCTCTTGGTCTTAATTGGTATAAGTATTGGTCTTGTTTTAGTCTCAACAGAGACAGTACTGACTACAATACTATACTAGACTGATAATTTGATTTAAGAGATTTACATCTAAACCTTTACAACAGAGGAATCAGACAAAAAATAAATAAATTTGGTCTGGAAGGTCTGAATATACCTTGTCATAAACCTGTCATAAAAGACCCTGTATTGTTTTTCAGTGGTACTACACCTGGATGTCAGAGATTAGAAATCATTACAAGTCAGAGACAAAATATTGTGGATCACTAAAGAATACGAAGCAACATTCAGGAAAACTGTCATCATGAGTATTATGGCTAGGAGCGTGCCTGACAGGATGTTTGCATAACCTGAAAACCACAGGGGGTCTTATCACAGGAAAGGGAGGTGTGGGTAGAAAATCTGCACCCCTCTGGGAAACACATTTATGGCTACATTTGCCAATTAGATATTGAATGCAGACTGATGAAGGAAATATAGGTCTATTAATAGCAGCTCACCATCATCAGGGTGGAGTGAAATGTAGCACTCACTCAACACTAGGGTTCATGCATAGGTGGTGTTTCAAAATGCTGGAGAATAAAACAGCCATTATAACATGAACTTCTCATGTCACTCTAAAGCTGATGCTGCTTTGCATTTTGTCCACACTGAAAAATCCAAAGCAGAGTTTATCAAATGTAGCCAACCAGTCATTACTTTAAGCAAACTCTCTCACTGAGTCTCCCTCTCTCTTTTCCTCCCTTACAAAATCCTGCACAGTGCAGGCCAGCTCATCAGCAGCAATTCTCTGTCTGATTGCTCATTGATGAAGTAGCAGCCTGCAGAATTACTACTTCTGTAAGACAAGAAGAGATTTGACAAGGGTGGGCTTTTACCTGTAATCATGAGGAGACCAGAGTAGAGGTTTGAAAAGAGAGATTTGAAAAGGGAGAGAGAGAGAGAGAGAGAGAGATAGAGAACAGTCTCAGCATCAGGGGTGGTTGGTATAAATGGACTACCAGGGCTAATCACTTCTTTCTTTTAAAGATAGACATCATTATAAGGTTTCATTTCTGACATCTACATCAGATTATTTTCAGTTAGCAAATGCACCATCAGTGATCATAAGAAAAATACACAGAATGGTATGAAGAAGCGCGGATGGACTGAGGACTGTAGTGTCAAGTGATTACGCAGAGTGAAACACACCCTACATTTGAACTCCATTTGCGCTATTATTTTATAGCCCTTGTCGCTGACACATTCTTAACACATCATCAACAGTGACTGAGAAGTCATGGGTGTAATGAACGGGAACGAGGTGGATTATTTACTCTATCATCCTTCTGTGATTTTACTTGGTTTGAAGAAATAAACGTCCAAAAGTAAGTGAATAAAATTGTGTATGCTGAGGAAAAGGACATAGCAGAGAATCAAAGCCAGCTTTGAGCAGTTTTTTAAGACTATTAGATTGTCTCATTTAGTTTCCCCATACTAATTAATATTTATTCACAAGTTATCTGAGATACACAGGAGAAACCTTTTAGGACACAACATATTTTGCTGAAATGCTTGGCTCTGAAAAGCTACTACACTCTGAAGTTGTAGAGAGGTTCTTATTGGCATGGATTTTGGTCTTGTCTTGATACAGGTTGGTATGGGACTTAGTATTGGTTGGTATGTGCTGTGGTCTTGGAATTGGTTGGTATGGGACTTCGTACTGGTTGGTATAGACTGTGGTGTTAGTATTGATTGGTATGGGTCTTGGTCATGTCTTGGTTGGTATAGGTCTTGGTCTTGTCTGAGTATTGATTGGTATTTGTCTTGTTCTTGTCTTAGTATTGGTTTGTATGTGCTGTGGTCATGGAATTGGTTGGTATGGGTCTTGGTACTGGTTGGTATGGGCTGTGGTGTCAGTATTGATTGGTATGGGTCTTGGTCATGTCTTGGCTGGTATGGGTCTTGGTCTTGTCTGAGTATTGATTGGTATGGGTCTTGGTCTTGGAATTGGTTGGTATGGGTCTTGGTACTGGTTAGTATGGGCTGTGGTGTTAGTATTGATTGGTATGGGTCTTGGTCATGTGTTGATTGGTCTTGGTCTCGTATTAGTATTGGTTGGTATGTGCTGTGATTTTGGTATTGGTTGGCATGAGTCTTGGTACTGGTTGGTATAGGCCATGCTGTTAGTATTGATTGGTATGGGTCTTGGTCATGTCCTGGTTGGTATGGGTCTTGGTACTGGTTGATATGGGTTGTGGTGTCAGTACTGATTGGTATGCGTCTTGGTCTTGTCTTAGTATTGATTGGTATGGGCTGTAGTCTTGGTATTGGTTGCTGTGGGTCTTGGTTGTACACTGGAGAAACCTTTTAGGACCTTCTTCCCTGAGACACTTAGCTCTGAAAAGCTAAGTGAAGGAGAAGGGGCGACTCTCAACACTCAGGTTCCACCTTTAATCTTTTTGTGTAAAAACTCATGCAGCTAGTGAAGGGTTTTTTCTTGTTCAGTTTGGTGAGAATGTTGCAGGTGATAAAAGACACCTCTCCAAATAAGGCCATTAATAACTCATCGGTCTGCTGACCATATGTCAGAGAAGTACACCCAAAGAATCCAAACCCCACAATGACTTTCAGAACTGGACTTCGAACACCATAAATACTAGGGTGTGTGTGTGCACTCTCTCTATGTTCTCCCTGACTGGACCAATGATTAGATGGATCACTGATACTAAAACATTGAAGCAAACACTATAAACAACAAAAAGATCCTATTACACAGTAACACGTTGTAGAGCATTGAGATGCAGATTTACACTCAGCGCTATTCACTCTCACAGACAGGAGTGTAAGAGGTGCTAATATATAGCTCAGTAGTGTAAATGAGATACAACACATAGTGCTAATTAATGAGGGAATTTTAATTGGAGATTGAGTAGTAGAGCCTCTAAAGGCTGCACTACATCTCTGCCTGTAGACTCCCAGTGTAACAGCTAGAAACATACAAGCAGCATGTAGCAGACTTCACACACACAACAATCAATGCAGTGCCACTCACACCTCCTGTGTGCTGTAAGAGTGTGAGAACATGTGCTTGTGCTGTGACTGCAAAAGATGCGTGCGACAGAGTGTGTGCCTCTGCTGAGTGACAATAACAAGGAGAGAGCAGGAGAGAGAGCAAGCGGGAGAGAGCATGAGTGTGTCAGAGAATGAGAGCGAGCAGAAAGTGCGGCAGGAGAGTGGGTATGTGTGTGCGGCGATGACCGTCTCTCGTGTGATCTTCAATGCATGAAAAAGGAAGCGTGTACCTGCATGCAAATTTGCCCGTTATATCCTCCCACCATGAGCACAGGAAACTGGAAACAGCCATAAGACTCCAGGACTATTATCAAACCCCCTCCATTAAACCATATACACACACACACACACACACGCCTGTAACCTGGCAGTAATTCTGCAATTTCTGTCCACGCTTCACTCACATCAAAGACCTATTTGTGAAGTCAAATTCATTTTGTGCTTACAGTAGTTTAGCTCACTGGCTAGTAAGGCTGCACAAAGAAATCATATTAAAATCACAATCTGCAGCATTTGCACTCGGGCAACCATTAGATAAAACATTTACTCCCCTCTTATTCACTGCACCCAATGACCATACAAGTTAAGTAAATAGCTGGACCTTACTTTCTGTAATGTTGAAAATTAACTAGCAAAAGTAACTGCTTGATCCTGGTGAGGGCAGTGGTGCATTCAGAGTCTGGGTGTGATCCGGGAATACACTCTGGATGACGCACCAGTCCATCGCATGACATTACGCGAACACACATACACACTCGTTCATACCTAGAGACAATTTAGAGCTGCCAATCCACCGACATGCATGTTTGTACAGAGGTAGGAGGAAACCAGAGAACCCTGAGCAAACCCATATGGAGATGCACAGAAACGAATATGAATATATGGGTCGAGTCATGACTGCACTCAATGTCTCACCAATGGAAACATTGCCATGACTAATTATTTAACCAGCCGTTAATATTTCTCAGTTAGCTTTAAACGGTGGGAGGACAAACTGAACTCATGGCACCTTAACATGACTCACGTTTTATATTCATACCAATTGTTTTTGCTTCGGATATACAAACATGCTAGTATGGTGGAAATTCAGTAAAAAAAAATAAAGTAAAAAATGTAAAAGATATACACTACATGGTCAAACATTTGTTGACACCTGACCATCACACCCATATGTGAGCTTTCCCCAAACTGTTGCAACAAAGTAGGAACCACACAACTGTCTAGGACAGCGGTGCCCAATCTTATCCGCAAAGGGTTGGTGTGGGTGCAGGTTTTCATTCCAATCAAGCAGGAGCCACACCTGATTCCACCTGTTTAATCAGTTGATCTTGGCTTTCAATAGACTCAGATGTAGCTTCTGCTTGGTTGGAATGAAAACCTGCACCCACACCGGCCCTTTCTGGATAAGATTGGACACCCCTGGTCCAGGATGTCTTTGTCTACTGTAGCATTGAGATTTCCCTTCACTGGAACTAAGGGGCCCAAACATGGTCCAACTTGACAATGCCCCTGTTCACAAAGCAAGCTCTGTGAAGACATGGTTTACGAAGGTTGGTGTGAAAGAGCTTGAGTGGTCTGCACAGAACCCTGACCTCAACCCCTTAGAGATGAACTGGAACACCAACTGCACCCAGGCCTCCTTGCATGAGCAAATCCACACAGCCACACTCCAAAATCTACTGGAAAGCCTTCCCAGAAGAGCAAAGGAGATCGACTCCATATTAATGCCCATGGTTTGGGAAGAGGATGTTCAACAAGCAAATATGTTTGTGCTGGTCAGGTGTCCACATACATTTGGCCATATAGTGTACATACTGCCCCTTAAAAAATAGGTATGACAAAGAATTATGAGTGAGAACAATTCCAAACTCAATTCTAAGCCAAAAAAAAGCGTGATTCCTGTTTAATCCAGAATCATGCAGCTCTACTCTCTAGCACCTAGAAGCCACATGAGTTTAGTCAACAGCAAATGCCCTAATCAGCCCGAGTACGAGTGCAGTCCTTACCGAGGTCCAGGATAATAGCCTGAGTACGAGTGCAGTCCTTACCAAGGTCCAGGATAATGAGCTGGGCGCTGGCCTGGGTGTTGCTGACCTCGTTCTCAGCCACACACTGATAAAAACCCTCGTCAGACTTCACCAATCCCAGCACCTGCAAATCATGCTGATTCTAGGAGAGGAACAGAAAAACATGGCTGAAAAACAGAAACACAGGAAGCTGCCTTTCTGAGAGGAATTTGAATGTCAAAGTTAAGGTCATGCAGCTGATAATGACGTAAAAAAGCGCAGATGTTATGACAAGGACACTCTCAGACACAAGCTCATCAAGTGAATATTAAGACCGCAACATGGGCTACGACATATTGGGGAAAATGGAAAACGTTACACGACAGAACCCAGTTCAGCTTTTCTGCACAAAAAAAAAAAAAAAAAAGGGATCCAAATCCTAATGCAAATGCTGACACTCGTCAATCCAGAAAGCAAAAACAGACTCTAGAAATGGACTTAGCTTTATCAGGAGACGTTTTCACATACCACTATTTTAAAGTAGTCACTGGGGATGACTGCGTCTCCGTTCTTCACCCACTTCACCGTGGGAGCTGGGGAGCCCATGACATCGCACTCAAAGATAATATCCATGGCCTCGTGAGCGTACATGTTCGAGGGTTTCTTTAGGAACCGAGGGGGAACTGGAAGATGGAGGGAAAAGCAGGGGGAAAATGAATATTAATCAATGCAAATATATAGAGGTGAAAGCAAGGTCGATTTAATTGCTTGTTTCAACAAGTACAAGCAAAAAAAAAAGAAAGACATTTTGGTTCAATAAATGGAAAGCGAACATTAATGGTTGAATCTATTTCTTAGGTTTACTTGGCTAGAAAGTAAAAAAAAAAAAAAATAGAAGCAAAGCAACGAGAGGAGCTTGAGTGTTGATTTTAAAAATGACGGGTCTGAAATGGATCCTCTCCTGCAGCAGTGTAACTCTGCATCTCTCCAAGTTCGGCCTGAACTCTGGCCTTGCGCCGGCCTTTGCCTCATAGCTTGTGAAATATGTGAATATGTGCACTCGGATGCCTTGGAGGGACTTGCCAGTGTGCAGAAGTGCTTCACAATGAGAAATGACACAATGTGATATTTGTTCGTAGTGGAGCTGGAGGGAGGTGAGGTATAAAGAGTCACTTCAATGTTTAAGAGTGCTTCACTGTGGAGAAGTGGCAGTGCCAAGCTGCTCCTCTGAAAACAGATCCAAACACTGCTCGGTGTTAAGCCTTGGCTCAACATGCGCCATCGTCCATGTCTAGTGGCGGATTCTGAAACCCATATTAACATGAACTAAGGGAATTTAATCCTCCCTCTGATCTGGCCAATTAGTCGATTAAAAGGAAAACCCATTCATATGAATGATGGTTTGGAAATGACCTCCTCTGACTTCAGAGCTTAAATGTTAATAACATCCTAAGATTAGTGCACAGAGAAGCTAGTTTCCAGAAACCTAAAATGCAGCTGAGTAAAAAAAAAAAAAAAAAAAAAAAGAGTTAAAAATACTGAATGTTTTCCAATGAATAATACATTTACATTTGCAACTGTAGTACTTAAGTGTATGAGCAGCTTGTGGAAAATAATGTTCATAAATATACTGTAGAAAGAGAATAATATAATGCTCATATAAACTAAACAACTCGACACAATACACTGTTGTTAATGGAAGAATCAGAGATCTGGATGTTGTCTCCAAGTCTCTAAATAATTAAGAGCTCCTTAATTATTTGTATAATAACGAAAACATTATCACAGTTATGGCCTCTGTGTTACGCTTACATGTTAGTGCAGGGCTGTATTTAGCTGATTTCATTTACAAGAAAACACGCTGCATCGAAATGAAATTTCATTTAACATCCTATGAGCACAATCCAGAGAGAACAGTGACTGTGTAATGTGGCGTATATTTCTCTCAATTAATGAATATAATCACACGATTATTCAAAAAATAAATCTTTTTTTCTCCCAGGTGTGTCTGCCCATCACCCCGAACATCTACCTTGGGCAGGGCTTTTTTGTGATTGAGGCAGAAAACAAAAGCCTTTCACTCAGCACTCAAATCACATCAGCTGTCTCTCCTGGCCACTCTGCTTCCTCAGCACAGAGACAAACAGATCCACCTGTACCGTCTGTTGTTATAATGGAATGACTAAAAAAAAAAATCTCTCCGAAATATAAAAGCGCAGGAAAATATCAGCAGATGCAAGTCCCTGGAGACCTACATCCTATTTTTGAAGGTGTCAGCAATAGAGGTCGCAGTAAAGGTGAAAAGACATCAACACCTACAGTCAGGAAAGTGAGAGATGAGCTCCAACGGCCAACAGACACACACACACACACACACACACACACACACACACACACACACACACACACACACACACACACACACACACACACACACGCCCCTACAGGCAGGGAGGTGACGGATGAGCCACCGGCCAGCGTGCACACACACACACACACACACACACACACACACCGTCACACACACACACACACACCATGAGGACAAAGTCAATTACTCGTCCACGCTTTTTTTCATTTCTGATTCAGGCACATAAAACCTGTTGCTGTCTCCATTGCATAAGAACAGAATGAATCACAAATTGTCGTCATTAAACTTTTATATTTCTGAGTCCTGCAATTAAACTTTTATTGTATAAGCAGGTCGACACTCTGAAACATGAGAGACGTGGATCAAAGGGATCAAAACACACTATCCCTCATATTGTATACCGCCTCCTGCACTTTATTCTCTATAGCATATAATCAGACTGGCTTACGTTTCCTGAGAACAGAAAATGTGCATCTATTAATATCAGCAGAATGTGTATGAAACATGATATGCATGCTTTTAAATCCTCTCGTCCACTCAAATGTGAACAAAATACAAATAGAAGAGTCCTCAACATATTAAAAAAAAACGTTTACCTGGGATAATCTTTAACACTGGGATTAAAAATGTAAAAAAAAAAATTCAAAAGACCCTTGTTAGTAAACAGGAGGCACAAAAGTGATTCTTGTATCCATTACACTCTTATTTACATCTGTACAACACACACACACACACACACACACACACACACACACACACACACACACACACACACATATCTGGAATCAGGAAGCTATGTGAGGCTATGAATAGTTTTTTTGTCTGTTATCATAAATATTGCAGATACTGACAATACCTAAGATAAAACTACACCGATCAGCCATAACATTAAAACCACCTGCCCAATATTGTGTACTTCTCCCTTGTGCTGCCAAACAGCTCTGACCCGTCGAGGCACGGACTCCACAAGACCTCGGAAGGTGTGCTGTGGTATCTGGCACCAAGACGTTAGCAGCAGATCCTATAAGTCCTGTAAGTCTGTAAGTTGTTAGGTGGGACCTCCATGGATCGGACTTGTTTGTCCAGCACGTCCCACAGATGCTCGATTAGATTGAGATCTGGGGAATTTGGAGTCAACACCTTGAACTCTTTGTCATGTTCCTCAAACCATCCCTGAACAATTTCTGCAGTGTGGCAGGACGCATTATCCTGCTGAAAGATGCCACTGCCATTAGGGAATACCGTTGCCACGAAGGGGTGTACTTGGTCTGCAACAATGTTTAGGTAGATGGTACGTGTCAAAGTAACTCCTTACACTTGCTCATTTTCCCTTCTTCCAACACACCAATTATTGTAATGAGACAATAAATATTATTCACTTCACCTGTCAGTGGTTTTTAATGTTATGGCTGATCGGTGTATGTTGGGTAGAGACGCATCAATACCGATACCGGTATTGGGTATCTGTCTGTCACCACTAGCTGAGGTAAAAAAAAACAACAAAAAAAACAGCTCTTACCTAGTATGTTGTTCTTGACAATCAGCCACTATTAGTCATTAACAACAAGGGAATGCGATGCAGTGAAAACAAAAATTGATTTTATTTGAAAACCTCACTCTTCTCCACTGCAACCCGAGTCGATCCAAGGCAACTGATGTATCTAGCTTATGTACTTAACATCAACTCCATAAATGATAAAGAACAAGCCTGTTAGGATAAGAGCATGAACCCATGTGCACTTTTCAATGCCATTATGTGGCCAAAAATGTTCTGTGAAGCTCCAGATTAATTAATATCAAGTAGTTTACTCATTTCGGGGTCAGGACCTGTATCCAAAGACATCTACTTTTATTCCATTTGGGGACAAAAATGGTATTGATGCATCCCTAATGTTGAGTATAAAAATGCCCAAATGTATGAAACATAAGCTAACATGCAGACATGTGCATTAGGTAGCACTATATAACATCAAAAATGAAGACTAAGCATATTGATACTATGTTTGAGACTATTTTTTTTATGTTTGAGACCAGAGACAAAAACAACATCCAATGAGGTACCGGTAATGGAGCACTCTATACCACATTAACATCCAGACAGGTGCTGGTTTAGTTACTCACCTTGCACATTAAGCTCTGCTTGGGTCTCAGTGGTCTGATTGCCGTTGTCTGCCTGGCAGCTGTAAGTACCAGCATCATCCTCAGTCACATTCACAATCTGCAGGCTACCTCCACCAATCACAGAAAACCTTTCATCACTGTTAAAAAAACAAGGGGGGGGGGGGGGGGCAAAATGTCATTAGACAAAGTGGCTTGAACATTCATTCATCGTCAGTAAACACTTTATCCTGGTCAGGAAACACTGGCCGTAAGGAAGGAATACAACCCGAACGGGAACATTGCATGGCACCATCCACACTCACATTCACACACTCATTCACATCTGGGGGTAAATTAGTGTAGTTAATCCACCTATTGGCATGTTTTTGGGAGGTGGGCAGAAACTGGAGATCCTGGAGGAAACCAACTCCAGTGGAATTGGAAGGAAATGCAAAGCCCAACAAAGACAGTAATCCCAGTCAGGAGACCCTGGAGCTATGAGATGGCAACACGACCCACTGTACTGCCCCACAAGTACATTTACTTAAAACATTTACTATAACAAAACATGACACTTTCTGGATATTTCAGGCCATTCTGGATATTTCAGCACTTCCTATGCAAATATAAGTACTTTTTTTCTCCAAACATATACTGTACTATAAGGTCAAAAGTATGTAGACGTCTAACCATTCAAAACCCATTCCAAAACCATGGGCATTAATATGGAGTTGGTCGCCACTTTGCTGTTATAATAACCTCCACTCTTCTGAGAAAGTTTTCCAAAGATTTTGGACTGTGGTTGTGGGGTTTTGCCAATTCAGCCATTAGAGCACAAGAGGTTGGGTACTGATGTCCAACAAGAAGGCCTGGCATGAAGTTGGTGTTCCAGTTCATCCCAAAGGTGTTCAGTGGGGTTGAGGTCAGGGCTCTGAGCAGGCCACTCGAGTTCTTCCACTCCAACCTTGGCAAACCATGTCTTTATGGACCTCACTTTGTGCTCAGGGGCACTGTCATAGATAGATAAACTAGATCAACTTTGCAAATTAAATAACAATCATTAGTTAGTTTAAGGTGAGGACAGTTGTAAGGCTTGGGAAAGCAGGCATATTGAGGGCAAGAGAGTTCCCGAGGCTGGGTAGCTCTCTAAAGAAGGCATGGCCACTAAAGCTGTGTAGTTTAATTGGAGGAACACTCTAGTCAGAAAGTAATTATGATGATCAGAGAGTTAAAATAGGGACATAGAAATACTAAAGTTTAAATGCCTCAAAGTAACGAAGCAAAGAAATTTGAAGGGAATGTGTGGTGTCATGAGCAGCCAATGAAGAATGTGAAGTGAAGGTGTATATGGTGCTGAGATGAAGTTTTGATGAGAAGCGAATCAGTAATACTTTAAACAATCTGAAATTGAAGTGACTTTGAACTGAGCCCAAAAGAAGAGTAATACAAAGACTATGTAAAAGACTTAGAACTGGATTTGAACCAGTAAGGACTCATAAGTCATACTGCTGTTGAACTTGAAGTCCATCCAGGTCTTTATTTCCAGCAGACACAATCAGTACTATGGCCTGGATGGGAACTGGAACTGGATGGAATTTGAGGTAAAATGCTATTGGCTTGGCAGTAAGGTTCAAAATGCAAGATATTACCGGAAGTATATGAATTACAAAAAGCAGTGGCCCAAGAACTGATCCCTCATGAACCCCTTATGTACCAGGGGATATTGTATCTGTCAGATAAGAAGTGAACCGGTTCACAGTGTAGTGCGGATGATGCCTGTTCTCAGAGACTTTGTAAAAGAATACAGTGGCACCCAAAGTCAAAGGCTGAAACAAAACGACAAGGAAATCATTCAAGGACCAGAGCTATAGAGAAGCCAGGAACCATACTGGAAAAGCTTCATATATTTTACATATATTACGTATATAATTAAAAATTATTTCTTGAGTTGACAGGCAAGTGACTATAGTGACTATATTTTAAAGATCTAGACATAGTTTAGAGTATACAAACTGTAATCTATAGGTTTTTGTGTGCACACAGTATTATATTTACATATACAGCACACACACACACACACACACAGCGATAGTGAACTCAGATAAAAAAGGCTGTGTTTTAATAAACATCAGTTACGACTTTAAAGTGTCCTTTTTTTTCCTAATGTGACTGTCAGAATAGCTAATCTAAACACATTCTTCCTTTTACTGATAATGAAACAATTATTATTATTATTATTTTATTACCACAGATATACCAAGTGAGCCATTATGCATCACCATTATTGTTAGAACACATTTTTCTATATTTTTTTTTGGCAAATTGGACATTCAGTACATTTCTCCATGCACACACACAGGGGTGGGGTTGATATCAAAACAGGATGCAATATTGATTCTATATCCTGAAGCCTTTCCGTTAAGGACATCACAATAACAAAGCAAACTGCCCCCCTATGGTTTTGCTTTTGAAGTTTACACACACAATCTACTGCTGAGCAGAAGGCAGGAGTGTGTAGTAAATTTAAAGTGTGAGAGACAAAAAAAACTGAGAAAGAAAGAAAAATGTATAGCCAGTCACCAGTGCACAAGTGCAAAGCCAAGACAGTGCACAGGGCCTGTGGGACCCTGATGGATGTCTACACTCAAATCCCATCCTGCTCCAATCTTACCCGCTCACTACAGACTGTGAAGACTGTCATTCATCTTATTCTTGTTGACTTGGAGAGGCTCTAATGTAATCAGCAATAGAAACTGATTTGTTCTGCGTCTCACTCGTATGCTTCCTTTGAGAGATAGCAATATTGTTAATCCTTTTTTTTTTTTTTTTAGTTATAGTGTTCTCCAAGGTGAATTTCAGCTCACCTGGAAATGAAAGTCAAACGAAAGTACATATACCTTACATTTATAGGCCTGTAAATGTTGTGGACCATAGCCAAAAGCGCATTCCTAAACCCAAAGTTACAGTATATGGTTCACTGAGTAGTGAAAGCACCTGAGAGCAGCAATTGTGTGGCCAGTGACCGTTGTTGTTAAAATCCTGAAAGCACAGTTAATGTGCAATGGCTGACGATTGAAATTCAACTCACATAGTTAACCCTATTCGTAAAAAGAGCTGGTAAATGAGGTTTATGTTAATTATTGTCCAAGACCAAGCACTGATTACAACTTGCTAGAGAAGTATTCAGACACTTTATATAAAACACACACACACACACACACACACACACACACACACACACTGTATACATACATATAGCATATATACAGTGCCCTCCACTAATATTGGCACCCTTGGTAAATATGAGCAAAGAAGGCTATGAAAAATTGTCTTTATTGTTTAACCTTTTGATCTTTTGTAATATACAAAAATACTCGCCTCTCATGGATATCAAACAACTGCAAACACAACACAGGTTTATCTAAAAAAAACCTTTTGCTAAATCTTTGCTAAATATAGGTGTACAACAATTACTGGCACCGCTATGAATTCATATGAGAAAAATATATTTGAAGTAAATTCCCATTTATATATATATATATATATATATATATATATATATATATATATATATATATATATATATATATATATATATATATTTTACACCTGGGTGACTAGGAACAGGAAATTGTCCAACCATGACTTCCTGTTTCATAGGGGTAGAAATATGAGGTAACACATAGGCCAAATTCCCTTAGCCATTCATAACAATGGGTAAGACCAAGGAATATAGCTGTGATGTGCGGCAAAAGGTTGTTGAGCTTCACAAAATGGGAAGTGGCTATAAGAAAATGGTTTACTGACCACGAAATCAAGGTCCTGTCAAGGCCATCCCAGTCCCCTGACTTGAAACCCGTAGAAAACCTGTGGGGTGAACTGAAGAGGAGAGTCCACCATTGTGGACCTCGAAATTTGAAGGATCTGGAGAGATTCTGTATGGAGGAAGGGTCTCAGATCCCTTGCCATGTATTCTCCAACCTCATCAGGCATTATAGGAGAAGACTCAGAGTTGTTATCTTGGCAAAGGGAGGTAGCACAAAGTATTGTCTAAAAGGGTGCCAATAATTGTTGCACATCTATATTTAACAAAGTTTTTTTTTTTTGGATAAACCTGTGTTTTGCTTGCAATTGTTTAATATCCATGAAAGCAGAGTGTTTAAAAAAAATAATTTAAACAAAAGATCAAAAGGTTAAACAATAAAGACAAATTTTCATAGCCGCCTTTGCTCATATTTACCAAGGGTGCCAATATTAGTGGAGGGCACTGTGTATATATATATATATATATATAGGTGCCCAAGCCTGGTTCTGGTGACCTACCACTCAGGAGAGTTTACTTCCAACACACATTGGTCAAACACTTGGTCTAAGTTCCTCCTATAAGCACGGATATCTGATGTGTCCAATTACGGTTGGAACTAGGGCTGCAACTAACGGTTATTTTGATAATCGATTAATCTGTTATTTCTTCAATTAATCGATTAGTTGGATTAAAAGGCCAGTTTTTATCTTCTGTATTTAAAAAAAAAAAAAAAAAAATGTTATTTAACAGTCTGCCCAGTGTTGTCCTTCAAACATTGTGCAAATTGAAGGCTATGAAAAAGGTATTAAATGTATCTATGTGGGCTGTGCTATACATTATGCAAAGGATTTAAAAAAAAGATTAACATTATATTTTGAAAACAAAAAAAAAAAAAAAACTGATTGTCCACAAGCTTTAAAGCAGAAGTTAAATCACTATATTAAAAATGCTAAAAAATTAAAAAAAAAAAAAAAAAAAAAAAAAAAAAAAAAGCACAAACTAAGTGTTAACTGGTGAGAGGTTGATGTTCTGCAGTAACACACACATTCACTTGTTTGAACACAGTAACATGTTACTTTATTCTGTAAATGTATGACACTTCTTACATTTATATACAATTATGTTGTAACCACATTATAGTTACTGCTCTCATAAAAAAAAAAAAACACAATTACACTTGTTTGTAAATATAGCATCAAACAACATATTTGATCAAAATGAATATTATAATCAGAGTTATTGTACTTCCTTTCTATTGCGCGCTGTTTGATTGACGCGCATGCCCGGACTCGCGCTCATTCAGTGGAGTTTAACGGAGACTCACTTGCTGTCATCTGACACGACAAGCCACGTTAATACACTTACGAGTTTGTTTGAAGCGCTTAATATAAAACATTCTCATGTTTTGGACGACCCGGATCGTGCACTCTTCCCGCAGCAGCTCACTCTGTGAAGTGACGTCACTGACGGGGGTTATCCACAGTGACGTCACAGACCCAAATAATCCGTCATGAAATTCGTTGTCGATTATATCAATTATCGATTATTATCGATTTTATTGATTAGTTGTTGCAGCCCTAGTTAGGAATATTTCACACAACAAGCAGCAATCATGGTAAACGTGACGGAGCCTCAGGGACAACATTATACGCCAATTGAATTGAAAAAGCTACAGAGCCTTAGCAAATGCCTTAAACATCCGTGTCAGTACAATTGCTTCGATAGTATACAGGTGGAAAGTTCATGGAACCACAACCTAATTGTCCCTGGCCAGGTATGCCACGCAAGATTTACTTCTCTGCAAATGGTACTGGGACATTACACATCATCACAGTAAACATGAACGGAGTGATCCACTGGAACATATGTATTACAGGAGAATTTAATCTTATCGGGCAAGAAACCGAATCTGGGGTGATGATGGACATGACCCCAAACATGACCCCAAACGTACAGCCATAATAACTCAAGAAGGTCTTGCGTGGCCTAGCTCATCGTCTGACTTGAATCCTATTGAAAACTAATGGAGGATTTTGAAAATTTGTAACCTTGGGGAATTCAAGACGATTTGCTAAGACGAATGCTGCAGTATGCTAATTACTTCTTACCATAGACGTCTCAGTGCTCGAACAGCCAACAACAGCTACTAATATCGGCAATTTGTGGTGTCCGGATAGATTTTTCCACTATCAATTTTAAAGCTTTATTTACACTTGTGCACGCATATTTTCTTGTTCAGTCCAAAGTCAAAAGACATGCACTGGAAGTATATTAAAAAACCATAACAAAAATGTCAGAAGACATATTTATATATGCATAAAGAGCCTGCAGCCTTAGCCCAATACAAAAGGCACAGATTACATTCAAACAATTTTACGAGACTAGGAGAGCACCGTGCACCTCATACAACTACTGTACACAAATCTTCTGAAGAACACCCAAAAGACTGGAGAAAGAAAAGAAGCCACGGGAGAGAAGGATAATTAAAAAATAAACGGGTGGTAGAACAGCTGCAGTGTATAAAGCTGTGGTTAATTGCTTTTCAGGGTTGGGGCAGACAGAGCTGTGTGATGTCTGATGGCCTGAAAGAGACGGCTGAAGGTGAAGCAACACAAAGCACTATTCAATACAGTCAGATGTTTCTTCCCCAGGATAAGCAATTTTGCTTTGTCAACCTGACTGGAGCTGTAAAGTCATGTTTACTTGTGCAATCAAAGTTTGTGTGGGTGGGTGGGGGGTTATTTTGACTGATCGTCTTTATCCTATGATTCCAGGATGACAATGTCCTCATCCACAGGGTACGAGGGCTCAGTGAATGATTTGATAAGGATGAAAATGATGTACATCTTTTACTCAGCATCCACTTTAATAGGAACCCCAGCACACCTGTTCATTCATGCAGTTATCTAATCAGCCAGTCATGTGGCGGCGCCGCTACGCATAAAATCATGCAGTTACAACTCAAAAGCAAGAAATGTGGTCTCAGTGATTCTGACAGTTGCATGGTTGTTGGTGCCAGATGGGGTGGTTTGTGTATTTCCGAAAGTGCTAATCTACTGGGATTTTTGCACACAACGGTCTCTAGAGTTTACACGGTATGGTGTGAAAAACAAAAAACATCCAGTGAGAGGCAGTTCTGAGGGTGGAAATGCCTTGCTGATGAGAGAGGTGAAAGGCTCGTGTGACCGGAGTCGAATAACCACTCTTTACAACCACGGTGAGCAGAAAAGCATTCCAGAACACACAAAAAAGGCAGAAGATCACATCGGGTTCCACTACTAGTAGCCAGGAACAAGAATCTGAGGCTACAGTGTGTACAGGCTCACCGAAAATGGACAGCTGAAGATTGGAAAAACATCACCTGGTCAACATTCCCCATTCTGAAGTTTGCTGAATCTCTTGACCTGTACATGTATGATTTTTTTTTCTTTTGCATTGCACTAATTGGCTGGATTGGATAATTGCATGAATAAGAAGGTGTACAGGTAAAGGTAATAAAGTGGCCGGATGAGTATATATACACATATTTCACCAACTCAGGAGGATACACACTCCAGCGTGTCTTAAGTGAGATGACATATGGAAGTTATGAGCATAATATTTCTTGGCTCCATTACAGAAGTCCCTACATTTACTACTCCCCAAATGCCAATCATCACCATCAGAAGAAAACAAACAAGCTGCTCCGAATTCAGCTTAGCAGATCGCATTCCACTGACACTATCGATCCACATGGCTTAAGAGCACATGGGGGTAAAAAGCACTCACAAACTCACTCAAGTGGTGCAGTTAAGTGGTCACGCTAACTGCTTGCTTATGCTTGGCATGTCAGGAATGACCACTACGGTTGGGGGGGGGGAGTCTTTTTGGATCGTTCAGCTCAGTTTGTTTATCCAGATCATTTTGGCTGAGATAAATCTTGAGATAAGAGCGAATGGCAAAGTCACTGGGGCACAGTGCTTCAGCTGGCAAAGCAATAAAGCATGGCCGTGTTCGTGGGGCAGAGCCAAGAGCTTACCTTAAGCTTCAATCAAGCACTGAAGACAGGCAGAGTTTCTCAAACTTCAACAAGGTTACAAGGCACAGACACAAACTGCTTTTTCTGTTAGTGGAGAGGCGCCTGTGTTTTCACTGCAAATAGACTATCAGATAACTATACAGTAAAGAACACATGTAACTGATATACAAGAATTTGACGCCAGAGTTTTTTTTTTTACTTTCAGTGGGAATACGTTTGGGCGATTGGGCGATTCTGCGTACATTCTACAGGAAGTTACGTAGTACGTTCATTCATTTTCAGTAACAGCTTTATCGTGGAGTGTTGGTGGATCTGAAGCCTATTTCGAGAACAAGGTGGGAATACACCCTGGATTAGACACCAGTTCATCACAGTGCACCATGCACATACTCATTCATATCTAGGGGCAATTTAGAATCATCAAACCACCTACATGCATGTTTTTGGGGGCTGGTAGGAAAACGGAGAACCCAGAATCCACACAAACATGATGAGGGCATATGAAACTCCAAACGGACACCTATCTGAGCTCAGGATCAAACCAGGGACCCTGAAGCCTTGAGGAGGGAAGTTATCAGTCTCTCCAGGATTTTGCGTTCACAGAAATTAACGTAAAATCAAGGAAACGCTGCAATATTCGCAGGAGCATTTATGACTTTTATTAAATTTTTTATTACCACAGATTTTCTGCAGACGCATCATGTGAGATCATCACAATGAGCATTCAGCCAAAGCCCCCTTTGATTCATAGGTGTCGAAGGTGAGTACAGCTAAAAGGTCTCATTTACCAACAAACATCACTGCCAAAGACCATGCAAAATAATTTCGTGCGATTTTTGCGATTTTACCAATTCGAGTAGTTTTCTGCAAAAAAAAAAAAACTAAACAAAAACTCCACAAATTGAAACAAGCCGCAGCAAAAGCAAGCATTTTTGGCCGGAACAATCACAATAAAACTCGGTGAAATCCTGTGTAGACTGTGTTATGTAGTTTGTCTGGAACTCAATTCAGGAACACACACTGGTGACCAATCTAAAATGGTGAAAAATCACTGAACACAAGGTAAGTACTGGACTGACCAATATGGAACGATGCTGTCTGTACAATCAGGTAGCAAGTTAGATTTATCCAATTAAGACAGTCAGCTAGCTTGCTAGAGAACTTAAATCCATTTGTACGTTTTCATCTTACTTGTCTGTAGCATCTAATTCATTTGTGCATTTTTAAGATGTTCGCAAGTTTCAATTTCAATATTAGAATCTTTTCTTAAAATTCTAAAAATCTAAAAGCGTAAAATCTTTTCCACTTTTTTTTTTTGACTGCATGAGGGATTTCCCATGATTCAAAGCAGGAAATCTCACTATACAGTTGAACGCATCTTCAGTATAAGAAGCAAAAACATGTTTACAGATGTATCAATGGTTACAGTTTTTATTTTGGACAGATCACCAGTTTCAAATTGTACCCCACTTGCACACTCAGGTGTAGCCTGTCTGTTCCCCCTAGTGGTGTCGACGCCGGCATCTACAGTCTGCCTATTGTGCAAAAATAGCTTTCGTATCAAGAAAATAGCCACGATATCAACAAAAGCTTGCATGCCATCTTTCAAAGTAATCAGTTACCTGTAAGTTATGAAATTCGAGCACTCAATAACTGAACAGAAGTGTCGCCTCAGCACTTGTTTACAGTCTGCCGGAACTCCCCACGTAACGTTTACCATCAAAACAATAAAATGCAGCTGATGGGTAGAAACAACAGTTATATCATAGTTTATTTAGTAAAATGAAACATTTTAAAACCAGGATCTATACTAAACAAAATTATAAACGCAACACTTTTGTTTTTGCCCCCATTTTTCATGAGCTGAACTCAAAGATCTAAGACTATTTCTATGTACACAAAAGGCCTATTTCTCTCAAATTTGTTCACAAATCTGTCTAAATCTGTGTTAGTGAGCACTTCTCCTTTGCCGAGATAATCCATCCACCTCACAGGTGTGGCATATCAAGATGCTGATTAGACAGCATGATTATTGCACAGGTGTGCCTTAGGCTGGCCACAATAAAAGACCACTCTAAAATGTGCAGTTTTATCACACAGCACAATGCCACAGATGTCGCAAGTTTTGAGGGAGCGTGCAATTGGCATGCTGACTGCAGGAATGTCCACCAGAGCTGTTGCCCGTGAATTGAATGTTCATTTCTCTACCATAAGCCGCCTCCAAAGGCGTTTCAGAGAATTTGGCAGTACATCCAACCGGCCTCACAACCGCAGACCACGTGTAACCACACTAGCCCAGGACCTCCACATCCAGCATCTTCACCTCCAAGATCGTCTGAGACCAGCCACCCGGACAGCTGCTGCAACAATCGGTTTGCAAAACCAAAGAATTTCTGCACAAACTGTCAGAAACCATGTCAGGGAAGCTCATCTGCATGCTCGTCGTCCTCATCGGGGTCTCAACCTGACTGCAGGTCGTTGTCGTAACTGACTTGAGTGGGCAAATGCTCACATTCAATGGCGTCTGGCGCTTTGGAGAGGTGTTCTCTTCACGGATGAATCCCGATTTTCACTGTACAGGGCAGATGGCAGACAGCGTGTATGGCGTCGTGTATGGTTTTCGGACCCCCCGGACCCCCCAATACAGTAAAACTGCACATTTTAGAGTGGCCTTTTCTTGTGGCCAGCCTAAGGCACACCTGTGCAATAATCATGCTGTCTAATCAGCATCTAGATATGCCACACCTGTGAGGTGGATGGATTATCTCGGCAAAGGAGAAGTGCTCACTAACACAGATTTAGACAGATTTGTGAGCAATATTTGAGAGAAATAGGCCTTTTGTGTACATAGAAAAAGTCTTAGATCTTTGAGTTCAGCTCATGAAAAATGGGGGCAAAAACAAAAGTGTTACGTTTATAATTTTGTTCAGTATATTTTGAAACACGTCTGTCCCTTCATTTGTGAGTAGTCATGGGTGTGCAGTGCTTACATTTGGGGACAGTAAGACTTAAATTGAATTAGTAAACAAAACAGGAAATGACCCTACTTTGCCCTCTGAACAAAGGCAAGATATAGTGTAATATAGTGTGTGTGTGTGTGTTTGTGTGTGTGTCTTCACTTCATCACGATGTCATCCCCCTTATTCACGCTCTGCTGCACCGTTTCCGAACTAGACTCAGCTCAACTCCACTGAGGTTTAATCTCTTCACTGCCACTTCTTTCAAAGCGTGTCTGTAATATCGGCTCTCGCCTCTCCTCTCGCCTCTTTCACACACTACCTTCGCCATTGACATCGCCATTTGAGCAAGGCACACAGTTTATACAGCCAGGGGAGTTAGACGAGTGTACCTGTGAACTGTTTGAGGTTTTCCTTTATATCTGACCAGTGATCGGTTTCCGTTATCCTAGGCAGTGGATAAAAATGAATTAAGGAAGCTGGCTTGTTTTCTGTTCAGACACAGGAGCTTCAATAGTCAGACGCTATACTTTCAAAATGATTGGCAGTACGAGTGAAAAGCATGGGTGAGTAATATGACAAGAATATATTACAATATACAGTGGGTATAGAAAAGAATCACCCCCCTTTAAAATAATCACATTTTGTTGCTTTTCAGCCTGAAATGAAGACAGACACAGTTTATGTTTTATCCAGCTGTATTTACTCAGTGCAACTTATAACATCAGTAAATACAGCTGGATAAAACAAAAACTGTGTCCGTCTTCATTTCAGGCTGAAAAGCAACAAAATGTGATTATTTTAAAGGGGAGTGATTCTTTTCTATACCCACTGTATGAAGACATTTCTACACACTATATGCATCGTGATATGTAGTTTTTGCAATATCTCAGTGAGGTGGACAAATAGGTAGTTGCCTGGCAGTCCAGTAGGTTTACACACCAGAAAAAAAAAGGGGGCGGGGGGGATAAAACCTTTTTTTATTGACTTTCACAAAACATATGCTTTCATCTGGTGTATGTAAACATAATGCTACTCGTTCTGAATCTCATCGCCTGCTGCATCTAGTTGACATTAGAACGATTTTAACTTTTATTAATTAATTAGGGAATGCAGATGACATGCAATCTTATATATAACCGAGCGTTATAAAGTTTGGCGCAAAGCTGTCATGTAACTCTCCTGCTTACTACACATGATTAAATATGTTGACAGAAAATAAAGACGCTAGCTAGACTTTCTTGTATGTGTGAAGTGAGGAAGGCATACCATGGCTCATAACCTAAACATCTGAGCCTTGAGTCTAAATTCCTCAATCATAAACTCGTTCATTTCCCTTAGTGTGTATTAACGCACATAATTTCCAAACTAACTCGTCATACGTTTTATATTACTCTAGCTACTACTTCTTAGCATAGACAGATCTTGGCAAAACAAGGCCCAAAACATAGGACTGTGCAGCACACTGGAGTGTTTACTTGCCCGGTGAGCTAGCTAATGGATTTATGATTTATGATTTGTCCACAGAAAATACTTTTTAATCAGAACCTGAACTTCGGATTCTCTTAATTACGGCTCCAAGAACAGGAAACGGAACAGTACGAGAAAAGTCATCTCTACTGTAACACTTCATGTCTTGTATCCATTTGAACCTCGTGTAACTATTATTTCTCAAAGGGGTCAAACAGACATAGCAAAGGTCTCAGTCTGGCTTCTGAGGGGTCAGAGCATTGTGGGTAATGCATCAATATTAGAATGTATAAAAGACGGCCAGGGTGCAGCAATGGAAGCCATCAGGAATGCATTACGCTGTCGGAAGGCCATTAAAGAAGCAATTACAGGGCAAATGGAGTCTGTCAGCAATCTCCATTCCAGCTTGGCCAAATGAGCAAAGACCTGCAATTAGACATTTAGCCGCGCTGCCTGTCGCTGCGCACTGACAAGAGCCGAGCTGAGAGAACACAGAGAGCTGAGCATCAGGATGCAGCTGGCATGCGTTGGGGATGCATGCCTCGCATTATCAGCTACCAAACAGCACCTGACTACTCACCTATTTAATACGATCAATCCAATCATCACCAGTTATAATCATTAGAGTTACAGAAGGAAGGACATAACCTAGGGGAAGTTCAGAGTTAAGCAAAGGACTATGAATGCCTGGGAAATATTCTATAGTCTTTAGGGCTTATAAGCTTTCTGCCTAGTCTTGGTTTGCAGGAGCTTATTTTTCACATGAAATAAGAGCTGTGGTGCTCACACTGTGTGGAGCGACAATCTATCCTGCACTATCCTATCACTGCAGCGAATCTGCCAAGTGGCTTGCCAAGATGTATTGATGAATGCATTTTAAATGAAGTTAGCTTTACACATACTCCCCCTTCCATGCCTCTTCTATCTCTCTACCTTCCAATTGCAGCCCAATCTCTTGGAAAAACACCATGCATTTTTCATGGGAAGTGGCAGAGGAAAAAAAAAAAAAAAAAAATCTCATCATTAATCTTGGTTCAAGGGAGTCATGGAATAGACACTGATCAACATGGATAAAGAAATCTAGCAAAATTCCTTAAGGCCCCCTTCATTGTGATCTACAACTTACCCGATTCGATTTTTATCTACTCACCAGCTACATGGTTTTCTTTGCAGAAGAAGAATGTACGACACAGAGAGGTTGGCGTGTTCAGGAAAGCAATCTAAGATGTCAATGAACATGATTCGTGGACAAAAGAGAGGACTTCGGTGTTCTATTAACTGAGACTTGTGCTCTCAGAGTCGCATCCATCCTAGCATGAAGGAAGCTCTCAGTGAATTATCTTTATAGTGTTTATCATGTTCTGGATACTGACCATTTAGGTGCAATTTACATTCATTCATCAGTTTCAGTAAGCATGTCATCCTGTTTAGGATTGCAGTGGATCTGGAAAACGGGGCAAGAAATGAGAATACACCCTGAATAAGATGCCACCATGCACACACACACACACACACACACACACACACACACACATTCACATGCTCATTCACACCTAGGGGCAATTTAGTGGAGCCAGTTCAGTGGCGGGAAATGGGAGGACACTCATACTGAGATGGGAAGAACATGAGAAACTCAAAGGTAAATTTCTGTACTAAAACACATAATGGTGCATAGACTTACTGGATAACCTATAGGTTTCTCCAGGATTACTGAAAAATTGCCTAATATTTTCTTGTAGTAGTAAACAGAGGACCGGGCAACTCCTTCAGCCTACTAACCAATAAACTTGGAGATGACACACTGAAATCGAGAGGCCAATAAGCCTTTTACATCGCAAACACCAAGACTTTCTCTCTAAGTTAATTCCATTAGGGTAAATGTAATAAACACACCGACACCAAAATGAGTGACTGAGGCCGGGGTGGAAAAGGGACAGGTTGGAGGCGCTGAAGGATGATTTACATGCTGGGTCAGTCTTGGAAGCTATTCACAATTTTGTATGTGTGTGTGTGTGTAGACTTTATAAGCATAGTTATTTCCCTATTCATATCACAGCGCAAGAGAACCATTTTACCAACAGAACGCAGGGCAATTTACTCTTTGTAAATAGCTTTGTGTGATCCCATGTACACATATGTGTATATAACGAGAGGTACGTAGGTGTGTGGATATAGCTACGGCATTCCAAACAGGATCGAACACACACACAGGAGGAACTACACAAGCTGAAATAACACATCGGAATAACTGTATACTGTATATAATGGTGGCTTTGCAGACAATGCAGTAAGAGGAGCAAATTAAGATTTAAGTACTTCCATGATCACTTGTATATACACATCACGCAATTACCCCCCCCCCCCCTTTTTTTTTGTTTAAAGTGAGTCTCTCGGTGTTCCAGTAAAAGAGAAAAGTCAGGTCTCGGAAACAATACGCTACCATTACCAGCACTTTTGATTCAGCGTTCTCTAATCCAGTACAGCCTTTAATGAGAGCTGGTGATGGTGGGGAATTCTAGACCCTTGCCATTTGAAATTCTCTCTTTTTCTAAATAAATGAGTTCTCTTGAAAACAAGTGAGTGTGCATAATGGAAAGCCCAACCCAAACCCAGAGGTTTTAAATGAGGTGAATTCTAAGGCTCTTAAGAGCAATTACCACAGCAAGCTAATGACTCTTTACACTGGGAAATGGTGAATGGTGCATACTGTGTTTGAGCCCAAGTGAATGTACTCTCTTTCACTCCTTTATCAGGCTTTAGCACTGAATTGTATTACATTTGGAGTAGAGGAAGTATGAATGACGGCAGTGTGTGTCTGTAGGTGGGTTGTGCAGGAGCAGTAGTGAGAGAGAGAGAGAGAGAGAAAGAGAGAGAGAGAGGGACTTGTCAGTACTTCTCAATATCACTTTGGAGCCAATACACTGCGCATTTCTGTGTTCACCCGGCTCGAACACGCATGATTCAATTCATCGCTTAATTGCATTTCTTAGCTGAGAATGGTGTGATGAAGTGAGGAAAATATGCATCTCCTGCACTCTGCGTCTGAGAACTCCAGGCATTCGCATGTAAAGACAGCTTAGACTGCAAACTCAGCAAAATTCTACAGACCTGGTCCACGTGGAAAATATGACTCTCTATGAAACTAGAAATATTTACTAACTCTGTTTCGGTTGGGCGGGGTCGGTCCATGTATGAAGAGAGTAAGCAATATCGAGCGACACGCCCGAAGCACAAACACACACACACACAGACACACTCACCTCTCATCAATGACCTTGCTGTTCCGCATCCAGCGAATGACAGGGAGTGGGAAGCCCTTCACCACACATGGCAGTAGCACCGTCTCTCCTACCGGCTTGGACACAGCAGACGGGCCCATTAGGACTTCCATTCTCTCATCAACAGCAGAATCTGAGGCACAACAGAGGTCTTCAAATGCTTTGTAATGTACATCTTTATAATGTAGCTTTCCTCTTACACAGTGAATTGAACATGATGTAGGTTTCTATTTAGACAGAAAAAAATCTTTGGTAAGATGAAATACTTTAAAATCCTTGGCTTGGAATAGCTCTGGGGTACATCTAAAGCTGAAACACTCGCTTTCAGTGAAATTCGCACTTTGAGTACTACTAGGAGTGAGTATTGTAACGGTGAAGTTTATAGGAACTAGGCGTCGCATAAACTAGTCGACTCATGCGTTCACTAGTCAACTGGATGGATGCTACTGAGGCCGGAGCTGAACTTGGCGATTAAACAGTCGAGTCGTCATTAGCCTCGAAAAACCTCCCAGTCATTGCTATAGATATAGAATCCTCCATCAAAGGAAGGCTTGTCATCAAGTTATAAGTAGGGCTCTGATGATGGACATGAGCTTCCATGAATCAAAGATTTCGGCTGAGAAACCAGGTCATCATAAACGAGTGTAAAATGACACCGATATATTATTTGGCATATTTATTGCACTGATTTATTTTCATCATTAACAGTGAAGCCTAAAGGATTGAATGTAATTTGTAGCCTGTATTTTATTATATTTTTCAAATAGCCTGACAATAATCCTGAATCAGGTTTTGCTTTAAATATGGAATGATGACCACTTTTTGAGTACTTTCTGAAAATTACACATTACAAATGCATTTGTTCAGTATTGTTACCTGGCAAAAGCTCTAGCTGAGCATTTTGGCTCGTCTTGGCTGGCCCAAGTCCCTCTATGACGCATCGATACACACCGGCGTCGGCCTGTGAGGCGTTGCTGATCACCAGAGCCGCATGGGGCAGCTTTACCAGCCGCGTGTCCGTCTCTACAGCCTGACCGTTCCTCTGCCAGTGCGTGAAGGGAGCGAGATCCGGACTCACCTCACAGATTAGCACCTCGTTACCCCCAGGATGAGCAGACACACTCTCTGGTTGGCTGGAGAAATGCGGCAGACCTGCAGTGCAAAAAAAAAAAAAAAAAAAAAAATGCTCTGAATCAGAATACAATTGCTAATAGGAGCCATTGTTCTGTCAACCTGAGCTAACAAAAGTAATGTGCATTGCATTTTTTCAAAATGTCTGTCGAAATGACAAAACCAAACCAAAGAAAGCTTTGCTGATGAACAAATAACCACAAATGTCATTAACATTACTCTAAGAATAACAATAGCACAAACATTTTAACTGATTGCATATAACCTGCTTGAAGCCGAACTCGAAACCTTCGGCATCAACAGGGATGCCTCTGCCACCAACAAGTCTACTCCTTCTTGTTACTAATTTGTTTGCCAGAAATACCCTTAAAATATACTTCAAACACGAAGGAAGCTATTGAAGAAAAACTATGTTTGGGTCACACTGCTGCTGAGGACGGCCCCACATGGACAGCCTAAAGATCAATGAGATTACTGTGGATAGTACCACTCAAAAACCATGAAGATGGCTTTGGACTGTAATTGATACATACAGTTTTACTACGATGACTTAGGACTACAATTGCCGCAAACAGTTTTGCACTCAAGTCTCCATCAGTGAACAGTCGATAACTTCAACAAAATAGACTTCATGTAAAAACTATAATGGATTTCCTGGTTACACAATTGCACTATTTGACCATGTAGTACACAGTTATAGAAGGGAATTATTTACAATCTCACTATCCGATGTCACCCAGATGAGGATGGGTTCCCTTTTGAGTCTGGTTCCTCTCAAGGTTTCTTCTTCATGTCGTCTCAAGAAGCTTTTCTTGCAACCTTCACCTCTGGCTTCCTCATTAGGGATAAATGTATACATTTAAAATGTATAATCCTGAACTGGTGATGCATGGTGACTTAGTGGTTAGCACATTTGCCTCATACCTCCAGGGTCAAGCGTTCGATTGCTGCCGTGGCCACGTGTGTGCGGAGTTTGCAGGCTCTCCCCGTGCCTCTGGGGGTTTCCTCTGGGTACTCTGGTTTCCTCTGGAGTGTATAGTGTTTTACTCCAAAGCCTCAAGCAATAGGAATACTCACATTGGTACATTCAGGGTTTCAATGCGAACATTATACATTACATTTCCCTAAACTTTGGCAGTGGTGTTAATGATCATGCTCATGGGCAGTGGGCAATATGGAAAAAGTTTCATTTCATGACATTTATAAATGTTTTCAGGAAAAACAGTAAGATGATGGAGATTTGAACAAGTGGCAGCAAGGGGAAAAAAATCCTCTGAGCAAAGATTCATTTGGTTTCATCAATATCTCTTAATTTTCTTTATATAGAATTTGGGAAACATTTGGAACAAACAGAAATCCAATCAGCTACTAGCTACTAGTTAATATAATTATCAGTGTAGTTATTCAGACGATTCCTGTGACAACCCCAGAAAAATGAGTCTTGATTTGATTTAGCACAGTTTTAATAGATTTTAATAAAGAAGAGTATAAACTGTAAGAAGAGGCATAAACTAAAAGTGAGAATTGTATATGGCAGCGAACACACACTTAGACACGTTTTTCACTGTTCTTATAATAATGACACACGAGTGCAAGCCACTCTGTAGAAGCGCTGCAAAATAAAAAAACTAAAAACCCAGGAGTGCACTTTTGGGAGGTGAGGTTTATAATGGACTATTTATACTACTCCAGTAGCACTTTATTCTTTAATAGCTCTGCTTATTGTGCCACTCTACAGACGTTTAAATGTAGGGCCTGTGGGAGCCCAAGTGACGCCCTAATGTTTTTACCGCCTGTTTGTTTCTCTCTGCTGGTTTGGGGGTTAGTCCAGGTGACAGACCGAAGGTGTGTGGGTGTGAATCCGCATGGTGGGTTTGTGAATCTGGCTTGCAACCAATGAGATGCTGCTAGATCCTTTGTGCACAGGAAGTAGCAACAGAAGTGTCCACAACAGGAGAAATGCAGCTCTGCTACTGGATACAGTACGAAACTACTACAGACCACACTCATCTTATACACGCTACACAGAGAAGTCTGTACTGAGGTGGAACAACGGCGTAAACATCTCATCAGGCAGACTGACGAGCTCAAAATATACAAATAGAAACGAGGTTTAGAGGAAAGTTGAAAGAAACAAGTTATAAACAGACGAACTGCCGAAACCAGAAATGCAAACACAAAACACAGAGAATCTGTTGAAGATGGCAGAAGAACAGTGAAGTTCCTACAGTCTGAGAAAAAGCCAAACATCTGGCTCCACTGCAGTGACGCATCAAAAACTGCACTGTGGGTCTTCTGGTCTCCATAAAGCGAATATTTATTCATTCTTTGGATTCCAAGGGGCTCATAAATGTGTGGGCACACACAAAGTCCCTGAAGCCCCTGTGCTGCTACTGTAGTTCTGACTGTCGGTCTCAGGTAAAGAGGAAACCTAAGTGTGAGCGTATGGGCATGCCTCCTCCCGCCACACACCCACACACACAGAGGGAGATCATTAAACACAGCCTTGGGCTACTCATTGCCTGGGGGGAGGCTTTCAGCTCTAACAACAAGCACACACACGCAAGTTGTTACAACGCTGGCCTACATACTGTATTTCACAGTGAAAACTCTGAAGATATAATGGAGAGCCTGTATCTGAAGGACCTTCTAACATATTCAATTCCTTTTTAATTATCAAGCCTTTAGTAAAGAATGACCCCTCTTTGTAAACAGGATTTTGTTATTGACTCTATTTCATTATACCTTCAATGTATAAACCATGCCTGCTGCCCACTATGCATATTTCTGCTCAAGCAAACTAAAAATCGATTTGGTTAGTTTCAAGCTCGAAACGGGGAGCTGAATCAGCAAGAACTCGAGTGGGACTGCAGAAATGATTTGAACCAATAACTGATGGAACCCATATCATTTCTCCATATCGCCCTCTTGACTAAAAAAAAAAAAACAACAACACTTCTCTCATGGGGTTTCACTATTTGGCACCTATTTACTATAGTACATGTATCTATAACCACATACTGTTTAAAGCTGCAGTATGTGGTTTGGGACAAAGCAGAACAAAGTAGCCTAGCTATCATTTTGACAGGGTTTTGGATAGGCTTGTGCGATATAACGATATTATCGTCATCAATTATCAAAAGAAAGTAAGTAAGTAAGGTTTAAGAGAAGATTTAAAAATGGCTAAAGACGGAGCGGACCTCACATGAAAGGGGAAACTGTCCCAGAGTTTGGGACCAACCCCAAAAAAAGGCTCGATCACCCTTTGTCTTAGTACGACAACAGGGGACAGATAAAAGTTGATTACAGGATCTTAGTGTTCTGGTAATTATATTACCAGAACTGCCAACCTTATTGAATTTTGCATAGGAGCTCTGTAAAAACAGACTTGTATGAGAGATGCTACTGAAAAAATTCAGCCAAAAAGAAAGAAAAAAAGAAATAGGACAAAGATATCGAACAAAAAAAAAAGATGAAATAGGATTACAACGAAGTGGCCGATCTAACACTTAGCAGATGTTAATTGTGATAATAAATAAGAAAGCGAATAAATGTACTGTTTTTTTTGGTTTGTTTTTTTTTAACTGCCACTCTTCTGCTCAACACTGAGCAGCATCAACAGAGAAAAAGCCGGCCATGTGAACATTAGACAACTGATTTCTAAAAGGATTACATCGAAATGAGGGGTTATTGTTTTTGTATTTTTTTTTCTTTGCTGCGTATTACTGCAAAATCACTTAAAAATCCACCATCCAGCTGAGTTTTCGCTATTGCCACAGTTCCTGACTGCACAGCTGATCAGCTGATAATGTTATTATGCGTCCCTTCCTCTCCTTAAAGCTGAAATTGTGGAAATATGCTTTTTCCTGTTTTTTATTTTTTTAGAGTAACGGTTCTGGACGATTAACTTGTTTATCTCGATATTTGAAAATGGAAAACCGTGATCAGGGAACAATCAATATCGCACAAGCAAAGCTTGGGCTAATATATGCTTCCTCCTAGACTATGCCACCACATGCTTATGCCACGTCACTGGGCACAGACTGAACACTCTAAACAGCCCTCTTCCTTACACATGAGCTCACAGATGCCCACAGCTGGTTAGTACGGATGTGCCTTCTGGCTAATTATAAAAGTCAAATATCCATAACTATGAACTAGGAGTAAGAAAAAATGACTTGTTTGGTATAATCATAAAGTATAATTTTGCAGTTAAGGTTTCCTCCAGTCGGTAGTGCATGCTTATGTGTTTGACAGATAAAACATGTAGAAATAATAAATACACATATTAAAGGCTTTACTGAATGTCAGCTCAGTATTTCAGCCTGCAGTCTTACTCCAGCAGCGCACTCTGGCATCTGTTAAAATGTTAACTGCCACAGGGTTTAGGAGTGAAAATCTCTGGATTAACAAACTTCATGTAATCACGGTAACAATCCGGGTTCATAGTAATCTGACATTAAGTACAAATAATTGCACCTTATAGTTACTAATGCAGCGAATGATTCCACTAAATGCGCCGTGTGAGACACAGCGTACCCGATTTGCCTCCTTGTCATTTAAGGCTTTTAACAAAGTTGTACTGGTGTTATTGGAAATCCCCCCCCCCCCCCCCACACACTCACAAGCTTTTCCTCTGACCATCCGCTCCCACTTACATGAGAGTAAAAACTGCAGTTGAAGTTTTAGTCCCAATGCACACCTCTAACTCACACACCACATCAGTGCTGCTCTCTGCATCATCACACTGCTAGACACTGCTTTTCTTGCCCATATTTTCCTCGCAGACTTGATGTGGACCCAGGGTATAACAAATACACAAAGAGTGATTTCAGTATCGAATACTGCCGTCTCAAATGGTCAATCGAATATTTAAATACCCGTGTACTCCCACTGACTAGTGTTGCTCTTATTGACGTGGGAAGACTAATGGCTGTGGCATCATCGGGACCCGATGATCTTTCTTTACACCACAGAATGAAAATGCTCAGCTTGGCCAAAAAAAAAAAGTCAAATCTACTGTAGAAACCTTAAAGGTGCATTTCTTACTAGTACAGATAATGGGGATAATTATGTAGAAATGATCAAATATATGATGATAATAGCGTAAGCCATTTTCACAGAAAAAGTATATTATGTAACTGATTTAAAAAAACAAAAAAACAAAAACTTGTTCTGAAACCTGCCTTCCAGTCCGGAATGCTGGTTTGTACTCAGATTGGCCTCTTGTTAGTCATTTTATAGACACGCCCCTAACGTCCCTTTACATCCTTTTAAATCATTATGAGAATTTTGCATGTGTATATGTAATGAGTAGTAACTAAGCATTCAAGCAGCTGAACGTCCACATGTGCTTGAAAGTGATGTTATGATAGCCCTTGCTAAAGATAACTCTAGTTGGCATGCTAACTCTAGTGGAACCACCATAAGTTGGGAGGGCGGAGCTTTGTATGCATGGATGGAAATTGCGGCGGGCTCAGTGAGTAAAAAAAAAAGAGTCATTCAAATTTTATTCAGCTCTACCCATTTAAACCCATTAGAATCCTCCATCCATCCATTTTCCATACCGCTTATCCTACACAGGGTCAAAGGGAGCATGGAGCCTATCCCCAACCCCATCGCAGGGCACAGTCGCTCACACACTCATACAATTTTAGAGATGCCAATCAGCCCACAACGTATGTCTTTGGACTGGGGGAGGAAACCGGAGTACCAAGAGGAAACCCCATAAGCACGGGGGGAACATGCAAGCTCCCATGCACACTGGGCAGGAACCGAGCCCCCAACCTCAGAGGTGCGAGGCAAACGTGCCCCATTAGTAAGAACACTATATTGCAAAGGTTTCCAAGTTGAGCATTTCAGGAAGCTAACTATCCAAAGAACTGCAGAATCTCCTTTGCAGAACCCATTTTATCATAGTGTGGTGCAGATGAACAAAAAAAGCAGAAAAATAAAACACTGATTGCTATTAATGTCGTCTTCTTTCCTGTGCTGATTTACTGAAAATTCAACAGGCTCAATCAGTGCTGATGAATCTAGTGCCAATGGTGCAGGACAGGTTACAAAAAAACTGTGCATGGCTTTCAGTCACCAGTGATAGTTGGCCTGCTGGGCCTTTATACTGCAAGCATGTTGTGCAGCTTTTTCTGTAACCTTCTGGCTGACATTCCACCTCTGTTTCCACCTCTCTCAGCTTCTCTCTTTCCATCTTCCCTCAGCAAACAGGCAGAAAAGAAGCCCTTCAGACACCTAGCTCTCACACCTTGACCTCAGATGGATGCTGGCAGGTAAACTGACAGTGATATCTGTTGCCACTGACAAATATTTGCCAGAATATTACCACCCACAATCGTTCGTCATCAGGTTTGCTTGGTCCTAATCCTGTAACCGGCCAAGCTGGCCACAGTCAGAGGAACAGTGTCCCTCTGATCCTGGTGTCTGGGGTGAGGGGTTTGGGTTGTAGCTCAGGCCAGGACCTCACACACTCACCCAACCCCAGCGTGGGGAGAGCAAACAAAGCTTAGCGTGAGAGCACACAGTCACCATTCAGCACTGAGAACGGCAAGTAAACTGTGAGGACCACACAAAAGCACACTGCTGCTCTATAGTAAAGTGAGGATAGGAAAGCTTAGCATTCAAAGCTTACCAATAAAGATCATGACTACTTACACTTGTGTAGTTGGTATTATAGCGAATTTATACAGGCTTTATAGCTTTTTAAGGCTTGGCCCATCTATATTTCCCTCACTGTTTCTCATATGGACGATACTTCACCTGCCTATCCTCAAGTATGGGTTTTATTTCAGTCCGGCAAACAGATCAATCCCCATGTGTGGCATTAAACCAATAAACACCCAGCACCCCATGGCGGGTCCAGACATGAATTGCTTACTCTTGTATCCAAGTATCCAAGCAATCCATAGATAAGAAATAATCCACAGATACTAATTAACATCCACTAAGTAATCCATAGATACTAAATTATGTTCATGGAGTAAACCATAAATACTAAATAATCCATAGATACTAAATAATCCATGGAGTAATCCATAGATACTAAATAATCCATGGAGTAAACCATAGATACTAAATAATCCATAGATACTAAATAATATCCATAGAGTAATCCATAGATACTAAATAATCCATAGATACTAAATGACCACTGAGTAATCCATAGATACAAAATAAATATTCATAGAGTAATCCATAGATACTTAATAATCCATAGATTCTAAATAATATCCGTGGAGTAATCCAGAGACGCTATATAATATTCTTTGAGTAAGCCATCAATACTGAATAATAATCTGTAGGATGAATAAACCGGACCTTAAGGATGTTAGCCAATTCCATTCTTCCATTATATTAAAAAGAGCAGCTGCTTAGTATTCTTACCCAGTTGACTTCCCTTTACATGGTGGTATATGAAGGTGTTATTACCAAGAGTTAACCTACGCCTCAACATAAGAGAATAAGAAGATAAGGTCGTCTGTAACTGGCAGTCCGCTATAACTTGCACAACTCTCACAGTATGCTGTGAATTCACAGCATTACACCATTAATTTCAAAATACTTCTAGATTAAATATTTAATGAACTGGCTACAACGGCCCAGTGTATTAACTATTTAAAAAATCTTCAAGTCAAACAGAGACAGAGGGAGAAAAAAGAAAGACTCGAACAACGTACACTCAAGCACTTTATTAGGAACACCTGTACACCTACGCATTCATGCAATTATCCAATCAGTCAATCATTTGGCAATGCAATGCATAAAATCACACAGATACGGGCCAGCAGCTTTGGGTAATGTTCACATGAAACATCAGAATGGGGGGAAATGTGATCTCGGTGATCATGATTCTGACTGTGGCATGATTCTCTAGAGTTAACTCAGAATGGTGCAATAAAGAAAAAAAACATCCAGTGGGCAGCAGGTCTGCAGACAGAAACGCCTTGTTGATGAGCGAGGTCAATGGAGAATGGCCAGACTGGTTTGAGCTTACAGAAAGGCTACAGTAACTCAGATAACCACTCTGTACAACTGTGGTGAGCAGAAAAGCATCTCAGAATGCACAACATTTCGAACCTTGAGGCGGATGGGCTACAACATCAGAAGATCACGTCGGGTTCCACTTCTGTCAGCCAAAAACAGAAAGCTGAGGCTGCAGTGGGCACAGGCTCACCCAAACTGGACAGTTGAAGACTGGAAAAATGTAGCCTGGTCGGAAGAATCTCGATTTCTACTGAAGCACACAGATGGTAGGGGCCGAATTTGGTGCCAACAGCATGAATCCATGGATCCAACCTGCCTTGTGTCAACAGTCCAGACTGGTGGAGGTGGTGTATTGGTGTGGGGAATGTTTTATTGGCACACTTTGGGCCAATTAATACCAATCAATCACCTCTTGAATGCCACAGCCTATTTGAGTATTGTTGCTGACCATGTGCATCCCTACATGGCCACAATTTACACATCTTCTAATGGCTACTTCCAGCATGATTATGCACCATGTCACAAAGCAATAATTGTCTCAAACTGCTTTCATGAACATGACAGTGAGTTCAGTGTTCTTCAGTGGCCTTCCCAGTCACCGGATCTGAATCCAATAGAACCCCTTTGGGATGTGGTAGAACGGGAGATTCGCAGCATGAAAGTGCACCTGAAAAATCTGCAGGAATTACGTGATGCAATCATGTCACCATGGACCAGAATCTCAAAGGAATGTTTCCAACATCTTGTGGAATCCATGCCATGAAGAATTGAGGCTGTTTTGAGAGCAAAAGTATGCCCTACCCAGTATTAGTGTAGTGTTCCTAATAAAGTATTTGGCAAGTGTACACTAAGAATACACTAAGATGTTCCTTACTGAGCATCACATGCTCGTTGCTGATGGCTATAGCACGTCGGTCTGAGCAACTGCAGAAAATGATGTTCACAGTAAGTGATAACATGAGCCTTAAAATGAATCTACAGATGTTTTTAGATCCGTCAAATTTTCATGCCTTTAATATGGCTTTATTATTTTTGGTTTTGCTGTTGTGTTTTTTTTTTTTTTTTTTTTAATTTTTTTTATTAAATTTGCTGTCATGTTTCTGGTTTTGTTGTCATGTTTCCAAACTTGCTGTTGTGTGTTTGATGTTTCTTTTGTGTTTCTGAATTTGCTGTTGTCTGTTGGGTTTTACTGTTATGTTTTCTGATTTAGGCCACACCCAAGCAACAAGATTGTTTTTTGCCACCATTCATTCACTGGCCCATGGATGTAAAACACTGAAATACACTCACTAATTTCACAGATGTGCATGGGCCAGACTTTGTAATTATCGAGTATAAGTTTTATTCCAGTCTTGCAACAGTAATTACTTGGAGGACGGCCCCATGACAAATGAGCAGCACAGATCAATCTTAAGAGTCTCACTAATCTCAGCTGGTTCTCCAGAGATCTAAAGCGCTGCCACTAAAAGCCAGCAGCTGCAGCACATATGCCCAAACCTCCATTCAGCATGTCGCTCAAGACAGACATGCCTCTCACACACACACACACACACACACACACACACACACACACACACACACACACACACACACAGTGCAAAACTATCCTTTTTTATCACATTATGACAAAAATCTGAAAGGAGAAACATTTCTCAATGGTTGCTTTCCAGTCTACTATAATTAGGCTAATTTTCAGCCACATGTTTGGAAACATGACACTGGACAAGATCAGATCAAATCCAGGCCTTATGATCTTGCTGATTACAGCTCCAGCGACTCTTCCTTCTTTGAGGTTGCTTTCCTTCATCTTGCAAACAAAGGCTAACTGACAGCGGATATAAAAAGTCTATACACCCCTGCTGAAATTGCTGAAAAGATAAATCATATCAGATCTTTTTCCACCGTTAATGTGATATAGCAGCCAACAACTTACCAACCCACTAACTTAGCCCATTTATTTGGTGATATTATTAAACTCTTTCTTGCAAAAAATGTTCCAGATTTATCAAATTGTGAGGGGATCTCCTGTACACAGCCCTCTTCAAGTCAATCCGACGGTTTTTGATAGGATTGAGATCTGGGTTCTGACCGGCCCATTCCAAAACCTTGATCTTCTTCTTTTTTTTTATTCTTTTGTTGACTTGGATTTGCCTGCAGGTTTTGTGCCAAAATAGATTGGATTTTGGAGCTATCCATGATTAGGAGCTATCGTGACTAGAGCCGAGTCCAAGCTGAACAGATGTAGCCCCATAGCATGATGCTGCCACCACCATGCTTCACTGTGGGTATTAGGGTTGTGAAAAGTACCGGTACTTCGGTACGAAGTCGGTACTAAAAAAAAAATAGTTGACGGTACCAGATTTTCACAAGTACCGGTAGTACCGAGTACCGGGTCAACCCGGTACTGATGCGCTGTCTGACAGGTAGTCGGTCGGGAACTTTTCATAGGTGCACTGTGCAATTATGGTAGCGGTTGCATTATGGGTGTTGTAGCATAGTTTAATTCAAATGTGGGATTGCAAAGAACATCCTCGTTTTTGTATACACGCGTGTAACACTAATACGGTCATGTGTCCTTATTAACCCTTTAATTCTTTTAAAAACATCCACAGCCCGCCGCGTTGTTAAGTGTAAAACTATGCTGTACACAGCTGCTGTGTTTATGTAGGTATTCATGCGATATATCTTTGGAAAGCTAAGATTCTTGTGCTTCGATTGATATAAACCAACACTTACACAACTGAGGCAACTCACCTATGAAGCCTCATAGTAATCCACTGATCCATAACATCCCCACAAAAACAGTCTTGTTACACTGGCAAAGGTCCAAACGATCCAATTAAGTAAAAATATTTAGTCCAAAACACATTATTACATCAATAAATACCCACGGATTATTGCTGAGTCATTTCAAATTAGAGGCAGATGTGCCTAATCTTTCACGTTTTCTCTGTTATAACTCCGGTTCACTTTCAGCACTTCAATTTATAATAATCACATAGTTTGTATTTTTTGCTTGTAATTTATTTAGTTAATATTTACTTGAAGGGAAAAAAAACCTAAGGCCAAAACTTAAAGCATTTTTCAGAAATACTTGAAATATACATATACATTTGTTTTAATTCATTTTAATATTTAACTTTATAAACATGAAGTGTGTGTTGTTCAATTGTGGCATATTTTTGTGTTTTGCATGCTTGTAATTTTTTTGTTTACTTATTTTTTTTTATACCTTTAATTACTTGTGGAAAAAAAACTTGAAACAATTTGAAATACTTGAAGTACACAGAATGGCATTGTTATTAAAATACATTTTATATTGATATTTAACTTAATTAATAAAATAGTGTGTTGTTCAATTAGCATGTTTTTGTTTTGCTTTGGTACCAAGTACCGTGGAATTTTACTGGTATTGGTACCGACTACTGAAATTTTGGTACCATGACAACCCTAGTGGGTATGGTGTACTTTGGGTGATAAGTAGATTTGTTTTTGTACCAAATATATCTTTAAGCCCAAAACGTTCTACCTCGGTCTCATAGGACCATAACACAGTTTGCCCCATGGTTTGGGGTGTTTTTTAGGTAGGTCTGTTTTGTTTTTTTCTTTTTGTGAGAACGGGTTTCTGTCTAGCCATTCTACTCCATAGCCCAGAGATGTGAAGACTACAAGAGATTATTGCAGATATTCCTGCAGCACCTTTAATGCTGCTGTAGGTCTCTTGGCAGCCTCCTGATAAGTTTTCTTCTCGTCCTTTTGTCCCTCCTGTTTTGGAAAGACGTCCTGCTCTTGGTAATGTAACTGTGGTGCCCCATTTTCTCCACTTGTTCACGATGGCCTTCACGATGTTCTATGGTACATCTAATCATTTGAAAATTCTTCCTGGTCTATACCTAACGAGATCCCACACATGCTTTGTAAGCTCTTTGCGGACCATGGCTTCAGCAGTCGGATGAAACTAAGAAGATGCCAGGAAAATCCTACAGAAACAGCTGATCTTTATTTGGAGTTAATCAGAATTACTTCATTGATGACAGGTATATGATAATTACATTTGAACATGGGTTTGATTGAGACTGGTTCATTCTGAGCACAGTCACATGCCCCATTATAAAAGGGTGTTCACACTTTATTGTACGCTTTTTTCTTTTTCTTTCCATAAAACATGTCTGTTTGTTTTTCACTTCAATTTTCATGGATGCTATAATCACATTAAAGTTGGGGGGAAAATCTGATATGATTTATCTTGATTTCCTTTTTTTTTTTGTTTGTTTGTTTTTTTTTTTTACATCACAAAACCCTGCTATTTTAGCAGGGGTGTGTAGACTTTTTCTATCCACTGTATACTCACACATATGTAGACAAGGAGCAAACTGGGCTGCAGAAAAGTCTAATAAATGAAAACTTAAAATGGTACAAACGCATTTGCTAGAGATTCTTTTCTGTAGAAGGAAAAAACAAAACAAAACAAATGACACTTGTATGTATTTTTGCCTAGTAAGCAGTTAGCACAAGAAACATAAAACACTGGGTATGTGGGCGAGTGAAACGAGATAAACATGTGACAGACGTGTTACTCCTGATTTTACAGTGCTTGCGTAAGCCGTTGTGTGAACGTGAAATGTTAATCTCTAATTCAGAATGGCAGACACTGTTCTCAAATATGGCTTTAATGATGTCACAAGCCAGCCCTAATGGAGAAAGACAAGTAGAGCAGTCAGTAAAAAAAAAGACCAGGCATAACAGCTGTGTAGCTTCCTTTTAAGCATTTAACCCACCGTTAATAAGGGGGATAAATCTAGCTAAGGGTATGGAAAAGGGTATTAGATATACAGATGGAGATAATCCTAGATCAGTGTATGAGTGAGGACATTGAGACCGGTGAAAGACACGAGCCCAGGTGATACCAAGAACCAAATCTAGGAGCTAGAGGTTATACTAAACAGCACGGCAGCATGACCGAGACCAAAATGGAGACAGGAAGCCTGGAACCTAAATTTGGAACGATGACTGGTCCATGATCCAATTAGCCAAGAAAGAGCAGACTGAAATGATGTCGTTAAAAGGTCAGAGTCATTATACTACAAAAGTGGTAAGTCATTAGTGATTGTTATATGTATAGAAAAAAAAACAAAAAACAGCTGATCCAAGATCAAACATGAGGAGTTAGTGGGAAACGTGTGTGGTGTAATCTGGGTCAAAAAGCATCAGAGATAATTAGAGGACTCCTTACGGTCTCCTTCAGTGCCGACATCCATAATGACCTCACACCTCACTATAAGGAAGTGTCAAATATGGAATTGTCATCCTGATATTGTGTGGTCATTGTGTGACTTAAGGCTGGTTCTGCAATGATGCAAATTCAACTGGGCCATTACAAAATGTTGATCATCTTCTTTTAAATCCATTGCTTTGTTGACTTGGATTTGCGCTTTGGCAAGGAGGAGGCGAGAGCTGGCTGAACGTAAACAAAGTTTAACAATAAACGAAACTCAAACATAACAACACGCAAACAGAACATAAAGCGCTTCGACAACTCAGTGCCAGGCGTGCATCCTCATAGCCTGGCCCCTCCCTCCTCCTTGTTACGGGGTCATTATGTAACGGGGAAGGTGAAATTTTTCTTCATCTTTAGCTTTCTAAAAGAGGCCTGCAGGTTTTGTGCCAAAATAGAGTGGTATTTGGAGACATCCACTATTTTGACTAGAGCCCCAGTCCCAGCTGAAGAGAAGCAGCCCCACAACTTGATGCTGCCACCACCATGCTTCACTGTGGGTATGGTGTTTTTTGGGTGATAAGTCGTTTTGCTTTTGTGCCCCAAAACGTTCTACCTTGGTCTCATTGGACCATAACACAGTCTGGCCCATGGTTTAGAGTGATTCAGGCGGGCCCGATTGTGTTTTATTATTATTTTTTCGTGACAAAGGGTTTCCATCTAGCCACTGTACCCCATAGCCCAGACATGTGAAGAATACAAAAGATTATTGTAGGGAGTGACCGGTGCTTGCCAGATATTCCTGCAGCTCCGTTAATGCTGCTGTAGGTCTCTTGGAGCCCCCTGATAAGTTTTCTTCTCGTCCTTTTGTCTATTTTTTGAAGGGACATTCTGCTCTTGGTGATGTCACTGTGGTGCCGCATTTCCTCCACTTGTTAATGACGGCCTTCACGATGTTCCACGGTACATCTAATGTTTTGAAAATTCTTGGTGGTCATTTTGTGACTCAAGGCTGGCTCTGCAATGATGAACGTTCGGGCATCTGCACTGTTACACAGAGAGGGGGCTTAAATGTAAGCGCAGCTCATAGAGCAGGGATGGACAAACTGATCACATGCCTGAGTTATTAGTTTTTTTAAATTATTATTTATTATTTTAAATGATTGTTTATCTACGATGCTGGGTGTCAGGCAAATGCCGATTAAACGAGCAGGAAAGAATACATCAACTAGCAGACCGCAGTCTGGATGGGCAGCCAGCAAAGCACTTCAACTTTGAAAAAAGAAAAATACTACAGCAAAAATGATCAATGAAAAAAATTCCCGTAGTTCAGCGACTCCCTTTAAAAAAAATTTTTTTTAATTTTTTCTACAGGTCCTCTGTTGTGGATTGTTTTGCTAAATCGCATGCATTTATGGAAATTATTTAATTATTTACCTTAAGGCAGCTCATCGAGAAAGGAACGAGTTTCACAGATTTTCATCGTTTTTCTATTTCATTTCCCCTCTCTGGTCTGATTAGTCACGTGAAAAGAACAAAAAAAAACAAAAAAAAGATGATGAAACAGAATGAAACCGTTTAAAGACAAATGGACAAAGAAGTGTGTGTTTATTCTCCACTCCAAGTTTAAAATGTTGTTGGATGTTTCATCCAAGGTGCTAGTCTAATGTAGTACCATAGAGTGCTACAAAAAAAAACATAATTACTTCCAATTGATCTGTGTCTTACTAACAGAACTAACATAACTATATATATGAAATATGAACTAAGCATTAAAACTGTTACTGTTGTCACCACTCAGTCATGTTAGTTGCTTATCTGAACCTTTATACACAAGGAACTTTGTATAACTGGATGTTCACTAATTTTATTTGAATACCCCTCGTATCGACCCCTGAAGTCAGAGAGCAAGCAAACATTCCGGACTTTTCATCTCTGAATGTCATTCATTTCTAAATGCATTCCTGTGTCTTGGTTGTGTTTTGATAAAGGTACCTCAATATTTGTCTGCATGATTATTTGAATACAAGTAAAACGACGAGTCCCTTTTTAACAAAACTAAGACACCTCTTAGAGAATGAAGAACCTACCACATTTCAAAAATTTCCCATCACCCCTCACAGTCCCGCACAACAATAATTTTCTCGTATTCATGAACGACCCTTTTCCCTCCAATATAATGCTTTAATCTGACTCCAAACCCAGCATTGCCCCGATGCAGCACTATAATAAGCATCTGGAAAGTGCTGATGTGCAGAGAGATAAGGAAGAGAGATAGAGAAGGGTCGAGCTGCGGCTCCAGCATAGGCATGAAACACATACTCATACATGAGCATGAAATACAAGGCCACACGTCTTATAGCATGTAGAGTTAAATAACTCAACATCCATGGTTGTCTGTTTTTGTGGGAAAAAAATGGAAAATCCCAAACTGTTCTCTATCTGGTCAACTTTAATGCCTAGGCAAGTAGTGAGCATCAGCGCTATGGAATCCATTACGTCACCATTTCATTCATTCTGTAGTGAAACGTAACATTTTGGTTTAGTTTTTCATTTCCTGCTCCCTAATGGACATGCTCATGTTACATTTAAGTATCAAAGCAGGCACCTAAGTCAGTGGTTCCCGAACCTTTTAGTCAAAACGTTTGTTACTAACATCATAAAATGGTCAAATGTTACAGTAGTCCTATATTATTTAAAAAAATATATTGGACTACTGTAACATTTGAACATTTTATGATGTTAGAAACATACAGTGCTGTGAAAAAGTATTTGCCTCCATCCCGATTTCTTCTGTTTTTGTGTATATCTCATACTAAATTGTTTCAGAAATTAAAACAAAATCTAAGATAAAACAAAGGCAACCGGAGTAAACACAAAATACAGTTTTTAAATGATAATGTTATTTACTGAAGCAAAAAAAATTATCCAATACCAGCTGGGCCTGTGTGAAAATGTATTTGCCCCCATAGTTACTAATTCCCAAAATCTATGAAACTGCATTCATAATGGGGTTCAGCTGGACTAGACGCAACCAGGTCTGATTACTGCAAACCCTGTTCAATCAAATCAACACTTAAATAGAACTTTTTCCACAGCATGAAGTTGGTTAAAAGGTCTTACCCAGTAACACACTCATGCCAAAATTGAATTTCAGAAATGATGAGGAAGAGGGTGATTGAAATACATCAGCCTGGGAAGGGTTACAAAGCTATTTCAAAGGCTCTGGGACTCCAAAGAACCACAGTGAGAGCCATTATCTCCAAATGGAAGAACTCTGCACAGTAGTGAACCTTCCCAGAAGTGGCCGACCTTCCAAAATTCCACCAAGAGCATAGCAACTACTCATCCAGGAAATCACAAAAGAGCCAAGGACAACATCAAAGGAACTACAGGCCTCTCTTGTATCGATAAAGGTCACTGTTCATGACTCCACTATCAGAAAGACAAATGGCATCCATGGAAGAGTGGCGAGGTGAAAACCACTGCTAACCCAGAAGAACATTAAGACTCAACACACCTTCATGATCCTCAAACCTTTTGGGAGAATGTTCTGTGGACTGATGAGTCGAAAGTGGAACTGCTTGGAAGACAGAGGTCCCGTTACATCTGGCGTAAACCAAACACAGAATTCCACAAAAAAACATCATACTTACGGTCAAGCATGGTGGTGGAAGTGTGATGGTGTGGGGATGCTTTGCTGTTAAAGGGCCTGGGAAACTTGTAATAATTGAGGGAAACACGAATTCTGCTCTCTACCAGAAAATCCTTTAAGGAGAATGTCCGGTCTTCAGTCTCTAATTTGAAACTCAAGCGCAACTGGATTATGCAGCAAGACAATGATCCAAAGCATAGAAGTAAGTCCTAGTCCTAGAAGTAAGTGAAAGACTGATCTCCAGTTATCGGAAGAGTTTGGTTGCAGTTGTTGCTGCTAAAGGTGGCAAAACCAGATTTTAAGTTTAAGGGGGCAATTAGTTTTTCACATTGGTGATAGGTATTGGATAACGTTTTTTTGCATCAATAAAAAAAATAAAATAATAAGAACTGTATTGTGTGTTTACTCAGGTTGCCTTTGTTTTATGTTGTATTTCGTTTGAAGATCTAAAGCTATTTAGTATGAGAAATACACAAAAACAGAAGAAAGCAATTACTTTTTCACAGCGCTGTACATATGTGTACAATAAGTGACTAAAAACCAAAGGAATATTCCTTGCACTGACTTCCCAGTCTAGTGGGAAGTGTTGTGTTGTTATAGGAAAATAATCCATGCCGAGGTGGTGTGATTCGCAAACCAGATGGGGTTTATTTATTATAACTGATGCATGATTTTCCATGCACATGTAGAAGCAGCGACAACACGAGTGGCATTGTTCACACACTCTCTGCGTACCTTATATACATCCATTTAGAAAGGACATTTACTACATGGCACATCAGAGCCAAAACATCCCAGTCTGTCTGGTTTCCAAGTCGAACTGTAAAATGTTTATGCACAGCGACATTAAACACACAGACAAGCTGTGTCTCTTACAAATGTTGACACAGTTCTCAGTTCAAATCCAGCAGCATTTTGGCGATGAACTCAAACCGAATTGGCCGAGAATCGTCTCTTTTGTGTTGGAAAAGCTTGGATCGGTTCAGTTGTTTTTTTTTATCAAGAATGTGGGTTTGGAATAACCAGATTAGAAAAGAGCAAAATAACAACTTTAGAATCAAATGTGTCTTAATATATATTAGGCAGCGAATGATTTTGAGCTTTCACTCAATAATTTCATAAAAGGTCAAGCTTCATAAAACTGCCCGCTTCTCGACTGCAAATATGAGCCGTCTTATCTATCCAATAAAAAGAAACACTGTTTTATTGAGACGGAGAGAAGCTGGAAACACACAGACAGCCTCGTGAAAAACCTTGAACTACATTAAAGCACAGCTCTATAACCGAGTTAAAGCCGAGAAGCAAAGGAGGAGGACGCAGAGAAAGATGGATTAGCTGGAGATGAGAGTTTGAGTGAAACAAAGAATATACATTAAGAGCAGCAGGACAGAAAAGAGAATAGACACTGAGAGTCCCCAGCCTGGGGTTACTCTCCCTGCTAGGACTGCACTCTCGTCCTACAGAGGCATTTAATCGGACAATTATTGGTCTTCTCTCTGCCCTCTCTCTGGTGTTAGCTGTGCAATCACCAGGAGGTGACAACGCCAATTACACAGCTACACAGCTGAGAGCGGTACTGATTATATACAGTGTGGAATAAAAAAATAAATAAATAAAATAACTCCGACCCAATGACAAAAGACTAACTTTACACAGTGACGTTTAATCACGTGTTAAAAGTGTGTGTTTCAATTATTTATTATTATTATTTTTTTAAAAAGCTGTTAGAACCTTACTAACTGAAATGATCTCTGACAAATATACGAAGAATGAAACTGAATGAAGGGCACTGACACAACATATAGCTTTTCTCATTCCATAACATTACCTATCCAACAGAGGTGGACACTTAAGTCTGCGACTTGGACTCGAGTCGCAAAAAAAAGACTTGTGACTTGACTTGGACGCGTGAACAACTGACTCGAGACTTGACTTGGACTTGAAGACAAAGACTCGTGAAAAACACAAGTCATTTTGGTTTGGCATTCCCGATTACGTTCTCTCTTTACTACCCCACATGACAGCGTCAAACACCACATTTTTCTATTCATTTCTCATTCATTCCCTATCAGTATGTGCTGAAGCAGCAAACATCACACCAATTCATCTCTAAAATCACCAAGCCAGCATCAGTATATACAAGTGTGACGCATCTAAAGTCGTGTGTTCATCACCCATTGGAAAAGTGCTGTTATAAAAATGAACAACAAACAATAATATAGCCAAGTCTTACCTTGTGATAATCTTCGTGCCATTTAATTTGAAAAGCAATCAATTAATCCAAAGGGAAGCTGCTGTGTTACACAGCTGTCAGGGGCTTGCTTGCTGCCCATTTTCAAGAAGCTGTTTTGAGAGCAAAGGGAAGCCCTACCCAGTATTAGTACAGTGTTCCTAATAAAGTGATCAGTGAGTGCAGTTCATATGATAATGCTATAAAGCTGCTGCTTCATGTTGTTCTCACAAGGAAAGAGTACTGCTCTATTCCACTTTCCTCGAAAGTGAGAAGTCGTAGCTTGGAATTAAGTTATTTTCAACAATGGATGCCTCCATGTTTGTGTTTTGTTAGCAAACAATTTAGCCAGATAACTCTATTGTCAATGTTATGTGAGCAGCCATGTTGATTTGACACCACTTGCTGAACTTTGGGGTTGACAAGACCATCCCGAGTAGGAATTCAGAGTTGAGGGGGGTGTTTCCTAATCAGAGGTTGGAAATTACAAGTTACAGACTTCAGTCGGATGCAGCATATTGCAAATTAGCTTGTAAAATCTACAACAATGACTATACAGTTTGCTGTTTTAAGGAGGAAAATATACATCACTCAATTCAATTCATCCATCCATCCATTTTCCATACCGCTTATCCTACACAGGGTCATGGGGAAGCCTGGAGCCTATCCCAGGGGACTCGGGGCACGAGGTGGGGGACACCCTGGATGTGGTGGCAACCCATCGCAGGGCACAATCACACACACATTCACACACTACGGAAAATTTGGAAACGCCAATCAGCCGACAACACGGCTTTGGACTGGGGGAGGAAACCGGAGTACCCAGAGGAAACCCAGGAAGCACGGGGAGAGCATGCAGACTCTGCACACTGCAGGATTCAAACCCCCAACCCTGGAGGTGTGAGGCAAACATGCTAACCACTAAGCCACCGTACCCCCCACTCTTCAATTCAGTACAATTCAATTACATTTTCTTTATATAGTGCTTTTAAAAATGGACACAAAGCAGCTTTTCAGATACCCAGATATAGATATAGATTTAGATTTGTCCCTACTGAGCAAGCCATGGCAAGATGTGGGGGCGTCCTTGTTTTTTTCGCCTCACTTTGTAGCTCAAACTGCACAGAGCTTCGACTTGCAAGATAAATGAAACGTAGCATAGATTCCAGACCAGACCTCTATCACCCCAACCCCCAGTCTGCTCTGTTTGAGTGACAGCTATTCCACTGGCTTCTGACATCCATGGAAAATTGGCTATGACGCTTTGGCGATGATGATAATACAATTCTCACTCAACATTACATACATATAACTTTTCAAAAAAAGTCAAGCAAAAGTAGCTCCTGTGGCTCAGTGAATAGTGATGAAGCATAACACTGACAAAAAAAAAAAAAAAACAACTCTACTATCTTAATCTTTCTATACAAAATATCTTCCCAAGAATCAGATTCCCACTGCCATGGGCTGAAAACAAGCCCAATGTACAGAAACAAACCAGCCCAAAGAAGGAGATGAAAAGAAAAGAGCGAGAGAGGCTAGGAAATGCAAACTAGGACTTGAGAGTTTGACGAAATGGCACTACACCCAAGAGAAGTGCAATGACGATGAAACAAGATGCCGAACAAAAGCTTGTGGAGAAGGACTAAGCTGTTTTAGGACATACATACTGAAAGACAGGCTCCCTCAGGACGGAACGATTGTCACGACTTCCCAGATTGCACCGTTTCAAGCAATAATGGGCAGAGGCAGGGAACACAACTGACAGGCATTTAAAAAGAGGACACAAAAGAAGAATAGTGGGTCATCCTAACCCAGTGGAGTTAAATGGATTGTTACTAAACCACTTCCTGTGAACGCCTGCACTTGCCACTAATCAAGGCAGAAATAATACTTCAGATAGTATTCAGTATAAGTATCTGAGTAAATGCTCTAAAGAGACTGAGTCAGGGGTGGGGGTGGTCGAGGGGGTGGAAGTGTGACATTTAAGTGAGGATTCATCCCTGGAGGAGACAGAACAAAGTAAAGTGATAGCGGCAAGGCGAGTGTGAACTTCACATGTAAACTTCCAAGTGTTTCATTTGGAGTTTAAAGGGCAGGCGGAACGTTTCCACCCAAAACTTTGAAAAGTTCAAACTAGTGTTTTGGATGGAATTACACAGCTTTCATGGCTTGTGGCTGAATGAGTGTTCACGAGAACGAGTTTTATAGGGGACTGAGTAAAGGGATTTGAGGGAACACGCCTCTGATCTCAGACACCATGCCACACCAATACAAGCCATTATTACATGTAATTAGATTTGATTTATCATTTCAAATATCATATCGCAATAGTCTTTACATGACTATTTATATGCATGTAAAACTGGGCTTTGAGGCTGTGTAAAGCATCTAATCCAGGCCTTTTGTTACTACTTGGGAAATGATGAGGAAGGTCAATAAATTATACATGCACTCGGATGTGTAATGTTCTAATATATGCAGTATTTCCTTTCGTGAAATTCCATACACTTTTTAAAAACCTTATTATACAAAAATTATATATAATGCTTTGCAATTTACCCTGGTTTCTCAAACAGCACCAGAATAGTAAGACAAGTCACAGAAAATTGCTCTGTCCTACCTGCCACTTGCTCCCGGTGTTTTAAAAAAAAAAAAAAGAAAAAAAAGAAAAAAAGAATCTCTCTATGCTTCTGAAAGTATCTCTCTAGAGTTTGCTTCATGGTGGTTGAGTTGAGCTAATGAAGATGTAGCACTGGGCGCTTTCACGCGGAGACTGATGTACCTCTTACAGCATTTACTGCTAATCTGCATGCGGCCAGGCAACTGCTACAGCCAGTTCTGCAGTAATGAAGTCTGCTGTAGTGAAGCTTAAGGGACGTTAGTACAGTATAATCTATGATGGTTACCTCTAGAAAAAGTGAAAAAGACACCCTTGCAGTGAGTGTGCACTTTCTCTGCTTCTACAAAGAGCAAGCCGACTTCCCTAGAAGTACATTTCCACCCCCTAGATTTGCTGAGAAAAGGATCCTCGTTCGATCCTATTCATTTGGAGTAATGAATGAGTAAGTAAGTAAGTCTGTGAGGGAACACAGTGAGAGGTGCCAGTATTTTTGCGCATGTTTGATTTTTGCTGAGATGGATCGTTTGAACCTGTCTGCAACTAATAGCAAGAACACAGATGAAAAAAGCCAATGGCAGGCTGAAAGGAAATGAAATTAATTTGCTGTAACGCGCAGCAGATCCCTGAATCCGGTTCATCATCCTTCTATTTGTGTGGGAAGGCGAGGGCAAAAAAAAAAAAAAAAAACATAAGCGCAATAATAATACTTTTATAAGAACTGATTTGGCGTGTCATACCCAAATGGTTGTTAAAAACAGCAAAAATAAAAACAAACACGTCATGATCCCTGTTGATGTGCAGTATAAACTTAGCTCATTTTTTTCAAGCTGTACCTCCAGTTCTCTTTGCAGAACAGACAATTCTCTGTGTCTGCTTTCTCCCAACAAATATTTTTGCCCCGTTTTTTTTTTTTTTTTCTGATTTCCTTTTTTCTTGTTTCCATACAAAACAGTGACAAAGTCACATTTATATTTATTTTTGTGAGAAAGTGGGATTTGGGGATCCGGCATGCTTGTCTGCAATCAAAGATTGCGTAGCTACGTCCGCCGAACAACTGATCGCGAGCTGTTAAAGTCATGTAGTGTGCACTTGGCATTAGTGGAACTACCTGTGTTTTATCCTGATGCCTCCTAAACACCCTGTCCTATAGAAATTTCCAATTGAAATATCTTAAATCTGAAGCAACATACAATATATGTCCAAAATACACCTCTGGATGAAGGACACCAGGGTGGCATTTTCCACCAAAGCCTAAAACAAACTTGAAATATATCGGCTTGGATTTGTCAGTTGAATACCGAGATGAAAACCAGAGACACCTATCCAGTTCAGAGATGATTCATTTCATTTGCTTTTTTTTTTTTTTTTTTTGATGAGCTAGTTTGACTAATTCATAAGCCATATGTACGTCAATGATCCTAAAAAACGCTTCAGTCTTAGCCTTGTATTGTATCTAAAATTGGATGGTACGTTTATATACAGGGTGTCCCAAATGTCTCCATGTTTGCCATCACAACGTCGGTTGTGCCTTCGTCAGTGGATGCTCGTGGATGTCAACTTCTCGGTTGGTCCACAACACTTCCAGTCTTTTTGTTTTGTTCATAAGTTTCGTGTGTGATGTGCTCGCCATGTTTCCTGTTAAAGTCCATCGCAACCTTGTGACAGCTTCCTGATCTGGCCATGAGAATGATTTCAACACGTTCTTCTTCTGTCAAAGGTATTCTTAAAGGATATCTGAAAAAATATATATAATATAAACTAAATGAAAAATTTTGGAAGACATTTTGCTAAAAAGTGTTAATATCCCCTATGTATGAAGACTTTTTGGATATCCTGTAGTATACACTACATGGCCAAAAGTTTGTGGACACCATCATACCCATGTGTTCCTTTCCCAGAAGGTTGGAAGCACACAATTGTCTAGAATTTCTTTGTATGCTGTAGCATTAAGATTTTCCTTCACTGGAAATAAGAGGCCCAAACCTGTTCCAGCATGACAGTGTGCGTGTGCACAAAGCGAGTTCCATGAAGACAAGGTTTTCCAAGGTTGAAGTGGAAGAACTCGGGTGTCCTGCACAGAGCCCTGACCTGACCAACCCCACTGAACACCTTTGGGATGAACTGGAACACCGACTGCACCCCAGACCTCCTCGCCCAACATCAGTGATAAACTCACTAATGCGCTTGTGGCTGAATGAACATGAATCCCAACAGCCACGCTCCAAAGTCTACTGCAAAGCCTTCACAGAAGAGTGGAGGAACTAAATCTAGAATGGGATAGAAAGCACATGTAAGTATGATGATCAGGTGTCCACAAATGTCTGGCCATATACTATATAACTAGCCACTCTGATCCACACCAATTTGTTTTTGTTTCGAAAGTTTTTTACATTCTTTTCATAATTATTTTATCAACTGATGAGCCTTCTTATTTTTGCCATTTGACGTAATTCAATTTATTTATTCTTATTTACTGCTGCCTACTGACGTTCTCGCCGTCCATTAGGGCTGGACCTTTCCTGATATCCAAAACAGATTTGTTATGTCTCGTGCTAGCCAATTTAACTCCACAATTTTTTTCCACAGCATGTGTAGACATGGCTCAGAAATGTCCAACTGCAGCTCATGACAACTTGTTGCTCGAACACAGACTGATGTGCTGGATTTACACAAGGACTTTCTCTTTAGAAACACGAGTTGACTTGGTGCAAACATCTCCCATTCACACGACCCTCTTTCGCTGACCTGACACAGAACAGGCACAAGCACACACACACACTGTCTGTTTGAACATCACAGCAAATATGAAAGTCAAGCTGCACCAACATCTGTGAGGAAGAGTGACACAGTTTGTTTTAACACTTTGAAGAGTATTCCATCTTCTTTTAACACTTCCACTGCATTGAGCAGCAGCATCGCTCCCTAAGGTACTACCACTTCCCTTTCATTCCTCCCTTCATCCTCACACTAATGCCCATAGAGAGGAAGAGGAAAATATAGAGGAACAAGAGGATCTGAGACTCCTTTATGAGCTACACAACATTACTGAGATTCACCCACCTCCATATAATAATAAAAAAAAACTAAAAAATCAAATAGTGAGAAATAAAACAAGATGAGAAAACTGTGTAGGAGAAGGGAATGGTGTCTAAATTAATGATCATCATGGACAACGTCTCAAAGCCTCAAATGCTAGTGATGTATGTAAATGTGGTTCTGAATGATAAAATGTCCTGGAGGTTATCAGGGATGCGCAGAACCACAGTTACATGCGTACCTAGTGTTCTATTTCAGTATTCACGTTATATTTACTAAGCTAGAGCAAGAAATCAACGCTCCACTCCCAGTGTAACACAAAGGGCCATGCACACACCACCTTGCTTCTATTTTCTGCTTTCTAAAGACTTTAGTGCTCTCTTCTCCCACTTCTCCTCTCTTAGCACTCCTCTCTCACCTCTGCTCTCTCGCTGCACCTCCCCCTGACCCCAAAATTTCTTCATGTCACCCTTTTTTTTTTCATTTTTGTTTTCTTGCGTTAAAAAATGGAATGGAAATAAAAAATGGAAAATAAAAATGGAAATAAAATGTGTTTTTCTAATGGGATAATCTATAATTGGACGGTCACTAATATTAAATATGTGTGGGACGGAAGGAACAAAGGAAGGAAGGAAAGTGAAAAAAGGGGAGAGAGAGAAAGGAAGGAAGGAGAGAAATGAGGGGAGGAATGACCTGGAGAAAGAAGAGAGAGAAAGAAAGGAAGGTAGGAAGGTGGGAGGGAGAGAGAAAGAGAGAGAGAGAGAGAGAGAGAGAGAGAGAGAGAGAGAGAGAGAGAGAGAGAGAGAGAAGTAAAAGAGAATGACAGGAAGGTAGGAAGGCAGAAGAGACAGAAAGAGATGAATGAAGGAAGGAGAGAAATGAGGGAAGGAATGACTGCGAGAAAGAAAGAAAGAAAGAAAGAAAGAAAGAAAGAAAGAAAGAAAGAAGAAAGAAAGAAAGGTAGGGGATAGAGAGAGAGGGAAAAGAAAGAAAGGAAGAAGTGAGAGAGAGAAAAGGAAGGTAGGAAGGTGGAAGAGAGAGAAAGAGACAAAAGAAGGAAGGGAGGAGGGAGAAAGAGAGATAAGAGAGAGAGACAGAAAGGAAAGAAGGAAGGAGAGGGGAAAGAAAGAAAGAAAGAGAGAAGGACAAACAGAAAGAATGACAGATAGACAGACAAAAAAACAACAGGCAGACGGACAGACAGAAAGAAAGAAAGATGTCCCTACCTGGCACGGTGACTCGGGCGGCGCGGCTGATGACGGTGCCCAGGTTGTCGATGGAGGCCACACACTGGTACACGCCCTCGTCTGGCTTGTTGTGAACAGAGTGCTCCACGGTGCTGATGAACAGAGAGCCGTCGGGGAGGAGGCGTCTGCGCTCGTCTGCCGCCAGGTTGAGGAACGTGCCGTCCTTCTTCCACTCCACCCTCACCGGATACTCGCTCACCACCGAGCAGTTCAACACAGCGGGCAAACCCCGTACAGCTAACACATCCTCTGGCTCCACTGAGAACCGCAGAAGAGTGAACGGCCTCGCTGCAGAACCTGACAAAACACGACAACACGCGTGAAGAAGGGGCTGTGAGAAAGTAAACCTTAAAGCTCAGAACCAACAAAACGGAAGAAAATGTGTAAGAACAGTCATTCACACCTCTAACATACACCTCTAAATTCATTGGAAATACATCTGTAGCTCCTAGTAGCAATCACAGAAATGCGGTAATTGTAAACTGATTTAAATAATAAAGTCAAAGGTCACAGGTTTCTGTTGTAAGGTTAACAATCCATATGTTACGCTGGGCTTCCAAATAGACGCGTGTCTGTGGGATGCTGTACATTAGCATGATTACATTAGATTTGTCGCATAATTAAAAGAAAATAAGGAGGGGGGGAAAACAGTGTGCTTTTCAGATGGTAATCAGACCAATTATCTGCATCAGCGGCGTGGCACAAAAAACAATTACAGTGAAACGCTTTGTAACGGAACAAACAGGCTGTTTTATATTTTCATTACTGAGAAAATTACCTCCTTTTCTGGCTCGGGTAAAGCATTCCACAAATAACGTCGAACAGGATCTCTTTCGTTTACTCCTTCAACTTGGTCATCTGACATCTAATTAAAGGAATTTCATTTTTCTACAGGATATTTTTAACTCTGTTTTTCTCAGCAGGGTCTCAGATGCACAGCTGCACCCAAGATTCACAGCAAAAACGCTTCAAAGTCTCTTAAAACTTCGACAGAACCCATCAATATGACAGAACAATTCTTGAGTTTTTTCCCCCTTAGTGTGTATCATTAAAGATCTGAGGAAGTCATGAAAACACCACACACCGTTTGGAATATTTTAACACTCAGCCTTTCGGCACAGAGCTCACTCTCAGGTTTAGACGAACTTACGCTGCCGATGGGGATTTTCCATTAAAATCCTTTTAAGCCAGGACTAGGCTTGATCTCTGTGTGGAAGAGCATACCTAAGCTCTACAAATGTGGAAAAATCGGGAACTGCTTTGTGTGCGAGTCTGTGTGGGATCAGTAGAACAAATATCTTAAATTGATCTAGACGTGCAAGCTGGGGATTTTCTAACCAGCTTAAACAGAAACGAAAAAACAAGCAGGTTCCAAGTGCATTCCTCTAAAATCCTCCAGAAATGTTTTCATCGCAACAAAAGTGCAATGACGAACAATGATGGGAAGGGTATCGTTATTTTTCAATCTGGTATTAGGAAATATGGGGAATCCCACCACAGTGGAGTGGGGCGTTGTGTAGGCGGGGGTGTGGTCGAGCACCGGTTTGTGAATGGAGGGTGGAATCGGGAGGATGAGTGGTGAGGATGAGCTCCTGGGGGTGATTTACTAACAAGTGCTGTGTGTTTCAGTGAGCGACGGCGGGGAGATGAAGGGGGGAGATGAGAGAGGGTGTGAGAGAGAGGTGAGATGAGAGCCACACAGCGAGAGCTGACCTGTTTGCATGTGTAAATAAGTGACGTTGGAAAGTGTGTGGGGAGAAAAAAGAACATTAATAAAGTAAAAGCAACTGCAAGCCTGCCTGCCGTTTCCTCATTCCCATCTAAACTGATGAGTGGCACACTCGTGCATTAGCTTTGAATGAAACTTTGCTTTTCCCATGATTTACCATTTTGAAGAAAAAAAAAGCAGTAAACAATTTCATCAGCCAGGACAATGAACATTTCCACTATTCAGGCTAGAGAACAATACAGTGTATAATATTACCAGTTGTGCAGTCGGGAACAGTGGCAATTGCGAAAACTCTGATATATATATATATATATATATATATATATATATATATATATATATATATATATATATATATATATATATATATATATATATATAAATGAAAAAAAAAAGATATTTCAACTCTCTCTCTCTCTCTATCTCTCTCTCTCTCTCTCTCTCTCTATATATATATATATATATATATATATATATATATATATATATATATATATATATATATATATATATATATATATATATATAAGATATTTGAACTCTCCCCCTCTCTCTCTCTCTCTCTCTCTCTATATATATATATATATATATATATATATATATATATATATATATATATATATAGAGAGAGAGAGAGAGAGAGAGAGATAGAGAGAGAGAGAGAGAGAGAGAGTTCAAATGTCTTTTTTTTTTCATTTATTTATATATATATATATATATATATATATATATATATATATATATATATATATATATATATATATATATATATATATATATATAGTTCAAATATCTTTTTTTTTCATTTAGTACTGCCCTTCAGAAGCTACATAAGATATTAACATGTTTCCCAGTAAACAAAATAATAACAATTTACAGGTAATCTTTACAAATTGGTTGGCTGATATCCATGTGGTTAATATTTTCCATTCAATTTCCCAGAACACACCGCAGCCTACAAACATGGCCCCCGAGACTGCACTCCCCAGAACCCACTACCGCTATCACGTTCCCAATCACCAGACTTCTGATCACCCTCACCTGTTCACAATCACCTCACAATATAAGAGAGACTCTCACGCCACACTCAATGTGAAGTAATGCTCAGTTTGTTTTGTGCATTATTAAGCCTGTTAGTTCTGTGATTGCTATTCTGGTTTTGACCTTGCTAGTTTCCTAGCTTTTATGTTTTAACTTTGCCCCATTTACTCAGTTTGCTGATCACCTAAACCTGTTTTTGACCTTTTGACCTTGAATTTATGTATTGGTCCCATGATAACTTGTGTCGGTGTGTTATTTTGATGTATTTGTTATGCAGCTGTTCAGTTTTTGATGTAGATACAATAACAGGGTTTTTTTTTTCTAAAATGCAATTAAAAAAATGTGATTTGTCAAGTTTCTTGAAACTTTAATTAACTGACAAAAATACAAAGAAAATCTATTCAATGTTTTCACTGACCAACTTAATTGTATTTTGTAAATATAAACAAATTTAATCAGTGAATGTGCCAGCTCCAGTTCCAGCTCCAGCTCTACACATGTTGCTCCTGGGGTGGCAGTGGGCCTGACCTGTTCTGCTCTCTGGGCCGGCCTGGTCCGTCCTGGTGCCCTGCTTCTGGAGTTCTCGTCGCTGGAGGTCACTTGCTGTTGCTGAGGGTGGGCCCATATGGACAGCCTCCACAAACAATTCACAAACAGACTTTGCACTTGGGTCTCCATTGGTGGACAGTTCATGTCTTCAGCAGAATAGACTTCATGTTGAGACCCAGATGAGGATGGGTTCCCTTTTGAGTCTGGTTCCTCTCAAGGTTTCTTCCTCATGTCGTCTCAGGGAGTTTTTCCTTGCCACCGTCGCCACTTGTTTGCTCACTGGGGATCAATTTATCAATTTAAAATTTAGATCCAACATTTATGTATCTCTGTAAAGCTGCTTTGTGACGATGTCTATTGTTAAAAGTGCTATACAAATAAAAAACTGAAATTTAGAATATGATGCCTTCAACACACTCAAAAAAAGTTGGGACAGAGGCATTCAGAGCCCTCAGGCGGCATTGCCTGAGAAATCGTCATGCTACTGTGATAAATATAACCACATGGGCTCGGGAGTACTTCGGAAAACCGTTGTCACTTAACACAGTCCGCCACTGCATCCATAAATGTAACCCGAAACTCTATTACACAAGGAGGAAGCCACACATCAACTCTATGTCGAGTTCTCTGGGCCCGAGCTCATCTCAGATGGACTGAAAGGCAGTGGAAACGTGTGCTGTGGATGTCGAGTTCTCTGTGCCAAAGATGAAAAAGACCAACCAGACTGTTATAAGCGAAAGGTGCAAAAGCCAGCATCTGTGATGGTATGGGGGTGCATCAGTGCCCATGGCATGGGTGACTTGCATATGTGTGAAGGTACCATTGACACGGAGGCATATATTGGGATTTTAGAGAGACATATGCTGCCATCAAGGCAACGTCTTTTCCCAGGAAGTCCATGGTTATTTCAGCAGGACAATGCCAGGCCTCATTCTGCATGTGCTACAACAGCGTGGCTTCGTAGACACAGAGTGCGTGTGCTTGACTGGCCTGTCAGCAGTCTAGATCTGTCTCCTATGGTGCATCATGAACAGGAGAATCAGACAATGGCGACACAAGGACTGTTGAGCAGCTGAAGTCTTGAATCAAGCAAGAATGGGCAAAAATTCCACTTGCAAAACTGCAACAATTAGTATCCTCAGGTCCTAAACGATTAAAAAGTGTAATTAAAAGGAAGGGTGAAGTAACAGTGGTAAACATGCCTCTGTCCCAACTTTTTTTTTGAGTGAGCTGAAGGAATCAAATTATAAATTTGTTTATATTTACAAAATACAATTAAGTTGGTCAGTGAAAACATTGAATATCTTTTGTTTTTGTTTTTATTACATTTTAGAAAAAATCCCAACTTTTATGGAAATGGGGTTAGTAGTTTATACCACAGGTTTTGGACTATTTTAACATAATATTCAGTAAAATAATTTCCACTCATGGACCTAGTGTCATGACTGTTTGGCTGGACGTATCGGAAACACAGGGCGAAACATAACCCTTATGGCTTCGCCTTTTGCTTCCAAATAGTAGATTTGTTAACATACTAACCTATCATAGTAACATTCAGCATACAACTCTCCTCCCATGAAGCAGCATGAGGGCTATCATGAGAATCCTCTGACTCTAAATCCTAATTACCCATGACAGCATGGAGCTGGCATGGTGGCAGAGCATATGGCTTTGAAAGGCTATATTTCACACAGAGGGGACAGGCCAATCTATCCAGGGCCAACTCTGATGATGCAGTAAGGGATATGACTGTGCATCCTTGACCCCAGAGCAGCGAGACAGCTAGAAAATAAGGCTGTCAGCTTGAAGAGTATGAGCCGTTGCTCTCTGTCCACATACTCGCGAGCAAAAAATATCCACTTTAGAAACAGCCTCAGTCAGCCCAACCTCACGCAACTGATAGGAGAACATCACAGGAAGATGAATACTACCGAGGGACAGAGAGCACGGGGAGTGAGAGAAGGACGGGAGGAGAAAGAGGGAGATACTGTAGCCATGTTAAACAGTGAGTGTATGTGTTTTAGGCTGAACATCATGCAACATATTCATCATTTGTTTAAATAATTGTATTTGTTTAGACAATTGTATCCACACTAAAAAAAAAGTGGGCAAAAATGGTACAAGTAAACGCTCAGAGAAGTTGGTATCAGTATTCAGTGTTGGTACATGGTAAAGATCTGAAGCACCAAATCAAATTCGTCCTTGTCTAATCAGTCAGGCAAAAGTATTATACACTTACCGTTGACTTTATTAGGGACACCTGCACTTCATGCAGTTATTTAATCAGACTGCTCAATAGATTTTCTTTCAATGATCACTGATGGGAAATTTGGGAAAGCCTGTGTTTTGAGGGACACCATGCAGAGTAAGTGAAGATATTTTAAAATAATGTATTTATAAAATGTCCTAATATTTCAACTTTAAACACAGTAGCAACACATTCACAGTGTAGCAAAGCAAAGTAGTCCTACATCCCATTCATTTTCCCTGGAGATGAGCAAAAATCCTGCACAGAGTTTTGAGAATGTCAGAGTGGGGGGGACGCATGCAACGAGAGCGGGGAAAAAATGGCTCAACATTGTCTACATCCATCAATCCATTTTTGAACCGCTTATCCTACACAGGATCGCGGGGAGCCTGGAGCCTATCCCAGGGGACTCGGGGAACAAGGTGGGGGACCCCCTGGACGGGGTGCCAACCCATCTCAGGGCACAATCACACACACATTCACACGTGTCCCTACGGACAATTTAGAGATGCCAATCAGCCTACAACACATGTCTTCGGACTGTGGGAGGAAACCAGAGTACCCAGAAGAAACCCCTGAAGCACGGAGAGAACATGCAAACTGTGGCTGTGGGGATTTGCCCATTCAGCTACAAGAGCACAAGAGGTCGGGCACTGATGCTGGGCGAGGAGGCCTGGGGTGCAGTCTGCATTCCAAATTATCCCAAAAGTCTTCATGGAGCTCGCTCTGTGCAAAGGGACATTGTCATGCTGGAACAGGTTTCTCAAGCTGAATTGATTTCTCTCACCTTTATACTACTGCTGGAGTGATTATGAAATTACAGATCGCATCCATAAATGTGATGAACGTGATGCTATTTTAAACAAAACCAAACACCCTGTGGGGCGCCAGGAGTGGTAATAACATGGTGAATACAGAAGCAATGATTTTTATTTGTTGGGCCATGCTTCCAAAAAAGAGGGAGCATCTTATTGAACCTACATTATGAAAGTCATACATACAGTGGGGGAAAAAAGAATTTGATCCCCTGCTGATTTTGTACGTTTGCCCACTGACAAAGAAATGATCAGTCTATAATTTTAATGGTAGGCGTATTTTAACAGTGAGAGACAGAATAGCAACAAAAAAAATCCAGAAAAACACATTTCAAAAAAGTTATTAATTGATTTGCATTTTAATGAGGGAAATAAGTATTTGATCCCCTATCAATCAGCAAAATTTCTGGCTCCCAGGTGTCTTTTACACAGGTAATGAGCTGAGATTAGGAGCACTCTCAAAGGGAGTGCTTCTAATCTCAGTTTGTTACCTGTAAAAAGACACCTGTCCACAGAAGCAAGCAATCAATCAATCAGATTCAAAACTCTCCACCATGGCCAAGACCAAAGAGCTGTCCAAGGATGTCAGGGACAAGATTGTAGACCTACACAAGGCTGGAATGGGCTACAAGACCATCGCCAAGCAGCTTGGTGAGAAGGTGAAAACAGTTGGTGCGATTATTCGCAAATGGAAGAAACACAAAATAACTGTCAGTCTCCCTCGGTCTGGGGCTCCATAAAAGATCTCACCTCGTGGAGTTTCAATGATCATGAGAACGGTGAGGAATCAGCCCAGAACTACACGGGAGGATCTTGTTAATGATCTCAAGGCAGCAGGGACCATAGTCACCAGGAAAACAATTGGTAACACACTACGCCGTGAAGGACTGAAATCCTGCAGTGCCCGCAAGGTCCCCCAGCTCAAGAAAGCACATGTACAGGCCCGTCTGAAGTTTGCCTGAATGATTCAGAGGAGAACTGGGTGAAAGTGTTGTGGTCAGGTGTGGTCAGATCTCTTTGGCATCAACTCAACTCGCCGTGTTTGGAGGAGGAAGAAGGCTGCCTATGACCCCAAGTCATAACACCATCCCCACCGTCAAACATGGAGGTGGGAACATTATGCTTTGGGGGTGTTTTTCTGCTAAAGGAAACAGGACAACTGCACCGCATCAAAGGGACGATGGACGGGGCCATGTACCGTCAAATCTTGTGTGAAAACCTCCTTCCCTCAGCCAGGGCATTGAAAATGACCTTAATGACTTGGAGAGGATCTGCAAAGAGGAGTGGGACAAAATCCCTCCTGAGATGTGTGCAAACCTGGTGGCCAACTACAAGAAACGTCTGACCTCTGTGATTGCCAACAAGGGTTTTGCCACCAAGTACTAAGTCGAAGGGGTCAAATACGTATTTCCCTCATTAAAATGCAAATCAATTTATAACTTTTTTGAAATGTGTTTTTCTGGATTTTTTGTTGTTATTCTGTCTCTCACTGTTAAAATACACCTACCATTAAAATTATAGACTGATAATTTCTTTGTCAGTGGGCAAACGTACAAAATCAGCAGGGGATCAAATACTTTTTTCCCCCACTGTACATGTCCACAGGCTTCATTCACATTCCAGATAACGACTCAGCTTGATAAACCATGTTTTACTGACTGCACTGGAGGCAAACTGAAAGCTAGGGGTGACATTGAAAAACTGAAAGGAAAGGTTTTCCTGCAATAAAAACATTAACGCTATCGTTATAATAAAGATAAAGTCATATCTGGCTGCCGAACCAAAACTTGTAGGACACTACTGAAACAAGCATTGTATTACTTTCAAATGTGTTAATAAAATATTTCACTCATATTTATGTTTAAGTAGTATTAAGCAGCAATGGAGCCAACAATCTGGAAATAATCAGAAAATGTACAGTAACTTATGTCAGAAGATCATGAGCATACTCTCTCTCCCCTGTCAATCACAGCAACACTAGCCAGGTAAGAGGGCAGATATTGCTTTCCTGAGAGTGGTATGTTGCCCTGTGAGCAGCAGTTCAAAAAGAAGCGGCTAGTTGGTTTTGCGTGTCATGGAGGAAACACGTGTTAGTCTCTGCACCATGCCTTCATAAAGTTCACAGAACCAACTCCATCTTTCATGCAAACAGCCTCCCTCCAACTCCTTTATCTTCAAGAAGAGATGGTGCTAAACCACTAAAGGGCATACAGTCCCCTCCAAAACTATTGGAACGGCAAGGCCAATTCTATTATTTGTACTATACACCAAAGACATTTGGATTTGAGATCAAAAGATGGCTATGAGACGAGAGTTTAGGATCTCAGCTTTTATTTCCTGATATCTACATGTAGATGTGTTAAACAACATAAAACATAGAATCTTTGGTATCAGACCACCCAATTTTTTGGTGAGCAAAAGTATAGGAACAGATAAGTCTTGAAATAAATTAAAGTAAATAACACTTAATATTTGGTTGCATAGCCCTTGCTTGTAATAACTGCATCAAGCCTGTGACTCAGTGACATCACCAAATAGTTGGTTCCTTCTTTTGTGATGCTTTTCCAGGCTTTTACTGCAGCCTCTTTCAGTTGTTGTTTGTTTCAGAGGGTTTCTCCTTTTAGTCTCCTCTTCAGGAGGTGAAATGCTGATCAATTGGGTTAAGGTCTGGTGTTTGACTTGGCCAGTATAAAACCTTCCACTTTTTCCCCCTGATAAAGTCTTTTGTTGAGTTGGCAGTGTGTTTTGGATCATTGTCTTGCTGCATGATGAAGTTCCTCCTGATTAATTTGGATGCGTTTCTCTGTAATTTGGCAGACAAAATGCTCCTGTAAACTTATGAATTCATTCTGCTGCTACCATCATGAGTTCCATCATCAATAAAGAAGTAGCCAAGCGAGCCCAAGCCATGACACTACCTCCACCATGTTTCACAGATGAGCTTGTACGTTCTGGATCATGAGCAGATTCTTTCTCCACACGTTCACCTTTTCATCACTTTGGTAGAGGTTAGAATCTGCCTTTCCGATTCTTACTGCTGATGAGTGGTTTGAATCTTGTGGTATGGCCTCTATATTTCTGCTCTTGAAGTCTTCTTTGAACAATGGATTGTGATACTTTCACCCCTGCCCTGTGGAGGTTGTTGGTGATGTCACTGACTGTTGTTTTTCTTTACAGCTCTCACAATGTTTCTGTCATCAGCTCTTGTTTTCCTTGGCCGACCCATTCAGTGTCTGTTTCTTTCTTAGTCAGGACATTCCAAATTGTTGTATTGGCTATGCCCAATGTTTTTGCAATGCCTCTGATTTATTTTCCCCTCTTTCCTCAGCTTAAAAATAGCTTGCTTTTCTCCCGTAGACAGCTCTCTGATCTTCATGTTGGCTTTGCAAATGCAGTCTTTACAGGTGAAACTGAAGGCTAAAGGAGTAGATGTTCAGAGCTATTTATTGTTTAAACAAACAATCTAACAGGACACACCTGGGTAACAAGAAACACCTGTCAGCCACATGTTCCAATATTTTTGCTTGCCTACAAATTGGTCTATGTTCTATGTCGTTTAACACATCTACATATAAATACCAGGAGATAAAAGCTGAAATTCTCTCTTCTAATATTCATCTTTTGATCTCGAACCCAAATGTCTTCAGTCTACAGCAAAAAGAATTTAATTGGCCTTGCCGTTCCAACAGTTTCGGAGGGGACTGAAAAAGAGGAAGAGAAAGGGTGGCTTCGCTTTGATTTACCCTGGAACCAAAGCATCTGAAATCAAAGCTTGCTTCAAATATATAGCTAGTGTAGCCTCGGGGCATGCAGGCATCGAACTGTGAACCAACAGGTCAGAAATGTCCCGTCCGTGAGCCTGATAGGACGCCATTACATAGAATTACACCACTACACTGTGTGAACCCTGTGTGTTTGTGAATGCCTGAGTCTGGAAAAGTCCCTCATGCAGCAGGGGCTTAGTGAGTTACTGAGCTAGATGTGCAACATAATATTGCACCAGTAACAGTGAAAATGGTTCAGGAAGGAATAAACCATGCGTAATCCATTTCCATCAGGCCGGTCTGACAGATACAGTGCTGTTAAAATGACACAGACCTGTCCTGGTGGAATAGGATCTCTACTGGGGGAAACAGCTGCTAATGAGCTGGAGAAAGGGCTTCCAGACTGAGAAGAACATCTTCCACTGTGATGACTGACATACGGCCAGTCACTTAATACTAAAAAAACCTGTACTTTAAAGTAAACATCTATCAAATCCAAACCTAAAAGTAGAAACCAGCCATGCCACATCCTTCATGTCAAAAAATTAATAACTCCCTGCCACAAGACGGCAACTTCTATTAGTCGTTTTAGGGTGTAGCACAAAACATTTTTTTAGTTTGTCTTTTCTTTTGATATATTTCTATCGTGTTTGGCCTGTTTTGTTGCATTTCAGTATTAATAACTAATTTAGGTCACCAGAGCTCGGGTTACTGTCTGTGCTGAGTTTCATATGTTCACCTAGTGTTCTCAGGAAAGTCTCTGAAACCACCGTACTACAATAATCATTCAAACTGTTAGACGATCTGATCCTTTGCACCACGTATGAAACATAATACCGACTGGTAGCTCTGTGGTTCCTAGCTCTGTAGTTACTTATTGGAGTTCAAATCCAAGCACCACCAAGCTGCCCTTGTCAGGTTCTTGAGAAAGAACCTTAACGCTTGACTGCCCAGTTGTATCCTGTCTCAATTGTAAGTTTGGATAAAAGCGTTGCAAAATAAGGTTAATATAGATGCAAACATGCTAATTGCATGAAATTTCGCAGTGATGTTTGTTGGTAAATGAGACCTTTTAGCTGTATTCATGTTCAATGCACGTGAAGCAAAGGGGACTTGGCCCAAATCTGCAGAAAATTTGCGGTAATTTTGAAAAATTTCAAGTTCCTCCGAATATTGTGAAGCTTGCTTGATTTTGCGTTAATTTCTGCGATCGCAAAAAAGCTGAATCCTGTAGGGACTGACCAATCTGTGTAGCCTGATCCTATATTCACTCCAAGTCACTCATGTCACTTGTAGTTTGTCTCTTGTGGGCATGTAGCAGATGAAAGTCTTGTTGCTTGTGGACATGGATATTTTTTTATAGCGCCGATGAGAAACAGTAGTAGTTGTATACACACAATATGTGGACACTCCTCCTAGTTATTGGGTTCATGTGCTTCACCCCCACCCATTGCTAACAGGTGCATAAAATCAAGCACATCGCCATGCAATCTCTATAGACAAACTATAGAATCTGTTAGCGTATCCTCTTCTGTATCACTCACTAAAGAGTTCAAAACTGCCTCTGGAAGCAATATCAGCACAAGGACTGTGCATCTGGGGCTTCATGAAATGGGTTTCCATGGCCGAGCCAAGCGTAGGCTGGAGTGGTATAAAGGCTTGGCAGCTTGGCAGATGCCAGGAGAACGCTACCTACCCGAATGCATAGCGTCAACTGTAAAGTTTTGTGAAGGAGAGATAATGGTCTGGGGCTGTTTTTTTAAGGGTTTGGGCCCCTTAGATCCAGTGGAGGGAAATGTTAATGCTACAGCATACAGAGACATTTTAGATAATTGTATGCTTCCAAATTTTGGGCCCTGTTTCCTGTTCCAGCACAATGTCCCTGTGAACAAAGAAGACATGGTTTGCCAAGATTGGAGTGGAAGATCTCGAGTGTCCTGCACAGAGCCCTAACCTCAACCCCACTGAACACCTTTGGGATGAATTGGAATGTCAACTGCGAGCCAGGCCTTCTCATTCAACATCACTGCCTGACCTCATTAATGTTCTTTTGACTGAATGGGCACAAATTCGCACAGACGCACTCCAAAATCTTGTAGAAAGCCATACTAAAAGAGTGGAGGCTATTATAGCTGCAACCCCATATTAATGCCCATGGTTTTGGAATGGGATGTCCAACAAGCTCATACAGGTGTGATGGTCATGTGTCCACAGACCTTTGGCCATATAGTGTATAGCTACCAAAGCCAACTAATTTAACACAAATTAAATAACGTACTAATCAGTGTGAAATCTAGATGTGTGGTTTACATCTGTTAGCTCTGTTTGCAGATTAGAGAAACAAGCTAAATGTACTACTTACGTACACTCACCAGAGACACCCAAAATACTTGGTATTCCCTTCCAAGCTTAATTGTTCCTCGTAATGCCTATAAACAAATTTAACGAGAGGTCATATATGACAGGATAAGATGAAACCACGGTTATAAGTTTTTCCTCCATTTTTGCGTGAGTGGGGAACTGAAGAACCAACGGACTACGGGCACCATAGAATTGGTCAGAAGAATAATTCGAGCCAGTTGTTTGGGAACAAGCTTTACTGCGTCATAACTAATTTGCATGGAATTTAGAAAACCTCAGTTCAAATGTTGCTTGTTGTGCTGTCGCTTTGTCGCTGGGATCACGGCTCCCTGTCGCGCACTTGCATAGAAAACCAATGATTGCCTGTCACTTCCTAATGTGAATGTAGGGTTATGCTTAAAGATCAAGTAAGAAAATCAAGCACCTGCTGAAATGCTTTATCATTTAAACTGGATCAAACAGGTGGGGAACACCGATACAGCTCTTATGACCAGCTTGTGCAGCGTGAACGTTATAAGACTTTGAGTTAAAGTAGACTAATTCAGCATGACAGTGAAGAGGACCCATTTCAGCCTTTTCACTCTGGCACCATTCATGATGAGGGAAGCAACACTTTCAACACTAACAGTGCGAGTTTGATGTGGTGGGGGGGGGGGGGGGGGGATGTACAGAGGACGCCCCAGGGCCTCAAGGGTTACCATGGAGAGATTTTCTTCACGCTTTTCATGAGCAGCAGGAGGGGGAAGTCACTTCACAATAGTGCTATTGAAGAAGCATCGAGTGGATACGGGGCGGGACTTTTCCCATTAATCAAATAAAAGATAAGGCCTCAATGATATTCCATGCAAGCGCAGATGAGTTTTGAAAGTTTGAAAGTTAAGACGGGTCATCTGAGGTCTCGCCTATTTTATTTCCTGTTTGTCTGGCATCACATTGAACTAAGACTGTCGTGGTTCAGTCTTAAATCCGTGTGTGAATGAGTGTGAGTGTGTGAATCAGTCCCCACCCCCTTACCTCAGCAAAAAAAAAAAACATTCACTTTCTTTCAACTGGAGCTTCTGCAACTTTGCTTCAGCCCTGGCCAGAATATATTCCATTTAAACCTCCCTAAAAAACATTTCACATGCATTCCCTGTGCATAAGTGGAAAAGGCCAGTGCAGCCTAGAAGACAAACCCTCGTGCTCATGCTCAAGAGCCGAGCAGGAAATTGATTTTAGATGCCATTAGCTCGCCCTTCTGACAAGGAGGCGGAAAAAGCCACAGAAACACTGAACATCCGAGCCAAACAGCCCTCACCTGCGATAATTTGGACACAGGCAAAGCTGCAACAAGGGAAGATAATGATGATAAATAATAGTCCAGAATCCAATTAATCTCCCTGAGTTGCCTCCTCAGGGAAGGCGAGAGCATCAGCGAAATCTCTACTCCGCCCTCGCCTCGCTGCAGGACGTTCCAGGTGACAATACGCAGAACAAAGCGTCTAATACTGCTGTCAGCTCAGACATCCATTAAATTCTCTTCCCAGTGACTGACCTGATTGCTGTAAAGGCGTGATCGCTACATTACAGCCATTAAAATGCTTCTCATGTCTTATCCTTTCTTTGGAAGTTGGAAAACAACATTGTGTACCTTTAGGCAAATGATGTCCGTGAAAGATGCCATGGGTACGTGCTTGAGCAGTCTATGATCAGCAGGTTGTTTGGATTAGCGCTGCTTTTAATGCGTTGTGAAAAATGAGGTTCGCAAGCTCCAAGAGCTGCTCAGGATTTCCACTAATACTTACCTTTAAAGCATGAAATTGTGTTCGGTATTGTGTGGAGATCGTGATCTGTGTAACTGTTTCAGATAACAAAATTACATGGGATTTTGACCACAACAAGGAATGGGACATCCATGTAACGAGGCTTGCGAATTCTAACCGGACTAATAGCTTGTAGCCGTCGACCTGTGCTGCTTCACGGTTTTGCCCATGAGGTGGCAGGGTCCTGGGTTGAAAGAAAAAAAATCCACCCTGAACAACTTGCATATCAATATTTCTAATTAGTATGTGATCTTCAATGAAATTCTGATGTTGACTTAAACTTCTTTCCTCCACATGCTAATCTTTTTTCACTTTGGTTAACGGTTTCCTAAAATACCCGCAGTGCCGTTTGACTACCTGCTGATAGTGGCACCACTGGGAATTCATCTCTACCAGAAGAGACTGTCGCAGCAGTGCTTTAATCCTGTAGTCTGTCCAGTTCTCTCAACTCCTCATCTGAACACTCTGCTCAAACAGAAGTTCTAAAGCTTCAACTTCCATGAGAAATACTTTGTGATGAACCATTGTGCTCGTCATCTCATAGATCGTTAACTAGCACCAGTGCTTCATGTAGCTGCATTGCATTCTGGAACTTCTCCACTACTTCTACTATAGATTTCTCATTAATATGACCTTGAACGGTGCTGGAAAATGGCAAGTGAGAAAAGAAGCTCTTGCTCTGTTTGTTGTTAGGAGCTAACAGCAAATACAGATTGTTATCACTTGTGTTTGAGATTGCTGATTTTTTTTTACATATACACCACCTACCAACAAATAAGCACCAAGACTCACCAAGTACACCATATATCTTTCGATGTCAATATATTTAATGTGTTTCAGGGTGGATTTTTCCTTTAAAACCAAAACCGGTTATTATGGCAGTGTTATTAAAATAGCCCTTGACAAAAATGACTTACTAGATATTTTTATGTGAAGCTAGTCTACACTGAAATGTCTTTAAATAGATGCTGATTCTCATATAGCAACAAAATATTTGAAACCCACATTCATGTTCCACAAGGGATGTACACGCATGGGATGCTAGAGCATGCAATCTATGTTACGAGCCAAACTACAGCTCGCTGCTCCACCATGCACTGCCTAGAATAACTCATCAAGTCGGATTAAATCCACTGGAGAATTGGCTCGAAGATAGTTTTGGCTGGCATGGAACGTACAAGTGGGCTGGCTTTGATAAAGAATAAAAAATGTTTTTCCTAACCCTCAGTGGTCTTAACACTCAAGCACACTTGGGATGGTGTGTCTGGGGCAGAACCATCAATTAGAGCCAACGTACAGTGGAACAGTCCGGTCCACATGTTTACTGCCACACTGGTCCTCTTTAATCATGGCGAAAGAGAGGAAGTTCTAGGCTTGACGGCCTGTATGACCTGTGTTCATGGGTCTGCTGGAGAAAATGGAGAAAGAAGAGTGCATTGCTATCGCCAGGAACAATCCTGATCTACCATCGTCATGGCAACCCTCTTAATGGTGACAAGCATTTCTGAGTAACCAATCATATCGTCCCGCAGGAGTAGAACCCGCCCCTCCACTGCATGCATCGCCTTGGGCAGGTACGCTCTGTCAGAGAGACAAATGAGATCATGAAGGCTTGGAGTGCAGGGTTTGACAGCACCTCTGTCGTATCCCAGAATCCCCTGCGGTGCCTGCAACAGTGGGAGTTCCCTATGACAGACAGGTTCTGGGTGGTGAACCCTGAGGTGGTCCAGCTACTCTACCCAGGTGGGCCATTTGTAACTGGGAAAGAATGTGTGCGTGTATGACAGGGCGATACGGAATATGTCCATGAATTATGTCCATGAGGAGCACAGCAATATGAGGAATGTATGTAAAAAAGTGTGTCTCATACTGAGAGAGACAAGTGAAACAGCATGAGTGTGTGAGGTGTGACGAAGATGAGCTGTCTGTGTGTGTGTGTGTGTGTGTGTGTGTGTGTGTGTGTGTGTGTGTGTGTGTGTGTGTGAATGCATACTGAGCATATTGAGTAGACAGCCCTGTGCTTCTCCAGGCTGTGTGTGTGAATCAGAGAGACAGGGAAGGAATATGATGTTACACCAGTAGTCATGTGCCTATTATGAGCTGGATTTAACATCTGTCTCAAGTGATCCAATCACAAGTGACGGTGAGAAATATGAATAAAAAAAAAAAAAACACATTGTATGTGTGTGATGTTCCTAATGAGAAAAATAAGTGAGTAGGCCAAAACGTGTAACGAGAAAGCAGTGCATCTGTTAGTGCTGTCCTTTAATATTACATTCATGGCTCCCGAGCTGCTCAACAGAAAAGCTCTATTGTCAGCAGATCATGAGTTCGATTCTTACTCTCTCACCCCTGTCAATGACAAGCTATGTTTCCATCCAAGTTGCGGGTCGAACTTATGCGAAAAATTGGAATATTGCATAAACATTTGCGGATAAAGCACCGTTTCCATCCCACGTGTTCGAGGGAGCAAATCGTCACTTCCAGGGAAACTGGCGCAAAGTATCAACTAGAGGTCGACCGATAGTGGATTTTACCGATACCGATAACTACGTTGGGCGGTACCTGCCGGTAACCGATTGATCAACCGATTGATACTGAATAAAAACATAACACGCAAAGTAGAATATTGCTGAGCTTTATTACAAAAATAAACAGTACTGACTGTACCATGAAAATGCACTGTACTTTCTAAAATGAAATAGATATATAAATATTAATATATATTAACTATTAATACATATTAAAGTAAATAAACGATACACATCCAACCAAAAAGCAACACTCCAAATAAAAATAGAGACATCCAAAATAATCAAAAAACACTTCAAATAACACAACTAAATTTGTCAGTGAAAGAGAACTGTATAATGACAGCGGACCTTCTCAGCTGCTCTCACAACGGACGCAACCGTGGAAGTTGTTGCGACTGTGGCTCTTTTTTCCAATATAATAAATGACTTGCGCTTCAGAGCACGCAGACGATACACTATCACAAACCTCATGTTATCTTGCGATCGGAGGCGGAGACATTTCTAGGAGGTAATTATACCAAATGATTTCGATGACAGACTTTGGCTCAGGCATTTCAGAATCAGAAAAACAACATTTAAGATGCTGTGCAATGAAAAAAATTATCTTCCTCAATTGAGCGCACAAGTTTTTTATGCGCATTTTGGAGATTTTATTCGCATCCGGTGTTTATATCACATATAAAAATATGTGGATATAAACAGCTCATGTGACAATAGCTAATTGTGGGAATCCCCGGCTGTGACCTCATGTATGTGGAAGAGGGCGGATAGCGCTTTCCTCCGAGTCGCAGGTCGAAAAGATGAGGTGGCAAAAATATTTACTGTTCACATAAAATATTTACTATAAAGCCACAGATTGAGCGTGTATCAGCACTATACTGTGTTTGTATCGCAAATACCAACGTTACCTGCGTCCCAAATGGAGTACAATGAAACTACATCCTACATACGCAATGTGCTTGAGTATGCTCAATTTTTGAATTATTTTGTGTTTTTGAATAACGTCTCAAATCGGACGTTAACATTTTGCGCTAAATGAAAATGGCAAGTTATGATGCAGTCCAAACCCATCTGGGAAGCTGCGGGAGAACTCGCATCAGTTAACGCGACTCGCACGCAGCAAATTAAAAGGCAAAGAGTTGAAAAATGATGGTAGTGAGGTGTCGGTGCACAGCATTTTCATTAGCCCACATTTGATGGATCCTGCATGGAACACAGATGCTGATTCATGAAGAGAAGAATGCAGCTCTATAATAAATCCCTGCTGTGTATTGTGTACAAAAGGGACTACTTATGCTTTTTTATACTTAATGCATGATTTTGTGTGTGCAGACGCAGAAGCAATGCTATCTGCATTGTTCACATACTCACCTCATGTGTGATATTTTTATGTCAGCTAGTAAAATATTAAGCACATTTCACGGTAATTATTTTGAAACATACACTGATCAGCCACAACATTAAAACCACCTGCCTAATTTTGTGTAGGTCCCCCTTGTGCCACCAAAACAGCTCTGACCCGTCAATGCATGGACCCCACAAGACCTCTGAAGGTGTGCTGTGGCATCTGGCACCAAGACATTAGCAGCAGATCCTTTAAATCCTGTAAGTTGTGAGGTGGGGCCTTCATGGATCGGACTTTTTTGTCCAGCACATCCCACAGATGCTCGATCGGATTGAGATCTGCGGAATTTGGAGGCCAAGTCAACGCCTTGAACTCTTTGTGATGTTCCTCAGACCATTCCTGAACAATATTTGCAATGTAGCAGGGAGCATTATCCTGCTGAAAGAGGCCACTGCCATTAGGGAAATACTGTTGCCATGAAGGGGTCTGCAACAATGTTTAGATAGGTGGTACATGTCAAAATAAAATCCACATGAATGCCTGGAACCAAGGTTTCCCTGCAGAACATTGCCCAGAGCATCGCACTTCCTCCGCCTTCTTCCCATAGTGCATCCTGGTGCCATCTCTTCCACAGGTAAGAGGTCTTAGTGAAGTTGTGTGGAAATGTTTGTGTAAATCAAACCCAACTAAGAATTTCCACTGGATTTGCAAATTTTCAGAAATGCTGATTTTCTTCCTACTTGCATGTGTAGGTTGATGAATTCCAATCACGTGTAAATAACCGAGCATGTGCACAGCACAGCTCATTTGCATGTAGTGATGCCCACAAAACAACATAAAAGGTCAAGTGCACAGATAGCTGTAAGCACGAAATGAACAATCAATGTAAAGCCTGAAAAACAAAAGTGGAAACTATTTTGACTCACTACTATGCCAATACAAATATTTAATAATATATAATATTAATAATAATAATAATAATAATAATAATAATAATAATAATAATAAGTGAGTGCTAAATCTTTCATCAGCCGAGGCATTGGTTTATGGTTTACAGCTATGCGCAGACAGACCGTCTCGTCCTCCTTTTATACGGCGCTATTTCTATTGTCATAATTGAATGATTAGTTTTATTTGTCTTAATTTATGGAATGGTGTTGCCTCACCTTTTTTTTTTTTTTAAGTCTTTAATTACAGCCAATAATCTAAAACAGCTGCTTTTCACGAAATGTTCTCGATGACCCTGTGAACTAGCATGAGGATGTGTTTTTGATAGAGATTCCAAAACACTTCTATAAGTCACGTATATAAAAGTGCAGTAATCCATGCAAATTATAGGATTTGAAGTCCATTCAGTTGAGGTTTACATTGGTTAGTCTTCTCGTGCGTGAATTTACGCACACTCAGGAGCACGAGTAGGATACGAACGTTTTTTCAGAGTTTACGGAATCTCATGAATACCAGATTTCTTGTGTAAACGCTCGTACTAACGATTTATATGTAAATCGGTTCATATCCAGCTTGATAAATGAGGCTGTTTAGTCAGTTGCGGACACGTGGTGCCATTATTTACGCTGGTACTTCACTACATGCATGTGACATGTTAATATGTGTGCAATCTACATTCCGAATGAATGCAGGATTCACGATCCAAGACGTTTTGAGTACTCAAAAAAAAAAAAAAAAAAAAAAAAACCCGTAGTATAAACCCAGCCTTACTCAGAGCTGCAGCAGAGATTAGCTTCATTGACTGAATGATCTACGTGATCACCAGCCGTATAAGAATCACAGCATCGATCCGTATCTGCAGAGGCCCTTACGAAACCTGCTTTGTAAACACAAATCCTCAACAAATGGCTGCAAATTTAATCCAGAGCTGAAAGGTACTGTATGTTACATTTGCAAGTCATTCTTTGTCACGCTCAAAGATCAACAGTAGTCTCTGAAGATGTGGCTTTAGGTTTTACACTAACCTCGCTGCTTATGTTTCACGAGGCAGGATTGACCTTTTCTGTCACACAGTAAAGGGGAAAAGAACTGTACAGGAGCCCTGAATAACACTACTGTATGTGTGTTTAGCCCTCACTGCCCTTTCCTGGAACAATAGGTTGAAGGTTAACAGCGTGACTAAATCCACTCTATCACACACCGGGAGTCGGAGTTAACATTTCAGATGTACTCTCCTTTACAGCTCTTTCTCTCTCTATCCAGGACATGAGAAAGTAGAATAAGCAGGCGTCCTTTTTAAAGCATGACAGATAAGTGCTTCAACAGAATGATTCAGAGTCGCTAAGAGTTTAAAATATTCTGTGTCGGAGAGCGGCTGTGTACTGAGGATAAGGCAGATCAGCGAGTAACCACAGCTCCAAACCCAGACAGGAAAGCAGACAGCAGACAGCTCAGACCTCATAGTGGCAGCCATAAACATGTCTATCTGGTGTGGTAACACAGTCATCAGGGAATAGACCGAATATATAAATATGCATGTACAGTACTGTGCAAAAGTTTTGGGCACATGCAAAGAAATGCTGTAGAGCAAAGATGCCTTCAAAATAATGAAATTAAATGTTTCGTAAAGAGCAGTAAACAGTAAACCAAATCAACATTTGGTGTGACAAAAAATAAAAATAAAAATAAAAATAGTAGTCTCCGGTACAATTTGTGCAGTTTTATAAGGAAATGAGCTGGTAAGTTTTATTGAGCATCTTGCCAACCAGCCCCAGTTCTTCTGGAGACTTTGACTTTCGCACTTGATTCTTATTTTTTTCAGCAAAACCCAGCAGCCTTCATTGTGTTTTTTGTCTGAAAAGTGTCTCTTACGTAATATGCTGCTTTCTTTAATGACATACAAACATTTTCCTGCAACAGTTAATTTTGTGCTAGAAAACTAATGCTTTGGAATCAAAAATATTTTTTGTACAAAGTTTGTACTAAAAAAAAATACGTACATAAATATGCACTTAGTTCATTTGAATTAAACCCTGATGTATTTTCCTCTCAGTGTGGTTTGTTTGTGAAGTTGATAACACGGCAATCTAACTCGGGTGTGGACTAAAATAACAGGTTCGATTGCAGTGAGACAGTGAATTGACCCTGAATCGACCCACCTGCGGGGAGCAGTAGTTATTTATATCATTATCCAGTTCTTTTCTAGTGATTTTTATGGTTTCTAACCTCACTTGGCAAAGATTTGTTTACCTTTTTTTGCCCAGTGATGTTTTTTGGTTCGTTTCGTTGTGTAGTGTGAAATCAAATTAATCTAAATAGTGACTGAGCCAAAAGAATCAATTTCACTCCGATTCAGACTCGACAAATGTGTAAATACCCTGAGAGTGCGTGAGCGAGGTGGTCTCGGTCTACTTCCAAATGACCTGCAGGAAGTGAAGCCGACATGCCACGTGTTCTGGGTTGCGGTTTTTATTTTTGTACACTGAAAAAAGGGAAATGGGGAGATTGTCGAATTTGCAAATATGCAGTTCGCATTTCCTACATGATTTATTTATATTTCTCATCTAAACATATTGCAGTCTTGCACCATTCATGTATTGCTGAAGGATGTTCAATCTTTTAGAATTAGTCATGTTGAAACTTAATAAAGTGTGTTATGTTTTCTCCGGAAACTCCGCCCCCTGGGAATGCACGTACGCTTCGCGATGGAAAATCAACTGCACCAGTCTACACTGTGAGGGTAATGAAAACTTTAAACAAATATGCTAGTGAGGTACAGCGTGTAGCCCCTTTGAACGTGTACATTTTCACTGAGATAATGTTTTGCTTTACTGGTTATATCGCGCGACGTCGAAATTAGTGCTAATGCTCAAGTTAGCTAACGATACTGCTAGCTTTAGCCGCACCGTTGGATATTATGATGTTTATTAATGTTTTTCAAATTGTGTGCAATCTCTCATGCATATTTCTTCTGTGTATGTCGACTAACTAGAAAAAATTGGCGCCAGAGTAAGAGTCAACTGGTGGCGCCAACAATGTCTTAAAAATGAAACCAACTGTGGGGTGGGGGAGCGTGAGGTCCTGCTTTCCCGCTGCAGGTACACCTCTCTCTGCGGCTACTCTGTTCAGTGAGGGGCAGAGAGAAGATTCAGCTGAGGCTGTGCGCTGTGTCAGAGAAAAATGAGACATTCTGTCGCTTCTAACGCTCTCTCTGAGTGATCATTTTTACATGTTTCCGTTGTCTTTAACTTGGTGATTTAGTCAGAGGATGTCGTGGTTATAAAATCAGGAGTTTAGCAGTGCAGAGCAGCAGCTTGAAAATGGCTTGGAAGTGACTGCTGGTTAACGTCGTCTCTTAACGGGCCGCGTTTCAGCCACTATTTCATACTCGTTCCGTTTTCTGACAACAGAAACAGAAAAATATGTAAATGAGAACAGCCTTGTTTGGATTCCGGCTGTATTAAAACACAGTATGTGTGCACACAGAGTCGGAGAGAAGTAAACGGATGTAAAGGGCGGATACTAGGCAGAATGAAAATACGACGGGAAGTTGTCATGAACATGCTAATGAACATGCATTTAGCGACTTTACGAGCAGGCTTTAGCTACTTTTCATTGAAAGTAGTTGGCAACAGTGCATGCCTGCTGCCACAAAACAAAAACTTTCAGTCAGGGTCAGGCTGGCCTGTATAGCTTTGAATCTGAACACAAAAAAATGACTGATATTGATCTGTAGACTGTGTTTATAGTCAGTATTACTATTGGAAAAAACGAGTACATGGCTTGTATTTTAATGTCTTCTCATATCTTTATATACATACATACATACATATATATATATATATATATATATATATATATATATATATATATATATATATATATATATATATATATATATATATATATATATATATATATACAAAGTAACATTTAATTTTTGTTGCTGTATAGATACCTGGTGTTCCTCCTGTCAAGACACTTCTTGCTCCTCTAGACTGACTTTGCTTTGAATGCTGTTTGGTAGTAGTGGTGAGTATTATTCAGATCTTTTAACTGAATCATTTTATTTTTGTAATTAATTAAAAATTAACTTAATTATAGGTGTTTCAGTGAACATTTGTATGTGCTATCTCAGAGGCTTACAGAAGTGGGGGAGATTCAGTTATTTGGTGTTAAAATGAAATTAACTGAAAGTTTTGTATATATATATATATATATATATATATATATATATATATATATATATATATATATATATATTTTTTTTTTTTTACAAGTTAAATCTATGTAATTATAGGTATTATTCAAAGGCAATGTATAATTCACTTTTATTTAGGTGGTTGCATTCACATGTGTATGTCTCTGATGTTTCTCTACTTCAAGCTTTTGATTACTGCTTTGCTTTGAATGTGATCTATTTAAAAAGCGAGGGGGACAGATAGGAAGAAGACTGCAGACCATCATGGAACCCATGGTTCAAGTAAGACAGGATTTTGTTTTTGGTGTACACATTTGATTGGGGGGGGGGGGGGGGGATGTATTCAAAACTTGCTATGCTTGTCACCTGTGGCCAGGATGATGTTGATATTGGACGAGAATGTATCATCAAGGGGCTCTGTGTGTACCTCAACAAGGACCCAGACAATTTAGTGAGAGAGTATGTGGTGAGTACAATTATAAAGATTCATTAGTTTCTTTCATAAAAATGTATTTGCTCTCTCAAAGAACAACCAACCAACTAGTTAGACATTGATATGATGACTCTGATTTTAAAATCTCAAATGTGGCAGTTTGGTTTCCTTGGTCATATCGAGAGAAAATTAGAATATCTTGGGGTTTCAGACTGTTGGTCGTATATGACAAGCAAGTTTTACCTTAGACTGTGGGAAGTTATGATGGGCTTTTTCTCTATTTTCTGAAATTTGTAGACATAACAATCAATCGAGAATCATTAGACTAACTGACAGTGAAAATGATATTTAGTTGTAGCCTAACATGCAGAGATTATGGCATGCTGTTGTTAAAAATTAATAAGTAATAAAATATAACGTTTCACTGATGTGAGACACTGGATATCAAAGGATATTCAGTGGTACAAAGTGTGTTCAGAATGTGCTTATCTGTTTATACAAGAAGCTTATACCACCTGACTTTTGTTCACTTTTTTTATACTTTGAAAAAGAAAATATTAGCATGTTAATGACAAATGTGAAAGCGTTTTTCACAGGCTGAGTTTGTGGATGACAGCAGAAAATAAAGTACATTATTTCAAGTACTGTACTACAGTACAATTTTGAGTTACTTGAGTTATCTGGTTCTCATTACATACAAGTTTACGTTTCTCATGATATCTACATTATTAAATGATTGAAATTACATTCTGTGTAATATTCCCAGCTCAGTGCCCAGTGTTCTGTTGAATCTCATTTTGTGAATGTGCATTCTCCAGGCTGCAGACGAAGCCTTCATCCAAGAAACCATCGAGGAGACCACAGTGGGAATCTATGTTCTCAAACACAGAGATGCCCATGACAGACCAGAGGACATTGGGATTGTCCTTGAGAGCCAGATGATCTTAAAATATTTGGATTAGCTGCTACGATGTTATTTGGATTAATGTACGCTTTGAACCTCAACTACCCACCTGAACTGAAATTTGAGGTACTGCATTTTCTGTATTTGAGGTACTGCAGAAAATGGTCATGGAGCTAGAAGGCAGCACACTTTCAAAGAAAGTACAAGTTCTCAGAAACGGACTCTGAGTGAGCTGTTTCCATGTTATCGCAGGCGGGCACAAGGCAGTTTCCTATGTTTGCCTCTTGGAATAAGGACCACTATTTCTTTTTCATTTCACACACCCACACACAGAAAGCTTACTTGTATAGCACATATGGTGTGAAACTTTAAATAGTGGTACTTATTTTTGTGGTGATACGTATAGCATGTGTACTGTGGGGTTTTGTTTTGTTTTTTTTTGTCAAATTTGCATTGCATTTTTTTCATTAATGTCATTGACCAAAGTCAAGATGGGCCTTTTATGGTTTACGGGTAATTTTATGTTAATTTTTTAACTTGCTACTGTCACAGTTCTTATTGTATAACTTTGCAATGGTATGAGCACACAAGTTTGAACTCTTAAATTTTGGGCTTTTATTTTTAGGTAAACAATTTTTTTTTCTTAGATTTTTGGTCTGTTCATTTTGCTCTCATGTGGGGTTTGAGTCCTTGGGTTTAAGTTGAACCAGCATTAGTCTCATTAGCAATATTAATAGCCTTGTATTGCTTTGTGATATTTTATTAATTGCACTTCCTGTTGCCATAGAGGCTTATTTTCCTAATGTCTTTTACACTGTCAAAAATGTAAGTTTATTTTTTGAAAAGATGATATTTTAAGCACTTACGGTGTTGCATGTTTTTGAGGCACTGAATTGTATTATATTTTAAAGTCATTTGGTTCAAGAAATGTTTTTGATTATCGCCTTACTGCAGTGTTAATGTTTTAGATAGGGCTACATCGAGTAAAGGAATGTACAAAATGCATTAATTTATTGACAAAAGTCAGCTTATAATTTGCCAAAGCTATATAAGTATAGTGTGAGATTGTTTATTTTATCAGGTTTTATTTATCGAAATGCCGCTGCATATACTGCATATATTTTACGTATTGGTTTAGCAGATAATTAAATATACTAAACATTAAAGAAAATTTTTTAAATTAACATAAAATAACTATGTTGGCTCAACACATGGTAATTCAATACACAACATAAAAAAGCTTTCACTTAAACATAATCAATTAAATTAACAGGAGGTAACTGTAAATACCTGACCTGAATGAAAAGCATAAAAACATATAAAAATCATGTTCGTTTAAACAAACATAAATTAGGCAGCCTGAACATAGATAAATAATGTTGAGTAAACATAACTTTAATATGTGCAACCGATGTACAGTATCTCACAAAAGTGAGTACGCCCCTCACATTTTTGTAAATATTTTATTATATATTTTCATGGGACAACACTGACAAAATGACACTTTGCTACAATGTAAAGTAGTGAGTGTACAGCTTGTATAACAGTGTAAATTTGCTGTCCCCTCAAAATAACTCAACACACAGCCATTAATGTCTAAACCGCTGGCAACAAAAGTGAGTACACCCCTAAGTGAAAATGTCCAAACTGGGCCCAAAGTGTCAATATTTTGTGTGGCCACCATTATTTTCCAGCACTGCCTTAACCTTGTTGGGCATGGAGTTCACCAGAGCTTCACAGGTTGCCACTGGAGTCCTCTTCCACTCCTCCATGACGACATCACAGAGCTGGTGGATGTTAGAGACCTTGCGCTCCTCCACCTTCCGTTTGAGGATGCCCCACAGATGCTCAATAGGGTTTAGGTCTGGAGACATGCTTGGCCAGTCCATCACTTTTACCCTCAGCTTCTTTAGCAAGGCAGTGCTCGTCTTGGAGGTATGTTTGGGGTCGTTATCATGTTGGAATACTGACCTGCGGCCCAGTTTCCGAAGGGAGGGGATCATGCTCTGCTTCAGTATGTCTCAGTATATGTTGGCATTCATGGTTCCCTCAATGAACTGTAGCTCCCCAGTGCTGGCAGCACTCATGCAGCCCCAGACCATGACACCCCCACCACCATGCTTGACTGTAGGCAAGACACACTTGTCTTTGTACTCCTCACCTGGTTGCCGCCACACACGCTTGACACCATCTGAACCAAATAAGTTTATCTTGGTCTCATCAGACCACAGGACATGGTTCCAGTAATCCATGTCCTTAGTCTGCTTGTCTTCAGCAAACTGTCTGCGGGCTTTCTTGTACATCATCTTTAGAAGAGGCTTCCTTCTGGGACGACAGCCATGCAGACCAATTTGATGCAGTGTGCGGCGTATGGTCTGAGCACTGACAGGCTGACCCCCCACCCCTTCACCTCTGCAGCAATGCTGGCAGCACTCATATGTGTATTCTGCAAAGCCAACCTCAGGATATGATGCTGAGCATGTGCACTCAACTTCTTTGGTCGACCATGGTGAGGCCTGTTCTGAGTGGAACCTGTCCTGTTAAACCGCTGTATGGTCTCGGCCACCGTGCTGCTGCTCAGTTTCAGGGTGTTGGCAATCTTCTTATAGCCTAGGCCATCTTTATGTAGAGCAACAATTCTTTTTTTCAGATCCTCAGAGAGTTCTTTGCCATGAGGTGCCGTGTTGAACTTCCAGTGACCAGTATGAGAGAGTGTGAGAGTGATAACACCAAACTTAACATACCTGCTCCCCATTCACACCTGAGACCTTGTAACACTAACGAGTCACATGACACCGGGGAGGGAAAATGGCTAATTGGGCCCAATTTGGACATTTTAACTTAGGGGTGTACTCACTTTTGTTGCCAGCGGTTTAGACATTAATGGCTGTGTGTTGAGTTATTTTGAGGGGACAGCAAATTTACACTGTTATACAAGCTGTACACTCACTACTTTACATTGTAGCAAAGTGTCATTTCATCAGCGTTGTCCCATGAAAAGATATAATAAAATATTTACAAAAATGTGAGGGGTGTACTCACTTTTGTGAGATACTGTACATATTTTTTTTGTTAATCCAACAGATTTCTTTTTTCAGTGTATAAATTAGTCCTTAAAATAGACTTCAAACAGAAAGGAAGATACTGAAGTAGGGCTGCACCCTAATAGTCGACCAAACGTTAGTCAATGTGAAGAGGCTTGGTCGGTCGGTTGGTCGCAGAAAAAAAAACAACTCCACAGGTAGTGGCGAAGTCACGCAGTCCATGACGGACAGATCGGCTGGTCCATGTGGTAATTATGTCATATAATGGCTTAAATGAGATGCTTGGATGTCATGTGAAAACAAATCAAACCAAATCGCAAACAAACAAAGCAAAGTATTACTAGGGATGTAATGATGCGAATGTGACAAAGTGCATCGTAGAAAGTGCGATTCACATTGTGAGAATCAGCATTCTATTAATTATGCATCTGCACAGTTTGAACACCAGAGGTCCCAAACTGTGCAACCCATAGAGATAAAATATATAGACAACACACCAGCCCCGCACTGCTGCAACCTACAACGCCCAAGAAAGAGGCTGTGGGGACGGGCGTTTTAGCCGACTTTGGAGCTTTACTTCTTATTTAAAACGACACCTCAGGCATTGCTAGGGCGCTTATTAATTCAGTTGAACATTTTACCCAGGTCAGATTTTGTTTATTCAATCAAATTTATTCATTTAAGATATGGTGAACTGATGGTACATTCTGTTTACAGCATTAAACCAATTTTTGATTTATTTAGTTGTATACGGACAAAAATGCATATCATTTTGCATTGTTTATTGTTCAGAAATAAAAAAGGAGTCTTTTCACTCAATTTTTCTTCATTAAAATTTTGCTCAAAATATTCAGAGAATTGAATTGAGAAGGCAGTACCATTAATCTAATCGAATCGTCACCGGAGTGTATCGTTACATCCCTAAATGTCACTTGTGGAGTTTCGCTAGTGTGACACTTTTGGTAGTTAACAATGAAAAGGCTTTCTATAACTGACAGAAAGCTCTTTTTATGAAACATCTAAATAGTCAGTCTTAAAGTACTGGTATGCGTTTCAGGCTAATCTCAGAATATGGTTATATTTTAATCACTTGAATAACCTAGATTCTTAATGAGACATGTTTTATTGTGTTTAGGTTCTATGTCAGGGCTGCAATTAGGAATATTATTTTTTAAATTTTTTTTTTTTCCTGTAGGGAGCTGAACGGCTGCCATTTTTAAGATTTTAACACTATATGTACAGAACTTATAGTTTTGTTGATTTGGTTTGAAAGGCAAAAGCAGAATGTAACTAGCAACCCTTTTGAAATGGCAAAACTGTAAGAAGAGACCAGTTGAACAAGAGGTCAGAGGTGAACAGGTGATGAAGTGCTGGTGAGGAAATGTGCTTTACTAAGCACAGCAGAGTGGGATCTGTCATTAAGAGATCTTCACTTTCAGTAGCTCCTTTACAAGTGGACTGACACAGCACAGTCGAAACACAAGTGTGTGGGTGTGTGTTTGTGTGTGAGAGAAGACTACAGGCTATGAGCAGATGAGCTAATAAAGATGCGACCAGAATACAGCGCAGCCTCTCTGCGACATCTGTTAACGCAAGTGTTACGACATGCCTTACTGTCACTCTCCAGACGACCCCACTGCACCAGCGCCACATTAAAAGAATGCACAAATTCATCTGACTGCCATCAGCCTCAAAAATTTTTTAACAATATCATCCAGCAGTGTCTGTGATGGATGTGATCGGTTCGGTTGGTGGTATATGGGCGAGGAGACAGAAGCTCTCCGTTGTCCACAGGGACAGATTAGAGCAGATGAGCGGCTACGCATCGCCAGCTGCACAGGTGATTAGATATTTAATCAGTGAGAAGTTTGCTGACTTCAGGTCGGTGGATCGCATACGTACAGCATTACCGCACTTCCTCGCATGGTGAGGTGTTCAATGTTCAACCCACTGGCTGAGCTACAACACTCCAGGTTCATCATCTTAGGCACCCCTAAACATCTCATTTTAAACCAATATACAGAATCTATGTAGAATTACAGCAAACTGAATGAAAAAAAATGAGTTGTTAACATCTCTATACCTTTACACTCATTAAAAATGGGAGGATAAGAAAATGCTATTTGAAAACACCCCCCAAAAAACAGTAAGTAAACGAGTTTTTATTTATCACGTCAACAAGTGGGATTTCAGTGTTAGAGTCTTGAGTTAGAATTACATTGTCGTATTCTCTGCAATTTATAAAACAGAAACCAAATCTGTGAAACAAACCACGGCACTCAAGATCTTGCTAATCACTTGACAGACATGCTAGCTCAGTATGGCGGTTGTGGGGTTTTCAAGCGCCACACCATTTTCTAATCTTAAATGTGATTGGTCCAAAGCCTACAAATCAGTTTTAAATGGAAGAACTGACAAATTCTCCATTTTAAATGGAAAAAAGGGAAATTTTACACTAGATAATAACATAATCTGTTGCATAACTCAGAAATATTAAAAAAATCAAAACCTCAAGGGATGCTTTAATGTTTCCATTACTGAAACGCATGATTCACCTCCACAAGCTCTTCAAAATAAGGGTTAAATAAGGGATCTCTAGGAGAGCCACTACACATCACAGATTAGACCTTCCCAAAACAAAGCCTAAGAATAGTTTTACATGTACTTAGTGTGGGCAAAATATACATTATGATATTTGAAGACTTCTAGGATACACAATACATATCACAATGTAGTATAAGTTTGCTAACAAATTGGCAGCCAAACACAAATAAAAGTGAAAAAACTGTGAATTCAATAATATGTAAGGGATAATCCATGGCTAGGTGTGCATCACACGTTCATGGAGGCAAAGAACTATTGGAACGTGTGACTGACAGGTGTTTCTTGTTACCCAGGTGTGAGGTCTGAACATCTTGGTTTTAACCTTCAGTTTCACCTGTGAAGACTGCATTTGTTGTTAAAAAGGATTAGCCAGCATGAAGATAAGACAGCTGTCTGGAGCCAAGATTAACTTCTACCAAAGCAATGGAAAGGCCAAAGTGCAGAGAAAGAAAGAATGTGCTTATGATCCAAAACATACAAGCTCATCTGTGAAACATGATGGAGGTAGTGTCATGGCTTGGGCTTGCATGGTTTCTTCTGGAACAGGCTCACTAATCTTTATTGATGATGTAACTCATGCTGGTAGGAGCAGAATGAATTCAGAAGTCTACAGAAACAATCTGTCTTACAATTTACAGAGAAATGCATCCAAATTAATCGGGAGGAACTTCAGCATGCAGCAAGATGATCCAATGATCCAAAACACACTGCCAACTCAACAAAGGACTTTATCAGGGAGAAAAAGTGGAAGGTTTTAGACTGGCCAAGTCAATCACCAGACCTTAACCCAGTTGAGAAGCATTTCACCTCCTGAAGAGGAGACTGAAGGGAGAAACCCTCCAAAACAAACAACAACTGAAAGAGGCTGCAGTTTTTGCCTCACAAAAGAAGAAACCAACTATTTGGTGATGTCACTGAGTCACAGGCTTGATGCAGTTATTGCAAGCAAGGGATCTCTCTTGCAGTCGGTCGATTCGACAATGACTGTTCTATGGCTTCGGCTTTATGGCTGTTCTCCATGCCACTCTGTTGTCTGCGGTCCTTTGCCACCTCTCTATATCGATTTCTCTCCACTTCATGTTTCTCTTTGCTACATCCTTGTATCGTAGCCTCGGTCTGCCATGGTTCCGTTTCCCTTCACAAAGTTGAGAGTACAACAGCTGTCTAGGTAGACGCTCATTTTCCATCCTGTGCACATGACCAAGCCATCTGAGGCCTTTTTCTATTAAGATGTCGGCCATTGATGGTAGGCCAGCGCGCTGCAGTATTTCTTTGTTTGTGACTTTGTCTTTCCAGTTGATGTTCATAATTGATCTGAGCTGTCTCATCATGTATGCGTGAAGTGAAGCAAGGGATATGCAACCAAATATTAAGACTTATCTGTTCCTATACTTTTGCTCACATAAAAACTGAGTGGTCTGATACCAAAGATTCTATGTTTTATGTTGTTTAACACATCCTGATGTAAATACCAGGAAATGAAAGCTGAAATCCTAAACTCTCATCTCATATCCATCTTTTGATCTCAAACCCAAATGTCTTTGGTGTATAGCAGAAACAAATGAATTGGCCTTGCCGTTCCAATAGTTTCAGAGGGGACTGTATTTGCACAATGAAGTGTGCTTTGTTAACTCAAAATATAAAGACCAAATTCTCTGTAATCTGTACATTAACTATGCTGAGACTAAAGCAATCCAGGTCAGGAGTGTGACGCAGCGGGTTTTATTCAGGTTTAATTGAATAGTGGCGTCAGTAACGTGGAAAGTGTTTTTGAATCAGAGGAGTTCCATTTGACCTACTGACGCATTAGTCTTCCTCTCTCATGCTGAGAGAGGATTTAGTTGAGAAACACGGCCATGCTGATGAGCCCTGACTGATTCCTGGATCGTTTCATTCATATAACAACAGCTTAGGCTAGAGGACTAATCTGATAGAGCTAATACCAAATGAATCCCTATTCCTAGCTCAGAGGATAGAGACAGGAGTATAAGGGCATCTTCTGCAGGTCTGCGTGCAACGAGAGATGCTTGCTATGTAATGAGGGACCGCGTCGTGCTGAAATCCGATTTACTGCTAGAAATTGATTTCTGGGAAGGTAGAGGATGTAGCTGGGTAAAGCGTGACTTTGAGCTCCAGCAGGATAAACCACACAGATTTGCCAGAACTGTACGGACTGGAGAGTTTGGTGTTAACTACCATCACGGGAGCCAATTCAAACACGAATAAAGTGAGACCTCATCTGAAGAGCAGAACCATCAAAATGTCTCTTAAAATGGAAGTAAATGCATAAAAGCTTCAATCCAGTGGCGCAAGCTAACCACAAACCTTTCTGTCTGTGTGTATGTTTTTTTTTTTGGTTTTTTTTTGGAAAGCGCTTTTCTCTCTTTCTTCCATTACCTTCACTGTGTGCAATGTGCAGTAGGCTTGAAGCATGGCACTTGCTAGGAAAGAATAGACGTGCAAATAACTGTGCAAATGAGGCAGTAAAGAACTATTAATGATGATTTCTGCTCCATGCCCAGGTGTCTGGAGCTGCACCAGGCTGAACCCCTGCCCAGGCTTGGAGCTCTGAAACCTCAGCACACCACTTCACCACTCACAATCTCAGCCCAAGCCAATTTCTCTTGTTCCGGCTGTCGAGAAACTGAGAAACTGAGCTCCTGAGATCTCGAGAACTGTTCTGAGAACATTTCAAGGTGAGCGGGAAAACTTTCCCTATTATAATATGTGAGCTTCATTTCGAGTACAGTGTTGAGAACGGCTGAAGCACCAAGAAACCACATGAATCCATGATCCCATGTCAAATCGACCAGAGGACTTTTACGCCAGTCCGTCTCAGATTTTGCTGATTTTTGTTTTCGCGTTTAATGTTCTACGTAAACAGTGCACGCTTACAGTTTTTTCTTTGGTCGTTTAGTTCTACAGACGTTATTACAGTCAGAGTCTGAATCCTGTCTGAGTGGCCAACGTTCCTGCTGGGACAGTGTGCAGATATTTTATACTGCAAACAAATTTCCGCTTCATTATTCAGCAGCTCTGCGCCAGGCTTTACAGCACAGAGGAATGGACTGAGCACTGAGGACTTCCCCGGGGTTGGCTGGGAAATATCCGAGGGTGGTGAAGGGGGGAAAGTGAACTGAATGAGGTTATGCGAGTAAACCGCGAGATCGTCCTGAGTTCCGAGGACGGGGCAACGATAGAGCAGAGAGCACCTTGCTGAAATAAATAAATCATTGATGCCTTACACTCAGTGTCAGCAGCTCTAGTGGATGTGATTATATTATGGGGGTCTGAGTTGAGGAGGAGTGTGTGTGCGTACAAAAAATATATAGAGAGCAAAGGGGGGGGGGGAAATAAAATCAATAGGGAAGTGATGGAAAGAAAAAAAAATTACACACAAACAGCAAGAGAGGGTTAATAAATAAGCACAAAAAAAAAAGAAAAGAAGGACCACTTATAAATCTTTCACGTGGAGGTGTTCAGCAAGGAATTACACCACAATGTCTCACTTAAATCACTGCCAAAGTTTTAATCGATGAATCAGTCCGTTTCTGCCACTGAAAATTTACAGGAAGGACACCATACAACATTTATATTTATTACACTACGTTTATATTTTATCTAAAGAGACCTAACTGAGACAGGATACAATTGATTAGTTGAGGCCTTGCTCACGGGGATTTGAGCTTAAAAACCTTTAACCACTGAGCCTGCCCTTGTCTGGGACATTCCTTCAAGCTGAGCCTGTGATTCTGTTCTGAGCTTGAAGGGGGGGTTGGGGGTGTAAGACGAAGAATTACAGCGGCATTATATTACAAATAGGTTTGGGGCTGGGTGGTGGCAGTGACGACACAACATTCGTATCGCACAACACAGGGGACTTGATTAATAACCAAATGAATTGGGTGATGACACGTCGTCTTCGTGACAAAGACATTTCATTCTTTGAATTCCCACACGGAAGCTGTGACGGACAGCTAACCAAATTTATGGAAATGAAACTTCCATGTGGATGTAGAATTCGCTGGGCTTGGCTCATGACAGCAGGCTGTTTAGGTGCACAAAGCAGCTGTTCAGAAATGAGGTTCATTCTGCAGTGTGTAAAACACTCATATGCTCTGGAAGAACATTAGCCTGAAAACTGCTGGCATTTTACACACACACACACACACACACACACACACACACACACACACACACACACACACACACACACACACACACACACACACACACCTTACTATCCTTGTGAGGACCTTTCCTCATGGGGACCAGCTAAACATCCCCAGAAGGTCACAACTGTCAGATATTCCTACCTTTGTGGGGGCATTTGGTCTCAACACACACACACACACACACACACACACACACACACTAGTCACATAACCAATCACAGACAAAGGCATTAAACCCAATATCATCCCACTTAAAGCCATCATGTACTCTGCCCTAATTCCATTAACACAGTTATTACAGTAAATTTAGAGCTGTGAGACAAGGTGAACGTGGTTTTTGCAAAACTTCTCACTAGCACCACTGTTAAAGCCAGAGTGCCCGTCCTTCACCCCCTCATGTAATAAATGAGTGCTACATTTAATCAGGAGCGGGGGTGAGTGAGAGGGTAAATTGGGCAGCAGAACTGAGCTTGATTTATGATTTATGCACCCGCAGTGCTAATGGAGAGAAAACTCTGGGCAGTGAGAGCGGAGTGCCACACAGTCTCTACTATTTTCTTGTGTACCATGTGTACTAACCTTCAGCCTCGACCAGCCACACCGACTCTGCCAGGTGCACCAAGTGTTCAGTGGCCATGTTAGTTTTTTTTTTTTCTTCAATCTCCAGACTTGTATAATGGAACACTAGGTGCATTTGGAATTTGCGAGTAGTATAATTTGAGTGAAATCTGCATACGTTTAAGTTCCGCTACGAAATTAAAATGGGAAAACGAGGAAACAGCCTTTTATATTAATTTTGTTCACACTTCTTGTTTAAAAAAAAAATAAAAAATCAAATATTGCGCTGGCACCCTATTTGAATTCTTCTTCTTCTGCTTTGTGCGCTTTTTTATAAAATTTGGCACAGAGGACAGTGTCAGCTACCTTCACAGGATTTTTGGAGTACGCCAATCAAGCCCGATTGCACCAACAATAGGGCAATTTTTGACATAATTTTACAATAATAACTCCACAACACAATGTCATAAAAACACAATTCTGCTTCCCCCACATTCTTTTGGTAAAACCGAGTTCAACGGACCCCACGATGTTAATTTCCTCCGTATTGAATATTCTACCATTTAGAATTTTTTCAGCAAGGTTTTCAAATATTCAAATATCAAATATACATAAAGTCAAATATGAGCAAAATGCCCACTGCAGTACATTTCAGTTACCTGGAAGTGGAAGTCGGCTATTCCCTGGTTATGATGTGTACACGTGAACCTTATTCTGTTTTCATAAAACATATGATAATAACAGGATAAATATAATATATATATATATATATATATATATATATATATATATATATATATATATATATATATATATATATATATATATATAAAATGGGGTGATTCAAAATTTTTCAAATTGGCGTGTCAATGGGGGAACAAAAAAGTGTTGGGAGATCATAGGCTCAAATCCCGAAGATGCCACAGCCATCCATGGCCGTGAGTCCAAGCGAGCAAAATTGAGCGCGCTCTCTCGGTGGGCGGGGCCAATCAAAGAGATGCTAGCCAATCGTAGGCGTCTGTATGCTCATGTATGTGGAAGAGGGCAAATAGAGCTTTCCACAGAGTTTGTGACGCTGCCTTGTGATGCAGTTTGAAAAGATGTAGTAGGCTGGTTTCCAGGTCATTCAAGAGCGTTCATTCATTTTAGCCCCAGAATGAATCTGAAATGCTGAAAAATGAGCAAAGGAGAAATATGATTTTTTTTTGGGGTAATGTTTATTGTTTTAAAGCCAAAAACTATTTTGAACATCTTGTCAACTCATACATTTTATTTCACTTTGAAACAAACAAAACACACACACACACACACACACACACACACACACACACACACACACACACACACACACAATGTACACGGACACAAAAGACTGCTACTATTTGTAGTTCTCATGCACAAACAAGTTCAACCCACACAGTCACGTAACCGATCTAAAGTAAACTTGCATTGCGCTTTCTGTATGAAGTCTCTCAAATGGAAAAGTATAATTACAGAGATCCAGCAGCAGCGTACATGCTGTGACCTGTGCTTCTGTCACAGTGTGCTCATTAAAAGACAAAAAAAAAATTATCACTTGAGATGACATCAACTCTCATTTACCGTGAAACTACAGGGGGGGGGAAGCGACACTTAAAATAAACCAAGCTGGCTCTTCCTCTTAGGACTCTCAATGACTCTCGACGTGATGCAAGATTTCTCACCAGGAGACCTGCAGAGGAGTCCTACGGACAATTAAGCAAGCTCCAATGAGTACCAGCTAAATATGTTGGATTTGCTCATCATACATACAGATGGCAACTGGATAAGCCTTAATACCAATTAATGCACAAGACGTCTTTATCAAGACTTAAGATCTAAGGTAGGAAGAAACAAAATGTCGAGATTAACTGTAGACAAAAGAGCTTTATGTGGACACACAAAGACACCAAGAGCATTTCCTAAGTACTGTCTGAATGCAGGGGCATTAATTAGAGAAGAATGGATTGTTAATGGTCTTAACTCTCCACCATTAAGGCCATCACCATGGTAACACAGGAGGGAAAAACTGGGCGTATCAATTGTGCATTGAATCTTGCTACGTGAAACCCTGGGATCAGTAAAAATCCCACTGCACACACAGATTGCACAAGTTAACTTTTTGTGAGGGGCGAGATTCCCTCACACTAATCCGAGTTTGTGAGAACAGGGAAATGGTTCAGCACTGGGGCAGCAATGTCTAGCCTCTAGAATCCGTAGATTATTAATCACAAAGTGAGATAATACAACACATGAACAACAGCACATATGATAAACATGAAGGACACATTAAAGTCGCTGACAAACTGATGAATATTAAAATGTATTCAGGGCTGATTTCATTATCATGTGCAGTGCGTCCCATCCTGGGTCTGTGTTCCCATCTTGCACCCCAGTGCATCCATGACCCTGACCAGGATGAAGCGTATACAAAAGATGAATGAATAAATAAATGAAGGAGCATGTGTAATGGCAACCGTCCATCACTACCTAAGCACAAACAGGCAAGAACTTGTCATATTGGTCTTAAACCCTCTTAAATTCCATACTGTATTTTGTATATCATTCTGAAATTTTTAGGAGGCAACACAAACTGTGACGTACTGGTGAAGAAGAGTAGCGGGTGAAGCTTGTCATTATGGGTGGGTGATATGGCAAAAAAATAAAAAAAATAAAAAATCCTATCATAATACTTCAGGACATTTCTATGATACATGATACGTGTCTTGATGTGTAGTTTAGCTAACAAACGGTTGGTAAAACAGTAGTGTTGCATTAAAACTGTAAAAAATTGTGAAGAAAAAACTGCTAAGCTGAGTTTGATGATACTTTTAATTAATCCCTAACAAGAAATAAACAACACTAACACTAAAAAGGGGGAAAAATAGAAAGAAATTGGGGAAGAATTTAACATTTCACAGTCCCTCCAGGATTTCGCAATTTTGCGATCGTGGAAATGAACGCAAATTCGAGCAAACTCCGCAATGTTCTAAGGAGCTTGCAATTTTTCAAAATTACCCCGGATTTTCCACAGATTTGGGCCAAGACGTGTCATGTGACGTCATCGCGATGCGCAATCGGCCAAAGCCCTCTTCGATTCACGTGCGTCGAACATGAGCACAGCTAAAAGGTCTCGTTTACCAACACACATCACTGCGAAAGACCGTGATAAACAGTTTCGTGCAGTTGCAATTTCGCCAATTCGAGTAGTTTTCCCACATAAAGAGCCCAAAAACTCAGATTTTGAGAAAAAGCCGCAGCAGAATCAAGCATTTCTGGCCGCAACAATCACAAAAAAAAATAACAAAACTCTGCGAAATCCTGTACAGACTGATTTTACAGCTCAAGTTTAAAAAAAATTACATTCCATTTAGTTTAGAATTATTAAAAATTATTGTTTAAAGTTTTAAAAAGATATCATGATACAAACGATGTCTCAGAAAAGTGTATCGTTATGTAATTTATCACGATTTCCATGTTATAGCCGCATATTGCTCGGCCCTACTTGCCATTTTGAAGCTCAGCGGTTTAAACTGAAAGGACAGAGACCAGGAGACTTGTCTGTATGGCATTTATATGTTTACGCTGCAGCCTACAGACTCTTGTTTTGCAGAGGACATTTAATTCCTCCCCCAATAAATGAAGCAGCGGCAACAGCGGTCTTATTACCCAGATGTCTAGCTTTTACTAAGAAAGAAAACGGTTTTTAATGGGCATAAACTGCCTACTTCAACAGAAAGTGGTCATTTGAGTGACTTTATAAGGGACCAATCACCAAAATTTTCGCAGCGTAAACTCACGAGAATGTATTCAAACAAAACATAGCTTTCTTGAAACCTTTTTCAAATCCAACAACAATATCTTGCTTCGAGAAAGCTCATTCAGTCATGGTGTTCAAAAGTTTGGTTAGTAGCTGGCGCACGTATGAATGCGCATAAAGACGTGCGGACAGAGACTGTAACCTTGAATATCCGTAGGCTTGTCTCTCTTACACACACACACACACACACACACACACACACACACACACACACACACACATACAAAAAGTGTTCAGTAAATAGCATGGCGCATGGGCAGAGGTCCTGCATCCACATCCAGACAGCGCCGAGCTTATCAAGTTAAATATTAGAACCAAAGACACATCAGCGACATCTCATATCTCTCCTGCTGCTGAGGCCTGATGGAAAATAAGGTTAGTGACTTATCCCTGGCTTTATCTGTGCATCTGCTATTAGAATAATATGTTGACTTTTTTCTGATACTGTCACGTCTAATAAATATGGAAGCTCCACGGGCGTAATGCGTTGTCTGTTTTTCATCAGATTCTTCTTACTTAGTGCGACAACTGAGACCGAGGTCAGAACCCAACAGTGCTAAGTAACGAGATCTATAAGAAACTTTTAATCCGACTGCTTACATGCTAGTCGTTGTCCTGGTTAATATACTTTACATGTGATATTTACTCGTGTTATATTATATTAGCAGACCTGCCAAGCTTTATGTGTTTTGCGTTACCATCAGAGTATGCTGGTATGAGTTGTCACTCAAAAATACGCCAAAAGATTAGTCTTTTCCTCCCCAATAAAACAGTAGACGTTCTGGACTCTCTGATATGAACTGACACCACTTTCAAGCCCCGCCCACTTCGCTCATTTCGCATGCTCTCGGCGGGACTCGTGGGCCACGCTGGCTTTCTGTCAAGATACATAGTGAATGTTTTAAGTTGATTCATGCGAAATAAGATTTATCACTTTATGTTTGACTTGGCTAACATTACACAAGTATATTTAACGTCTGTTAATTACATTTATCTAACACTTTACAAATAAGTTTAATGGTCAGGAATATTAGACAGTGATTAAATACGCTGGTTTTTTTTCTCCACCCAGACATAAAGTCATGGACATTGGACAGTCAGTCTGTAAAAGAATTATATTTAAAATGTTTATTATTTTTTTCTGTTCACTGTGCATTACTGTAGAATCCAGCTGAGACCACCGCCAGCAAGCAGTTCCCGACTACACAGCTGATATTATTATTACACTCTTCCCTACTCTCCTTAAAGTTCCTGTGAAGTGCCTTGAAATGTGCAGCGTTATTCGATGTGTAGACGTAATTTCCACTGAAACAGGAGGTCATGGCACGACATATCCTCCCCTTTTTAAATAGCCATTAGTGTTTAGATTACTTCACAGCCCAGGCTAAGCCGTACTTGACGGTTAGTACCGTGGATTTTTATAATGTTGGAAGCAGAACACTTCAGATTCTAGAGAGCACTTGATTAGACAGAAAATCTAATGAGAAGCTGAAGTGCAGAATGATGTCATCGAAACGGTTGATCCGTAGCGATGGTAGAGAGCGAGACTGTAAATTTTGAATGCATATATCTTCTAAATGTGAATTTTGTCATTGCTTTGGAGCACACTAGCATATAGATAACCTTAAGGCTAATATATTCATACTAAAAGCTACAAAACTTCAACTTTGATTTCATGGGGACTTTAAATCTAAAATGGTATAAATGCATGTTTCCCTGTTCTCTCATTCCTTTTACATTATTGACAATTCATTAAAAGGGTAAAATTAAATGTTCTGTACACAACAAATTAGTTTTAGGTTTGCTTGTTAGCATAAATCCAATATGAGAAGGTTCATCATACGTGCTCAGATATTTACACACTCATTAAACACTCACATTTAGTGAACATGACACTAACACTAACATGACAAAAAAAACAAACAAACAAACTATTCCTGACCTGTGAATAGTTTACGATGTGGGACTCGGAGTCATAAAACCTTTCATCTTTATATGCGCAAACCAATAAAATCCCACTCACTGCTGGTTTAGGTGTGTTCATGTTATGGTTAAACTCAGGCGGATGACAGCTGGATTATCTGATTTTATATCATACTGGATGGATTTTATATCATACTGTTTCCTTGATGCAGTCTCTCACATACTTTGAAGTGAAGTGTCCTAATTTTGCCTAGCATCTTCACAGGTGGAGAGAGAAAAACTACTGTCAGCCAAAGGTTAAACTCTGACAGTGGGGATTCTCTCCGTTTTTTTGTTTTTTTTTCATAGAATGAGGTCCCTGTATGAAATACTGAAAAGATATTGAAATAGCAGGCAGAAGGAAACATAATAGTGAGGCATCACGTCAGCAAATCTCCGGCTCATTTTCACGGCGTGCTTCTAGACTGCGAGCCAAAGCCGATTCAATCTCGAGGCTTGCGGGTGTGATGCTAAAAGGCAGCCATGTTCCTGCTCAAGCTGGTTTCTGTTCTATCAGCGACTTGACTTATTATATATCCAGCAAAGCAGTGTGCATTAAGAGCACAGCCCCAGTAGCTGAGGGTGGTAGGAAACACCTGCTCTGATGGCACCTGTCCAAGCGGGTGGGGGTGTGTGTCTGTGTGTGTGTGTGTGTGTGTGTGTTTGTGTGTGGGGGGTCCCAATCCAACTATATCAACAGACTGTAATTGGCTTCTTGCCACACAATGGCCACACAGTCCATTTCTGTGCATGTGGTAAGGTCAATTTTCTGACTTGGAGCACTAGATATATAGCAGTAGTAGTGAGGGCAAACCTCCGTGTGAGCTTACCTTCCAACCAACCCCAATAAAAGGAACATGTGTGTCTATTTATCCCTCTAGCTTGGTGTGTGGATCACTGCAAAGACACTTCTTTTATTGGTTCGAGCAGGACTAGCTATACTTCAGAATGCGTGTTACAGGAGATCGAAAGAGGCAGTCATGCAGCAGAATCTCTCTCTCTCTCTCTCTCTCTCTCTCTCTCTTACTCAAAATTCTCCCCATGAGAGACACGGAATAAGTCCTTTCAAGCATAGTGCTATGAAATTCCCTTTCAATTCATCTCGATAAGGGCATGATACACAGTAAAGGGTATAACTACTATTATATGTACGACATGTTCATGATACATGGGCATGTAACAACTTTTTGGGGCAAAAATTATTTCAATAAATAAACAGATTTCACCTATCCTATCGGTACAATTCAGGTGGTGTATTCAAAACACACACATACCCACATACACACACTCTTCAGGTATGAGGATGCAGGGAATTGTAGTGAGAGATAAGCTGACAAGCCACTACAGTAATCAGAAGCAATGCCAAAACAACCAACCTTACACTGTCAGGAGAGGACAACAAAACAAATCATTCCTTACATCTGCAGGAGAAACACAGAAAAGCTCCAAGCCTTCACTGATCAACAGTGACCAACCAAGTATCCTTTGGGCAACTTAGAAATTGTTTGACGAATGCTTCAGTTGACTACAATGGTAGTCTCAAATTAACAATCTTTGACATCTGAACTGGTGGTTTTGTTATTATTATTGTGAGAAATGTCGACGTTTCTACGTTTCGCTCAATTAGTGCTTTCATCTACTGAAAAAAAAAAAGTGCTCACAATTTAGAGAAAACAGTTGACAGCTTAGGTAGTGCTCACAGATCTCTGGAGACTTCTGTCTATGGATAGTCATGTTTAATTAAAGTGTTAGCATGGGGATGTGTGACACTTGTGTGAGAAAGATCACTGTTGCTGCCCAAAGCAATGTATACTGACTACTGCATGTATATTATAAATGTTTTATGGATCTATTTAAAAAGAAAAAAAAAACTGAACTAAACCTATGTTTGTCCACACAGCTTTGTTAAGACAAGACCAAAATAGACCAAAAACATGGACACCATTATATCATATAGCAAACTGAAAGTGAATAAAGTAGTCAAATCTTGCGCAAGTACTATGATTTCCTGAGTCTGATTTAGTATCCCATTGCCACACTAACTAAACTAAACTGCCTTAATACATTGTGGGCAAGGAATCAGAAAACTTACAGTATAATAACCCCTCGAGGCTTCCATACCATTTTATTCACCAATCACTGTTTCAAGTCTCAATATATCTGCCCTTTCCAGGCAAAAATTGCACGCAGTTACCTCAATCCAGCTTTACTAATCAAATTCTCAAGTGCAAATAAGATTTAAAATTAGCATGATTAGTAAATCTGGTATACTTCAGCTTAACTTAGATTTGTCAAGCAATATATAATGATGAGCCCCAATGAGAGTGCACTTTCTGTGGAAGGGCAACGTGGTCCAATGCAAAACATGTAGCAGTGTGCGTAATTCCAAAGCCTAGCAACTTTGACAAGATGCTAGATCAACACTTAGCTACCGAATCAACCGTCAGTGTACTAGACTGAGCCCTGAAAACGTAGACATTCTTATCCGTCTCATGAAAAACAGTGTTACAATGTAAAGACGGGCTACGGTTCACTTTATTCTCTTAACTGAAGTTAGCTATGTTCAACTGGGATGCGATAAAATTAGGTAAACAATGCAAGTTAATGCTAAATTTAAGTTCCATTTAGCTACACCTTGTTTCTGTTTGTCAGCTAAAGTTAACTAATAGCCAGATTAGAAAAAGACAAAGATATCTACTACTGATTTTGTTGTCCAGTGAAAATTCTGCTAGTTATCTAGCACAAGCAAACTGACGCCACATTCGAGGTGAAATTGCAGCTCGAAAATTCCCCGCCTACAACCGGTGAAAGCCACCGAAAACATCCCTTCAAACCTGAAATTTCTCAACTACCTGGTCCTTCCCTGTTTACAGAGTAACGTCACATCAACGTGGCCGTGCACACTGTGCGAATGAGTTTATAGCAGTATTGGCTTTAGATCAATTAATATACAGATACAGTACTTGGTTAAATCTATAACACTGACCATATTAATTGCTGTTTTGAGAAGGTACCCATTAACACTACTCACTATTGTCTGTTGTTGTTGCTGTGCTGCAATGTCAGTCCAAAATGTTTGGACTGTTCATTATAATAAAATCAAACCAATAGCTACTCAGGACTGTAACTATAAAAATGCTATTAAAGAAGCTTTTTATGATCTTTACGTGCTCTAACAGAGCAAACAAAAGACACGTTTTTGTGGAGGTGTCCATGTTTTTATTCCCCATTTCGCACGTCAAAAGTGACGTTATTATTGCTACACCACAAATACTCCATCTACACTGGCGTTTTCAAAAGGTTTCCAAAAATTGCTCGTCCACACTGAAACGTCTGAAAACGCTTACATCCCTATATTGCGCATGCGTAAAAACGTAAGAAGCTTTGGCCTGCATCATTTCCGTCACGTGTTTATTTCCTTATGTTTCCTTAAGTGACATTAACAAAGCTATCAAACTGGATAGCAGGCACAATAACTGCAGTACAACATCGTCCACCATCTTGTTTGTTTTGATGACTGCGTCACATGACTAAAAATACAAATATATAAAAATATATTCAGAATCATTGTTTCTGAATATCTCCATTTTCTCAGTCCACACTACAACGTGAAAACTGCGTTTTTAAAATTTATCCACTTGGGAAAGCGTTTTTTCTTTTCTTTTTTTTTTCTCGAAAAAACTCTGTTCTCACTATACAAAAACGTTTTCAAATTTATCCAGATTAATGGAGATGTAACCTAAAGCCTTTGCTTGGTATCGACTGTAGGCTTGTTGGTTAACAGTTCGTTGATGACTAATGGTCAGATAAACAGCCTTATCCTTCATACTCTGGAAAAATAGGGAAGTCCTTTAATCAGATTCATTTACACTATTGAGCTGCATATTCAAACAAGCCACAGACACATTCGCCACAGGAAGTCCAAAAATTATTGCCGTTTCTTCTCATTCTGTATACAAGAGTCTTCCTGGTTTCAGGCTGTTCTTCAATACAAAGGCTCCTAAGACAACATTAATTAGCACGAACGACCTCGAAGCAACACACAACAACCTATTTAAAGGTCTAATAATACACACAATTATATTAAGACTCCAACACAGTCATTTTCTCCTATTGTGGTGAAAGTTGTTTTTATGCTGATCGCAGATCAGCTTTGTGGTTCATATTACAATGAATCAGATTGAAATTGGGATGAGGGAAGCAACATAAAAGGGATAGTACCCCTGGGAGCCCACAGGCCTGACCAGCCTCATTAGCACTGGCAGGTTAAATTAGTTTAGAGCAGAACGGAGTCCCAACGGAACTAGAACTGGGTCAGTGGTAAATATCTGTTCAATACAGGTACACCATGGTAATTGTTCTGAAGCCTCTCTAGATTTGAGCCAATCTAAATCTCAGTTGCTCTCAAAGTGCCTCATTCAACTACGATTCCTAAATACATTAGGAGTTAATGTAGGAAGGACCACTGAACCGAAAGAGAATTGAGTAATCAAAACAAGTCCCCAGATACCAAAGCAAGCACTATTCGCAATGAGCTCAGGCGACTGGAGCAAGAATTGATTACTTCAATGTTGAGTATGTTGACAATGAGTATGTAGCTTCCAATCTCCAGAAAATGTATAACTTATCCTGAAGAGACAAGCACTGATGCTTTAGCACCATAACTACAAAATGTTTCCCCCGGTTCAAACATGTTTATTTTTCCATCCATTCAAACTAAGTCATTACAATCTCTGATTGATTGCAGTTTTTAGCAATGAGTATCTACCACAAGCTCATTTATCTGTTTATGGTTGCCAAAGACATATGACTGGTGGTAGGGAAGATACAAAAATGCAAAAAAAAAAAAAAAAAAAAGTTTGTGCTTATCTGTCAATCACAGCCATATGTTCTTGTTGAAGGCTTTTCACTAGATTTTGGGGCGTGGCTGTGGGTATTTGTGTGCATTCACCTACAAGCGCATTAGTGAGGTCACGCACTGATGTTGGGCGAGGAGGCCTGGCATGCAGTCAGCATTCCTGTGCATCCCAAACGTGATCAATGGGGTTCTTCCACACCAACCTTGGCAAACCATATCTTTATATGTCATGCTGGAACATGTTTGGGCCCCTCAGTTCCAGTGAAGGGAAATCTTAATCCTAAACAATACAAAGATATTTTAGACAATTCTGGGCTTCGAACTTTGTGGCAACAATTTGGTGAAGGCCCACATATGAGTGTGAAGGTCAGATGTCCACATACATTTGGCTGTATAGTGTACTCGGTCAGTAGAGGATGCGGACAAAACTCAGTATGTTATGAAGGGTTTGAGCAAAGAGTTGGGAGGAGACCAGCCTCCATCTTTTTTATTAAACATGGCAAGGGGCTCATTCTGAGCAGCAGTAAAGCCTCATTGGACTGCCTTGATTTCGGTCTCCTGAAGCCTTAGCGAAGAAAACCGACAGAATGTGCTTCTCGAAATCCCAGGACGATATCTATTCCAGAAATATTTAAAGGTATAACATAAAAAACAGCATATCCCTCTAGTTTTTTCCTGATGTTGCCTATTTTTTCTTTCCACAGGCGCTCCCTCTTGCTCCTTGTGTCTCTCACCTTTCCGACTCTGCCCTTTCCATTACTGCTTTGGCCTCGTCTTCTCCAGCAGACGTGACTGGGCTTTTATCTTCCCACTGCAGCCGTTCTTGACAACCAGCCGGCTTAAAAGCAGAAACTGGCTCAAACTCTCAAAGGGTGGATAAACGGATCAAAAATAGCAGCCAGATATTGCTCTACGGAGCAAAGTAAGAAACATCTTTGTTGGTCATTTGGCTTTATCTTAGTATTGATGATCTTATTATTATTTCCATTAGCAAATTGGTTCATCAATTGAAATGCTTGCTGTACTCATGAAATAAATTAACGGCAACATCATGTCAAAGGATAAATATGAGCTCCCCAGAAGCACAAACTAACCTTAATAACAGCAGTAGCTGATCCAGCAGCAGGGGACAGATGAGTGCCTAAGGCACTTTCCTTAAAACTGCACCCTGCCCTTGTTGTCCAATGAAGTGCCAGTGGACATAAAGCAGTCCCAAAGCCCCTAAACGACTAAGTAAATTGGTCACGGCCAATGATCCGTCACAGTTATCACAGACCTACATAAACACTTTAGTGATTAATCATGGAGCAAACAGCCATACGGAGGATGACTGGGACTTGCTGCGGGTCAGGAGAGAGCCATAAGGAGTCGTTAAATCACCTACACTGCTTTTTCATTACATAGTGTGAACGGGTGAAAAGGTGAAAGGGTGAATGTGATGACACCTTACTGTGATGAATGAAAGAAATGATGAGGTTGTTAGAACTCCTGAATATGACCTTCCAGTGGAGAGCTGGACAAGTCATGGGTTAATTAACACTGTCATTCAAAAGGATAATTAAAGGGTCCATGAAAACTAGGAAAAGTTTCTACATGACACAAAAAGCAATACTTGACCACACCGTGACTGCTGCTCCTACACGTCTACCAAATGAACTCAAACTGACTGAACAACTTGTAGTTTAAGTGGTGCGACTTCAATTCAAAACAAAATGGCTGTCCAGTCAGGAAGATTATCTCAGTCAATGACAGGCAAAAATTCTTAAGGTGAATATTGCGTATTTAGAGCTTTCATTAACACTATATGGCCAAAAGTTTGTGGACACCTGACCATCACACCCATATGTGCTTCTTAAACATCCCGTTACAGATTTTGGAGTGTGGCTTTTTGGGATTTGTCGATTCAGCTACAAGAGCATTAGTGAGGTCAAGCCGATGTTTGGTGAGGAGGTCTGGGGTGCATTCGGTATTCCAGTTCATCCCAAAGGTGTTCAGTGTGGTTGAGGTCAGGGCTCTGTGCCGGCCACTCATGTTCTTCCACTCCAACCTCAGCAAGCCATGTCTTCATGGAGTTCGCTTTGTGCACAAGGGCATCGTCATGCTGGAACAAAGACATTCTAGACAATTGTGTGCTTCCAATTTTGTGTAAGGAACACATATGGGTGTGATTATAAGGTGTCCACAAACTTTGGCCATATAGTGTATTTTACATAGGAAACACAATGATTAACCATAGGAAAGAAGTGTGCACACAGACACACACACACACACCTCCATCCAAATATATTTACTCAGGGAGATTAGGCAACAGCCAGCTCTTCGTAATTGCTTCCTGTATAACACATAATAGTTTCCCCTCAGGAAGCCTTATCAATACAGCCCACTGTCGCTCAAAGTGCAAGCCATGGTGGTTAAGACCAGGAGATTCAAAACACGTCTGCAGACTGGGGATTGCCTAATTTTACTAATCAGGTACAATAAGAGTTAATGAATAGATACTCAGTTAACCGCATTGCATTTAATGGAAATGTATTTAAAGTATCATTTAGTATCAGTATCATGCTTAACAGAGGAAATAATGGACAGATATAATCATTTTAAACATGCACAGCAGAGACTTTGATGAATGTCGGTTCAATATTTCAGCCTGTAGTCCTACTGCAGCAGCGTGCGCTCTGGCGTTGGTTATAATTCAAACGCTGCGAAGGTTCTACCTACCACTGAGTTTTTTCAAAAGGCTACAACCATCACTGATTTGTGGGCAGGATGTCTGAAGATCTTACAGACATCGAAAGGTTATAATAAGCTGAAGGTCAATCCATACATTTCCATGTTAGGTTTACTACACCAGTAGGAAAAAACAACAACACAGAAATGAACGTTTTGGTGTAAAATGAGTCATGTGTCATTAGGGAGTTGTGATGTATCACGTGTGGAGGAAAGGTGCCTGATTTGTGTTGTTGACATTGTGGCCATCCTTTTAATGGAGTTGTACTGGATGTTCTTGGAAATGTACTGTATTACTGTGCAACTCTTGTGTCGCAAGCTTCATATCTGGCCTCCTGCATGACGGTGAAAACTGCAAATCCCGAGACATGTTTTTAATCCCAATGTACACCTCGATCGGTGTTGCTCTCTGCGTCTATATACTACCAGATGCTGCTTTTCTTTTTCATATTTTCTCAATGATCACTCCGTACAGGATTTCGCTGAGTTTTTTTTTTTTTTTTTTTTGCATTGTTACCGCCAGAAATGCTTGATAATGCTTTATTTTTCAAAACTTGCGATGCAACTTGCAGAGTTTTTTCCGCCTTTTTTGTGGGAAAACTACTTGAATTGGGGAAATCGCAATTGCATAAAAGTGTTTTGCACGGTCTGTTCGGTCGCATTGATGTTTGTTGGTAAATGACATTACAAATGCCAAAATAGTGATATCAGTATTCCAATAATAGCAGACTAAAACACGATGCCATGGCTCACCCCAAAGGCACAAAAAAAACCAAGGAAACACACTTGCTGTGCAATACAGGGTACATGGCACGGGTCCAATTAATTACGCCTTCAGGTGCATCAGTGAGAGTAAACGCACACTGACCGTGTTAACATTTCAGCAATGACTGATTTATTAATGGGGTGTAATTCTCTCATTTAATTAAGCAGTACTGGTAGAATGGGGCATTGTGCCCAGTCTCATAGCCTTAGGGAAGCTGTCTGAATCTTCACCCTGGCTGTATCTTGAGGGCTAATACGACACCTGTCTCTCTCTCTCTGTCTCTCCATCTGTCTCTCTTTCTCACACACACACAACCACACACACAAACACACACACACAATAATGAGACGGTGCCATTTCATTACAGAATTCTACTGCTTTCCGTAACATCGCAGCAAAAAAATAAATTATGGCATGTACACAATGCATATTCCTCCATCACATGCTCGATTTCAGGCTGCTTTACTGGCATGAAACAATGGAAAACAAGAGTAAAAATAAAGAACAAATGATAAGACTATGGATGCACTCTTACTCATAAAATAAATAAATAAATAAATAAATAAAAACCTCCAATACCATGTGACATTATGTGATGTAAGCCTAGCGTACGCGGTCAAGCTCATGAACACACAGCAGGAAATGACAGCGATCTGGACGTATTCCACAATTAATCAAATTGTTCTTTTTACGTATACATACATGGTCTTTAACCCTTTACTGCATCGTGTTGCCATACGGCAACAATTCATTTATCTCCATTTTTTTGAACACAAAGCTACTATTTTCCTATGAATGAGTGTGAGGTGCCGTGAACTGCACACACTCAAAGACATTCGCAAGCGTGGAGAAGTGAAGCGAACATGCAGAGAGAGAAACTGGCACACTTGAGCAGTTCAGGTCAGTGAGCACTGAGACATGCAAGCTTCCTTTTCCGCTCGGTTGACAGCATCTACACTGGACTCACCACGTTGATCTGATCCCTGCTCGCTCAGGTCGACTGCTGTCTCTCTCTCTCTCTCTCTCTCTCTCTCTCTCTCTCTCTATTAAAGACACTATTTAAACACCATAACCTCTTAAATCTAAACTCAGCTCGAGGAGTTCTTTGATGGGAGCAGATGGGAGCATCAAGAGGGGAAAGTACTTCCTAAATTATCACAGGACCACAGCCTTGAGTACTGCAACCGCCTGCTGTCTCCACCAAAACGGCCACTTCCTGTGCCAAGTTGACAACGCTCTCGTGTGTGTGTGTGTGTGTGTGTGTGTGTGTGCGGTGAACGAACACTCTCTAGACTACACAAGTACAGAAAAGCAAATATAAATATGTTAAACAATCACAAGAGTTTGTACACAAATCAAGAACAGAGTGATTTGCTCAGACGAGCTTCCCTGGAGACCCTTCCTGTGTAAAGGAATATGTATTCCTGTCATACCACAGGCAGCGGCTAATTGCACGCCTTAACTTGTGTTTAATTAGCAACAGTGATTTCATTCAGGCTGAAGAGACCCCACGCAGCAGCGGCGCTGGATGCATACTCGCACGTATAAAAACATTTATTATCCACTGTTACTAAAGGATCAAATTAATTGGCTCAATGACAACACAGACCTGCCATATAATTAATTCTTCATCGGTCTTTCCAGAGCGATATCTCTACTCAGGGATAGGACGATTATGACAGGTTCAAACAGGGGTCAGTGTAAGCGTAATTGAGAAACACACGGCTCCTCTGGCATACCCGGGGGACGAGGAGTGCAGAGGACAAAGAAAGTCAGTCAAAAGAAGATTAAAGATGTGCTAATTACCTGACACGCCATCATTTATTACAGGCCACAGTCACTTGCAGTCCATTCACTTACGCTGCATTCGACTTACAACCCCAATTCTGAAAACGTTGGGGCAGTATGGAAAATGCTAATAAAAACAAAGAGGAGTGAAAGTTTGAGGAGTGAAAGTTTGTAAATGTAGTTTGACTTGTATTTAAACAAAAAAACGTATAAAGACCAGGTATTTGATGTTTTACCTAATCAACTGCATAGTTTTTTGAAGAGAAACGTTTATTTTGAAATTGATGCATGCAACACGTTCCAAAAAATTTTGGACAGGGGCAATTTAGGACTAATAGTGATGTGACAAGTTGAAATAAGAAGGTGATGTGAAACAGGTGAGGCAATCGTCTAATCATAGTATATAAGGAACCTCCAAAAAAGGCCTAGTGCGAGGATGGGTCGAGGCTCGCCAATCTGCCAACAGAATAATGCCACCAGCGAATAATCCACAACTTTGAGAACAACATTTCCCAAAGACAAATCGGTAGGATTTTGGGCATTTCACCTTCTACAGTGCACAATATAATTAAAAGATTCAAGGAATTCGATCAAATCTCGGTGCGTAACGGGCAAGGTCGAAAACCACTTCTGAATGCGCGTGATCTCCGAATACTCAGACGTCACTGTCTTAATAACCGTCATGAGTCTGTAGTGGATATCCTGACATGGGCTCGGGAATACTTTGGTAAACCTTTGTCAGTCAACACCATTCGCTGCTGCATCCACAGATGCAAGTTAAGGCTTTACTATGCAAAGCAGAAGCCATACATCAACACTGTCCAGAAGCACCTGGGCTCGGTCTCATCTGAGATGGACAGTAGCACAGTGGAATCGTGTTTTGTGGTCCGTCGAGTCGACATTTCAAATAGTTTTTGGACAAAACAACCGTGGGGGTGTTTCAGTGCCCATGGCATGGGTAACTTGCACATCTGTGAGGGCGCCGTTAACGCAGACAGATATGTACACATTTTGGAGCAACATATTCTGCCATCCAGAGCAAGACAACGCCAAACCGCATTCTGCCCAGATTACAAGCGCATGGTTGCATAAGCAGAGAGTGCGGGTGCTAGCATGGCCTGCCTGCAGTCCTGACCGGTCTCCGATTGAGAATATGTGGTGCATTATGAAGCGCAAAATAAGGCAACGAAGGCCCCGTACAGTTGCGCAGCTGAAGAAATGCATAATGGATGAATGGGGAAAATTCCACTTGCTAAACTTAACCAACTGGTGTCTTCAGTGTCCAAACGCTTAATAAGTGTTATTAAAAGAAAAGGTGATGTTACACAGCGGTAAACAGTCGACTGTCCCAACTTTTTTGGAGTGTGTTGCAGTCATCAGATTTGAAATGAGTGTATATTTTCAAAAATAAATTAAATTCACAAAGTAAAACATCAAATAATGTGTTAATAATGTGTTTTCAATATAGTACAGGGTGAATAGAATTTTCAAATGACTCTTTTTGTTTGTTTTTTTGCATTTTCCATACTGTCCCAATTGTCCTGTACCTTGGACATGGACACCTCCATGTTCGCTTTTGTTAGCAAGAAGTCACGTATATTTACTTCTTCAAAACAGCAAACTGTACAATGTTATGACTATGTTATAGCAGCCGTGTTGATCGGTCCGTACAGGATCGTGAGTTTTTTTGTGATTGTTGCGGTGAAATTGAATTGGCAGAACTGCAATTGCACGAGATTGTTTTGCACGGTCTTTAGCAGTGATGCTTGTTGGTAAATGAGACCTTGTAGCTGTACTCATGTTCGACACACGTGAATTGAACAGGGCTTTGGTCACACGAAGCGTCTTGGCCCAAATATGCGGAAAATCTGCGGTGCTTTGGAAAAATTGCAAGCTCCTCCGAATGTTGTGGAGTTTGCTCGATTCTGTGATCGCAAAATCGTGAAATCCTGGAGGGACTAGCTGATTTGACGTCACTTGCTGAACTCGGGGTTAAGGAGACCCTCCTACGAGTTTTTCTCCCTGGTCGGACATCGGAAATAACCTTTAGTTGAATGCACCGTTAGATGCAAATGCCACATTCACTCCTGGCATTAACATCTGTCTGAGTGGACAGCTAATACAGATTTTTACACCTGGAGTTTTCATGTGTCTCAAATGTCTCTCCAGTGACTACTGATCAGATTTCACACACGCACGCACACACACACGCACACAAACATGCTAACACACACACACACACACACACACACACACACACACACACTCACTCTCTCTCTACACACTTTCTCTTCTGTTCTGTTCCATAGTCTGTTCTTTTGTTCTCTGTTGTCTTGTTTAAATGCAGATGCTGACAGGTTTGTGTTGTTAACATGTTGTGAAAATAAAGACAGCCAATTGTTGCGAAAGTGTTTGTTTTTTGGAGGGTGTGCGTGTGTGTGAGATTGTGTGTTGAAAATGACAGGTTGTGTGTTATTGTACCACAGGACTGGGATGTGCTGCTTCATCATGAACCCAGGTTTTATAGCAGAACAGACAGACTTTCAAGGAGAGGTGTGACTTACAGTTCTCCATGTAGTCTGAGATTCAGGATTTTCCCTTCATTTTAATCAGATCCTTAACTAGTAACTTGCTACTTGAGTAGTTTTCTCATCGGATACTTTATTACTCTTAGTCAAGTAATTATTAACATTATTCAACTTTACTGTTACCTGAGTAATTATATTTATAAATAGTTTTACTTGTACTTGAGTAAAATCTTTGGCTACTCGACCCACCTCGGAGTATAACAAGGAGAGTTTTCGCATGTTTTTGTTGATACATGTTTAAGTTCATATATAAAATACATAAATATTTGGGTTACTTCTTGCATATATATATATATATATATATATATATATATATATATATATATATATATATATATATATATATATATATATATATATACACGATGCCATTTTAGTCAGAACTGACTAAAATTAATAAATATGACATATTGAATTTAAAGGATATTTTCGTCAGAAGACAAAAACTATTTTTTTGACATTGTAATTACAATGTCTGAATATCCCTAAGAATTAAAAGTTCATTGCTCTTTGAAAGGGTGTACTTGCATTATTATGCTGTTACATTATCATTATATCAGTGGTATAAACTGGTCTTAAAATGACAATCGTTTATCGCAGTTATTTCTGGGACAATATATCGTCCAACAAAAGCAGTTATTGTGACAGGCCTACTGAATACACTACAAGGTTTTTTTTTAAACAGGGCAGACTATATTTAACGGCCGAAGGCAAAGAAACTGCGTGTAGACTGAGAGTCTGGGTAAAAATAAAATTGCACTGTTGCATTTCATGTGGTATGCTTCTTGAAAATGTGAAACTCTAAGCAAATATGTTGATACACCAAACGTGTACCATTCTTCATTTACCTTAGTGCCTTGTGAAGAAGTAACATTTTTACTCGTCTTTTACTTGGCTGTGTCTTGCCCAATGGGTTTTAAGGACATTCTGTTGTTTTTCTCCAATATCGCCAAGAAAAAAAACGATCACACGGAGGCCTAGCCATGAAAAGGACCTGCCCTGGAGAGATAAAGCTGATACTCCATAAAACTAATGAGAAGGAAAGGTCAGTTTATCATTCACAAGCCATTGCCAAGCCTGACTGCATTTTACGACCACTGCGGCCTGTGTGTAGTGCTACTGTAAAGCAGAGTGTTACTGCTGCCTTTACTCTCTTAAATCAATCATTCATGGAAAAATGAAAGAATATGTGGCTTTCCCGGCAGTTCAAGAACATCATCATTTAAAGATGTTTATGTACGAGTAAGCCTGAAATTGTATTTTTGATCAGTCTGGTTTTATCATCAAGATCTGAGCTTTGCTAAAATGCAAGGACTGCGCACGTTTCCTTTATTAATATGCTGTGCAAAAAACGACGAGCAATATTAGCAGTTCTTGCAAACAGACGCCGCTCCATCCGTTTGCATTTAAGATATTCACTTGGCAGATGTTTGTTTTTTTTTTTACCCAAAGCAGCTTAAAATTAAGCCGGAGTAGATGACGGTCAGGGGCCACGCTCAAGCATCAACAGTTGAAAAATTTAAGCTCTCGACTTTCCCATCAGGCTTCACCTTTGAGCCACTACCCCCTCTCTCCAGGACCACTCCTTCTCAAGACATGCATACACACACGCACGCACACACACACACACACACACACACACACACACACACACACACACACACACACACACACACACAATGCAATGCTATGAAGACATGGCACAGGGATCAGCAGTGCTTTTGTTCTACTCAGACAGGTACACACCTCATTCCAGAGAAAATCCTCCCCTGTATGTGTGTGTGATTCTGTGTAAAATTTTACACGCTACACATGGGGTCCAAAGATCTGAAAGCACTATTCTGCATTCTTTTCTAATTTAATACAACAATTTTCATTACAGATTATTGACAACAACTTGAGTGAAAAGCAGAATCTCTGAAATGTTTACATTGACATTTCAGAGTTTCTAATATTCGGTACGTTCCCTTTTTGCTTTAATGACAGCGTGGACTCCACAAGTTTGTGCAAAACCTGATGATCCATTTTAGATCAAATCCGTCGGAGTGTCGTCTAAACACGGGCTTCGACAGAGGAGATCAGACATGAGGAAAATCTGACCTTTTGTACAAAGCAGTTAACATGGTCAATGTCACAAAATGCTTACATTTAAACAAGGAACTAGAAATAGTTCACATTAAATATACTGAACATTTTCTTTCGTTGAAATTCTTTGAATTTCTTCAAAATTCTAAAACTTTTTCCAGTTTTAAATGAAAAAAAGAATAGAAAAGAAAAATCCCAGATTTACAATGTGCTCTCAGACTTTTGGACACACACTCATTTTAAATCCATGGCAAATGTTAAATCAGTGTGTGTTGCTATTTCAGCCACTTTAGTGCAAATATCAGATAAAACAAAACAATGAAGGCCAGTACCAGCCCAACATGGATTTTCTTCCTATAGCAGCACATCCCAAAGTATTTTATTCCTCTTTTAACACAGCAGTGTGCCTCCAATTCGAATTTTTCATTCATTAATGAACAGCACTTTGCATTTTATATCAAGTTACATTTGATGTTGTGGAACATCCGCGAGACAAGTTTTCATTTACGTTACTGTTGTGAACAGTCGAGCCCTCATTAGGCTCCATTTTTCTCTTTCTCAAGGTCAGTAATACAAAAAAAAATCCTACATGTTACAAAGAAATCATAAAGCGCAAAGTCCTCTGTCCTGAAGACTTTTCCATTGCGGAATACTTATTGATCATTAGCACTGACACCCAAGACTCATAAACTCGAAAATCTCCTTACAGAAAGCCTTGCAATATCATCAATTAAACATTTTTTGCTAAATAACAACAATCTGTTTATTATTAGACTACTAGATCATCCGCCACTCAAGTCCCCTTGAATGAGCTGTTACTATAGAAACAATAATGCATGTGTTAGAATGAGTGCATTAATATAAACCTCTGTTTAGAATTACACTAATAAGCCGCTGTTATAGAAACTTAATCAACGTCCGACCAGTCAGATTTGAGAATTCAACCGCACTGTAATATAAAGAAAATTTAAAAATGGGTCCTTTTGGTTCTGAAATCGGATCGGTTGAGCCACGTTCAAAGCTAATGTAAAATCCTCAATATCAATATCCCCAAAATCCTTATTCTATCCATATAAGGCCCTCATCTTTCTGTTATGTTGATTTATGTTGCAACCCAAGCTGACTGTCGACGGACTACACTGCATGATGTACGAACTGTTTATAACAAATATTATTAAAAATAAATTCAATAACGTATTGAACACTGGATTTGATTGGATAATGGTTTTGTCTCAGTTTTATAAAAGCAGTAAGCCACTCGAGGGCATGCGTTACAGTGATTTTATCCCAGGTAAATGCGTTGTTACGCAAGACAACAACGTCAGCGATAACAAGCGGATAACTGTAACGCACGCCTCCGAGTGGATTCTTGCTTTAAGAAAGAACACAGCATTTATCATATGTGTGGAATCTTAATTGTGTTGCACGCCTTTTCTTAGCGTCACTTATTTTAAATTCACGCATGTCAGTAGTAGTGAAAATCTCTATAAAAAATGGCACATGCACACTTCAGGCCAGCGCTTAGATCACTTAGTGACAATCTTTACCATGTTTGGCTTTTCCACAACTTTAGATTACTAGTCTATTTGTTTTGCAGTTCTTATTCAGTTTTACATTTCATATTCAAATTGACCTCTATAAATTTGAATGCTTAACAAAATAAACATTTAACGATAGAATTCCTAACACTATGCAGAGGGGAAAAAACACAACCCACGGCTCTAGGTGGACTGAAAGGCAGCCAAGTTTGGCCCTTTCAATTTCTCACAAATGGCTGTCAAGACCATCAATTTCAATTCCCATACACAGCTTCGCCCACCGCCCCCTGTACACTTCACTTTTTCATTCCAAGCCTGCTGGCCTGTCAGACGGCTGTCAACAAAAGCTGTGTTGACCAAGTTAAAGTCAAGTTTTGGCCTTTAACCCCTAACTCTAGTCCTCCATGGTCTTCGCAGTATAGCTGCAAAAATCGGCAGAGGTGTTGAACAAGCACTAACAAACAGCTAGGCTTTCTATTCAGTCAGAACATTTGGAGAAACCAAGATTGGCCTCTTAACAAGTCAGTAATCGATGCGTTCCCCAGGCCAAAGATGTTCTGCCATGATAAACAGCAGCATGAGAAGCAGCTGAGCCTGGAATCTGCCATCTATCCCACACCCACAAATTTACTGGCCTCAGTCATTTCTCCTGTCCAAGCCACAGCGTTCCAGCGTGTTCTCCTGCTACTCAACATGGGTTCCAGAACGTCTCGCCAACATGAGTTATAGGATAGTCGTCCAACCAAGCAAGGTTGGACAAAATAGCAACAAACATGCACTATATGTTCAAAACCAGCCAGGATCGAAAGGATTAAACACTAATCTAAAAAACAACAACAACAAAAAAATGAAGTCTTAAACAGCATAACTTCTCAGATCGTTCTTAGAACATTTGGTTCTGTTCAGCAAACTGTTTGTGTTTATAAATTTGATAACTGAAAAATAATTTGAGAGACCAGGACTGATCCCCTTCCACTGACAAAGATGTGCCAAGAAATGAAATGAGTCCTCGTCCATTCTTAATAGCTGAATGAGCAGTACTCAATGAATCGCCTCGTACCCCAAATGAACGCTTGAGCGAATACCCTGCCCTGTCTGTGTCTACATGTTTACACGTGGGTTTAATTAGCCAGGTTGATTAATCCATCTCAGGCGGGAGGGGCAGCTGTGCGAGGCAGCAGAGCAACAGCTGAGAGAAGCCTGCAGACACCCTGCTGCCTCTCCCATTCACACGTAGACAAGAGCACACAGACAGGACGTGTTGGTGTGTGTGTGAATGTGTGTGCGTGTGGGTCCTGGGTCAGCTGCAGTCAATCGGACCTCAACACAATGCTAAGGGGTAGTATGTGTGTGTGTGTGTGTGTGTGTGTGTGTGTGTGTGTGTGTGTGTGTGTGTGTGTGTCCATGCAAGCTCGGACACTCATTTTCCACCAGGTTTGGAGAGATCGCAGTAAAATGTCAGTCATCTTCACTGACACTAATGAGGATTAAGCTTGCTTGGAGATCAGAGACTCCCCCCTGCAGAGAACTCAAGTGTGACACCGAGATAGTTACAGATGTCTCCATTTCTGCTCGTTACCTGCTGTGCCACATGCAATTAAGAAAAAGAAACTCCAATGATAAAGTAACCAGACCTAATGATAATGTAATCAGAGGATGTTTACACTACATTTCATCAGACTCTCTCAGTTCTGTAACATTAATGTTTAATCCGAAACTACACTGCCCAATAAAAGTCATTTGCAAATAAGCATGCCTGGCTTGCTTCCTTGTCCAGAACATTTCTGGACTACATATAATGCATATTGTCTTTGTTTGAATAAATGATTCAAACAAGTCAAAGATAATAGAACCAAAGCGCCGACTAGGCACTGCAGATTTTCACTTTAAATACAGAGTCTACAGTTTATAGTCTCGAGAGTTGTTTGAACTGGTTTCTTCCATCCAATATTGTTCTGTTGTCCTGTCTAATTAGCGTGCATTGTTCTTGTGTTTTTACATTTTATCTATTGCACTTTGTGGACAGCGATTCCGCCTCACGGCCCCAGGGTTCCCGGTTTGATCCTGAGCTTAAACTTACACCAGTTCTCCATGTGTTCAAGTGGGTTTCCGCTGGGTTCTCCGCTTTCCTCCTACCTCTTTTTAAATAATTTGCCAGAAAATGTACTATGTTAAATTGCCTGTAAGTGTGAAAATGACCCTGCTGAAAAAAAAACAAAAAAACAACAGAAACCATCACAGAAATTTTAGAGGTTTCCACTGCAAATGCCACTACAAACCATCAGCTAAACATTAAAACCATTACCGGTTCTTAATGGTATCCACTAGACATAACATGCCACCAATAGGAAGTAACATATTACCAGTAGAGACCCACAGGGATCATTAAAGTTTCCATTAAAACCAGTACAATTCCCATTATAACCATTAAAACCGTTACAACCATTACAAACTCCGTGAGGGTTTCTATTGTGTGTACATGGTGCCCTGCGATACTGTCCCATCCAGAGTGTATCCCTTCCTCAAAGGAAAAGGCGAGACCAGGAGAAAGCGGTTACCGAAGATGAATGAACGAACAAACGAACGAACGAAAGTTGCACTCGTCTCACACTTGAGGCTGTATCGCTACGTGTTGCTCCAAGGAAAGACACATTTCTTTCCAATGTATACAAGTTATACGAAGAGGAATGACTTTACGAAACCCTCTGGAAATCTCAGATTATCTATAGTCTTTTTGAGAGGATTTTGACAGGCAGTCCGATACACCAGGATGTGTGATTTAAACAGACGAAACTTGTTTCCAGGACGAAGCTTTGGTTAGTAACTTGAAACTTGCCACATGAACAAAACATTCTCCACGACAAACACACACATTCAAAGTTCCTTCACTTCTACAAATACAAAAGCTCAAACATTCAGCACATTCCCCACCAAGTTCGTGTTCAAAATGATACATCCAGAGGAAGTCAGGAAAACATTTGTGGAAACATTGTGGGTTTGTTGTTGTTGTTGTTGTTTGTTTGGTTGGTTGTTTTTCTTTTTTTTCTTTTTCTCATTGAGCATATACTGGTGTGATGTGTGGTGTGACTACTCCAAATCCATCCATCATTCCTGAATCAGACCCACTCTTCTGGAATTTTCAGTGCCACCTCTTTCCTATAGTATCATTACTCAGTTTTCAGTGTAATAGTGTAATAAGTCTAAACACCCATCAATGCAGTCTGGACTGTCGCGATTATTGCTTTTCCCTGTAATAATTCACCAAAGAGAAGACTCCAGGGGCTTAAGATACACAACAGAGGTTCAAATAGTAATATTATTCATAAGTATACACTGAAAGAGTGTATTATTCAATGATAAAACAACAAGCTAATAAGTGTCGCCCGTGAGCCCTGAGGAAGACTGCAGTGTTCCTGTTACAAACCTTAAGAAACCCGACAGAGGAAGGTCTTTTAGCGGCAACGTATCAATCAAATCTTGCAGATTTCAGACTAAAAACATGAACGGAAGAAAGAAATCACTCGGAAATGGAAGACTTACCTTTCTCTGCGAGAGAAACACCGGAGTACAGAGAGGTGAGAGCTGCTGAAATGAAGAGGAACAGACGCGCTCGCTGCTCCGCCATCACTTCCACAAGAAACAAACAAACAAACAAAAAAAGTACAAAAAAATAGATATAGATATAGATATGTATAAAACCGCAAGGGAAATTAAGTTTGCTGCAAAGTTCAACTAGAAAACCGGTGCAGGAATTTGGCAGCAAAACGCTGAGAAGAGCAGAAGCCCGGAGAGGTGTGAATTGTCCTGCAGGAGACACATTGAGCTTGTGGAGGAAGAAGCTCTCGGCTGTTTGGCTTCAACTTAGCAAGAAGGAGCTGCAATGGAGACGCCGAGTTTTTTTTTGTTTTTTTTTTAAAGGGAGACAAACCCCACAAGCAGTCACACTGCAGCTTTAAAGGGTTAATGAAGTAACAGAAAAGAACTGGAAATGGTCTGTAGGCTGCCTCCCCGCACACACACACACATACACACACGCATATATACAGTGCAGACACACTGCAGTGTAGAGTGTGGAGTCGCTGTGCTGTGGTGAGGAGGTTTGTAGTAGTAGCTGCTGGTCGATGAAAACACCCGGCAGCGGAGCAGCACATGAGTGGGATTCCGGAGTGTGTGTGTGTGTGTGTGTGTGTGTGTGTGTGTGTGTGTGTGTGTGTGTGTGTGTGTGTGTGTGTGTGTGTTCACAGCACCACTCTTATCTCATCCCATTTAAAGCGTATTGTTCTGAATGTCTTCACTTTAGCCATCTCTAAAATACATAGTTTCTTCTTCAGTAACTGCTTTATCCCTGGATTCGGAGTCCTGACCAGATTCACGCACTCGTTCACCCCCAGAGACAACTTAGCATGCTTCTTGGGGGGTTGGAGGAAACTGGAGAACCCAGAGAAAATCCACACGGACATGGGGAGTAATATAGGTATGTATGTATGTATGTATGTATGTATGTATGTATATACATATATATATATATATATATGTATATGTATATACAGTACTCTGCAAAAGTTTTAGGCACATGCCTTCAAAATAATGAAATTAAATGTTATGTAGTGCATAACTGTTTTTCTGTTTTTATTTACATTCTACACAGTGTCCCAACTTTTTTGGAATTGGGGTTGTGTGTGGAATATATGTGTGTGTATATGTATATATATATATATATATATATATATATATATATATATATATATATATATATATGCAGGTTTGGGGAGTAACGGAAAACATATAACGTGTTACGTAATCAGGATACAAAAATCCGTTACAGTTACGTCAAAAAACAAAGTAATCAGATTACAGGTACATTATCAGGATTACAATTTTTTTTTCATTTAAAACCAAATAAATTAATCTTTTGACATAACACAATATAGACAGCTGCTTGATTATAGTTCTGCTTCTCTCTTGCCAGTTGTGACTCACATGAGCGACCTCCTGGTGCATGCGAGAATAAATTTTGCGCAAAGTTAATTTGGTAGAAAAACACAAATTGTTCTCTGAAATGCTTTTGTTAGGGTGACCATACGTCCTCTTTTTCCCGGACATGCCCTGTTTTTCAGACCTTAAAAAAGCGTCCGGCCGGGCTTTCTAAATTTGAGAAAATGTCTGGGATTCTGCTTTAGTTTCATTATGATGTGCTTATGGTCTAATACTGAATCATGTGTACGCATATTTGCATTGCTTTAACCCCTCTCTGTAATTCCCGCCTTCTCGTACACCAGTTGGTCGCTTATAAAAGGCTTGCAGCAACTATTGGCCAAATTCCTGCCTCTCAACCGTTAGCCTACTCTCAGCGAACGTGCAAAGGTGAAGTGCTGTTGTGTGCGGCATCAAAAAGTTGCTTGACAGTAGCAGCAAATGACAGCTGTCCTGAGTCGAAACAATGCCCATGGCCATATAAGGTCATTTTTAATTTCATGTTATCACATTGCTTCATATTACATGGCCATTCAGATGTGTAAATGATGGCAGAAGGTACACTCATGGGATCTAATGTTTTATTTTATTCCAAAAAAATGTAAAACGTGGGCAGAGTGAAACCAATTTTATTTATATATATTTATTTGATGCTAATAGTGTGTCTTTTTCAGTGTATTAAAGTCTGCATACATAGTAACACTGTTTTGAACACTATTAAGACTCAAAGTCTTCAAGTCAGGGGACTGGGAAGGCCATGGCAGGACCTTGATTTTGTGGTCAATAAACCATTTTTGTGTTAATTTTGATGTATGTTTTGGATCATTGTCCTGCTGGAAGATCCAACCACGGCCCATTTTAAGCTTTCTGGCAGAGGCAGTCAGGTTTCATTTAATATCTGTTGATATTTGATAGAGTCCATGATGTTATGTATCCTAACAAAATGTCCAGGTCCTCTGGCAGAAAAACAGCCCCAAAACATTAAAGAGCCACCACCATATTTAACCATGGACACGAGGTACTTTTCCATATGGCTACCTCTCTGTGTGCCAAAACCACCTCTGGTTTTTATTGCCAAAAAGCTCTATTTTGGTTTCATCTGACCATAGAACCCGATCCCATTTGAAGTTCCAGTAGTGTCTGGCAAACTGAAGACACTTGAGTTTGTTTTTGGATGAGAGTAGAGGCTTTTTTCTTGAAATCCTTCCAAACAACTTGTGGTGATGTAGGTGACTTTGGATTGTAGTTTTGGAAACTCTGGATAGACGCATCTAACTTCTGCAATTCTCTAGCTGTGATCCTTGGAGATTTTTTGGCCACTCGAACCATCCTCTTCACAGTGAGTTGAGACAATATAGACACACGTCCAATTCCAGGTTGATTTATAACATTTCCAGTTGACTGGAACTTCTTAATTATTGCCCTGATGGTGGAAATAGGCATTTTCAATGCTTTTGCTATATCCTTATAGCCACTTCCCACAAACTTTTACCACACATCACAGCTATATTCCTGTATTTGCACTTCTGGTAGATGCTCTTTTAGAAACTGCATTTCGTTGCTGAGTAACTGTACTGTGCAATGACAGTAAAGTTCTATCTATCTATCTATCTATCTATCTGTCTGTCTGTCTGTCTGTCTGTCTGTCTGTCTGTCTGTCTGTCTGTCTTTTTCTATGAATTATCCATTACAGGTTATGAAAAATATACATTTTAGTTCTGACCCACAACATTCACTCAAACTCAGCCCTGATAGCTGAACACATTCGCCCCTATAAAATATTTGGAATATTCCACAGGTCACATGTTCGACAGAAAGTTTCATCATCCAAATTGCTGAAAATCATAGGAAAATGAAAAATCATTTTCTCCCATTCTTTTTTCTTTATTTTCAGTGAAATTGTGATATTAACTGGTGAGGTCACTTATACAACCACGTTACCCAAATTATAGATTAAAAATAAAATATTCATTTTAAAGTTTAATTTTCAAGAGTTGCAAGAGTTTCTAATACATTGTATGGAAGCAAGAGGTGGATGACCTCTGTTCTGAACAAGAGAACCAGTTTCTTCATTGGTGACAATCGCCTACAACATCACAAAATAGCCTGATGTGCTTTATTTCTGTTTGAGTGTAACCTTTACCCATGCCAGTGTCATTTGTTATTGCCAAAAAATATTTAGTTTCCCAAACTGTCATTATTATTATTACATATGTAGCTAGTTAACATTAACTTGTCACGTGAAAATCTTACACAAATTGCCTTTGGAGATGAAATTGAATGGAGAATGTGATATTAAAGTGAGGGGACACTTGGTTTACCGTTGGCTAGTGGACGTTAGCAAGACGTCATACATTGTTTACCTATTTAAAAAGAAAAATATATTAATAAAATCTAATTTAGTAACATTTTGGCATTTGTCAAAACTGATCTGACGAGTTGTCCAAAATGGACAAATGGCCATGAGCCCTGAGGTCCTCCTTCAAGTCTGAGCTTTGGTAACATCATCAAGGTGTGGACCTACAGTACTGTATGGTGTGTGACTGCTCAAAGGCTTGATCGAGGCTTTGGGACAGTCCAAAAGACATAATCACATTCTTGGATGTTGCCTGTTGTATTTAGTGTGGTGCGTTCACAATGGCTCACTATTCATCAATACCGGTTGAGAATTACAAACTTACCGTGTCACTGTGCATTCAGACACGTGTGTATGGTTTTTACAAATTCCAAGTGGCAAATAGTTAGAAAACATTAATTGCAATGTGATAACTAATAAAAACGCAAACTTCACTTCCCATTCGGAGATGAATGAAGTTCACAATTATTTCCTAAACCCTTTCCCAAAACAACTGTACAAAAAGATCACACTGACAAATTCAAAAGAACAAATTCAAATGATGGCAAAAGAAATTGCCTCAGGCATGCAGAAGCTACATGTATAATCGTGTGTACGTAGGCTATAGACATTAACTAGGTAATTATCTCATAATTGATCATAGTTGGTTTATTTTGCTGGGTTTCTTTCACATAAATTGCAACCCTAATGCTGCTTAGTGACAATTGTAGGATTGTAGGACTTTATTTGGTGGTCTTCATCAACCTTGATGAAGGTTAAACAACATAAACACTGCTGAGTTTACTTTAATCATGGGCATGTGCGACATTTGATACATGTGCCAATCGTGGTTGGATTTTACACAACAAGTTTGTTTATAAACACACTTATAATACAATAATTACATGATTATGGCAGTTGATACATTAGTCATTATTCAAATACATTATTCATATAAACCACATACAACTTTATCTTATATCAGACTATAGCTATTATTAAAAAAAATCAAGAAATCCACTCGGATTTTAGAATAATAATTGGGTTACTAGCATATAACATTAATCTGACATCTTTTAATTGACTTTTATGTATGTAAACAAACATGACAGAATAAAGACAAGCTACTAGATATACACAATATGGATATTGCTGTTACACTGCTACAAAATCTGAACAATATATGCTTCGCAGTATATTAAACCACACTAGTGAAGCTGTAATGCGTCATGGTTAAAGACTGGCCTGCATTCCTTTGACTAAATGAATTTATTTTGGATCATACCAAAGTCAGAAGTTATCAAATCAAAGACATCAAACATATCTGATCAGAATGAGCACAAAAAAATCAACACACATTACATAAAAATGTGGTTTGTTAAAGTGTCTATTTACATCCAGGAGTCTACAATAGAATCGCATTACAAAAGCCAGTATTGCCAAACTATATATTGATCAGCCCTACATCATAGACCTAACAGCCGAAAGAAGAGCGGCAACTGAAAAGCTGTGTTTCTGCGTGCAGCCAAAAAAAAAAAAAAAGGTAAGATAGTTGTAAGAAGAACATTTAGAGCTACAACAAAGGTTGCAAATTGGCGTATGTGCTATTACTTATGATTGCTACAAACACTAGTCATGAGGCACAGAAATCTGTTTTGTACTTTGTAATTCACTCACAACAGTAAATTGGTCCAGGTTACTTTACAGAAGTAAAGAAAAAAGTGGTTACTCAAATTACAAAGAATGTACAGAAATCTTTTCTAAACTGAACGCAATTTAGTGTTAGACCTGAAATGATGATCCATCAGCTGGTATCTCCGCTCAACACACTGCAATGCTTTCTAATATCTTTCGTCAATTTATCTTAAGTCTCTTTGAAACAGTTAAATTAGCAAAAAAAAAAAAAACAAACAAAAAAAAACAGATCAGTCACATGGAAAAAGTAAGTACACCCCTACATTTATCACACCTTCAAATTCATAAAATTAGAATCAGGTGTTCAAGATTGGGTGCCAGTGATTAGAACTTGCTAAGGGAGTGCAGGTGGAACCTGTCTTATTTAAACCTCTCACATCTAGTGTCTGGTGTCCCTTTGTTATTGAGGTGTGTGGTGTCATCTTGCCAAGATCTAAAGAGTTCTGTAAGGCCTCCAGAAAAAAAGTTGTGGATGCATATTAGTCTGTCAAGGGATTTAAAATGATCTCCAAATTATTTGAAATACATCATTCCACTGTAAGGAAAATCATCTACAAGTGGTGCAGATTTCAAACGGCAATTAGTCCAAAGACAGCGCAGACCAAAGACAGCTTTTCAGGAGAAGCACCTCATACCAACTGTGAAGCACAGTGGTGGAAATGTTATGGTTTGGGGTTGCTTCGCTGCCTCAGGGACTGGACAGCTTGCATTCATTGATTCAACTATGAATTCTGCATCATATCAAAGAATGTGTGAAGACAATGTGAGGCCATCTGTCCGAAAGTTGAAGTTGAACCGAAAGTGGACCTTTCAACAGGATATAGTATCATGTGTTGTAGGCTGATTGGCATTTCCAAATTGTCTGTAGTGTGTGTGTGTGATTGTGCCCTGTGATGGGTTGGCACCCCGTCCAGGTTGTCCCCTGCTTTGTGCCCCGAGTTCCCTTGGATAGTCTCCAGGTTCCCCTGGGACCCTGTGCCTGTGTAGGATAAGCAGTATGGAAAATGGATGGACGGACATCCAGGGCTTTTAACTTCTTTTTCTTTACTTTATAGCTTAGCCATCAGATTCAGATGCTTGAAGAGGGAAATCTACAAACTGTTGTGGACATTTAAGGATGTCCCTCGATAACACCACTGCTTTGTGAAAAGGTGCTCTGCTCTGTGTTCCTTAGTTCAAAGTTCAACTATCACATGGTCAACAAATTTCACAGCAAAATGTTGACAAGCATACAAACCCAGCGAGTTCTCAAGCATCTCTGGGAGTCTAGTTTATTTCCACCAGGTAAATGTATAATGTCCAGTATTGTACAGTACTGTGCAAAAGTTTTAGGCACCCTATTTTTTTTTAGTACAAACTTTGTTGTAGATTTTTTATTTTATGACTTCTACATTATCAAGTCAGTACAAAAAACATTTTAGATTCCCAAACTTTAGTTTTCTAGCACAAAATTAAATGTTACAGAAAAAATGTTTGTGTGTCATTAAAGAAAGCAGCATATTACATAAGAGACACTTTTCAGACAAAAAACACAATGAAGGCTGCTGGGTTTTGCTGCAAAAATAAGAAGCAAGTGTGAAAGTCAAAGTGTCCAGAAGAACTGTGGCTGGTTCTGCAAGATGCTCAATAAAACTTACCAGCTCATTTCCTTATAAAACTGCACAAATTGTACCGGAGACAACTATTTTTATTTTTTTGTGACACCAAATATTGACTTTGTTTCATTTACTACTGTTTACTGCTCTTTACGGGGTTTTTTTTTGTTTTTTTTTTAATGTAGAAACATTTAATTTCATTATTTTGAAGGCATCTTTGATCTACAGCATTTCTTTTGCCCAGTACTATATGTAAAAAATACCAAAACAAAACAGGATTTTCATCAGATAACCATTTCCAAATGCATAAATTGTAAACATTTCTCTTGATCTGTTTTAAAAGTTTGGAGCGCAATTTAATATCCTGTTTAATATCCTGAGGACAAACAAATAATGCTATACTTAATAAATTATAAAGTCCATAACAGGAGAGGATATGTTCCCTATGCTGATTTATAGGACGTGTAAATAAACTGAGCTCATATTAACACTCTTGCTTAGATACTGTTTGATACTTACCCCTCTCGCACATGTAAGGTACGCCATTTGATTAAAATGAGATTTTGTCAACTGCAAAAAAGAGCTCGAGTCTGATTTCAGCGAGTCATTTCTCATTAAACATTGGAACACGATGCATCTTGTCTAGCATTTGTGAACCTCATCTCTTGCTTTATCTCCTCTCGATGCAGACAGGTCCAATTATGGCCAGCACTTCAGCAGTCTTAGCTGTCTTCCCACCCATCACCAAGCACCTCAACTTAAGGTAATGAATTCATTCTGCATTTGATTAAAAGGGGGACTTTTTTGACGAGTACTAAAGCGAGATAAAGCAAGGCTTACGTATATCTATCACAAAGGACTCGCTTCACATGGCGATTAAGAACCAGCTTTTCCTCAGATGCAACCTCCGTTATCAAATAATAAATACTCCAGGCATCAAAGGGCTCTGCACCATATTATCTATGTGCCCTGGTTCAAAACTACACACCTGCATGCCATCTCTGATCTTCATCCTGAGGAGAATTGGCACGTCCTTCTCCTAAACATGGTCTATTGCAAGATCTCACTGCTTCAGTTTTGTGTTCAAATAGGCATCAGATAGTTCCTATATGGCACTATGAATGTTTTAATTTCTATTTCTATTTCTTCCACAAAGGAATGAAGACTTATGTTAGGAGACACTGACTACATTTACATCCACATCAATATTCCGATATTAATTGGAATTTGGCAATATTCTAATTAGTACTGAGCAATGTAAATGCCGCAATCCGATTGCCGATTCAGATTAAGACGGTAATTTGATTCCCCAAATTCCCATCCCTGGAATATGCCTGTTTTAATCAAAAATTTGTTGCATGTAACCACCTTATTCAGAAAATCCACTGAAAGGAAATATATGCACATGCTCAGTCTGCAAGGAATTGTGGGTGCTAACAGATGCATAGCTGTAGGCTAGGTATTTAGGAATGGCAAGGCATGCTTACAACAGCCATGTATACAGGAATATTCCGATGCCTGTACGCATGTGAACATCGCATTCGGAATATGGCTTCAACCCAAATATAGACAAATGAAATTTGATGTGCATGTAAACGTAGTCAATATTTAGGACAACACTTCATTTTTTAACTTACTTTGAATAGATTTTTGGTCTTTGTTTTTTTTTTTTTTTCAATTTTGTATTCATTTTTCTGTATTATTGTTAACGCGTTATGGTATAGAAGTGTCCTTTTGGTACTAACTAATTTATTTTTCTGACCTTATTTGTATTACTGTTTATGCATGTATGTTTAAATGTATTTATTTATTTATTTTTGTTACAGTCTAGGTAACATTTACCAGCATTAGCCTCTAATCTAAGAAAACTCAGGAATCAGTTCTTTTCATGCGGGGAACGCAGGATGCAAGAGATAAAAGTAAAAGAATCAAAATCCATGTGAAGACTGCTTCAAAAATAATCCAGATGGAGAAATTACATGACACAGCATTAGATCAGTGCACAACTTTGACAACGCTAGAGCCTCAGTGTGACTGACAGACTGGATGAGGCAGTCTTCATCTTCTGTCCGCGAGTGAACGGAGCGGTGACGGATGAGGTCAGAGCTCCTGCAGCTCCTCTCGCTTCTCTCTCTCCTTCCTCAGGGGATGAAGAGAAAGATTAAATCTTTCACGGCCAGACTCTGTTCCACGGTTCCCTATGAGTTACAAATTATTACTCAAACTGTAGAATATTACCTATCAGCAACAAAACACTGACCAAATTTATGTGATTATTGTAAGATGTGAAAACCGATTTAGGTGAAGAGGAAGATTATGATCACTGTGTGTGTATGAGGGAGAGAGAGAGAGAGAGAGAGAGAGAGAGAGAGAGAGAGAGAGAGAGAGCGAGCACTCGCTGCTTTGCAGGGATCACGAGTGAAGGAATTGATTGCTCAACTCCACAAGCAGTTAATGGCACACCTCGTCTGTCATGTGTGATGTTCAAGAAAGGATTCAACTCTGATCCAAATTCTTCCATTTTGGATACAATACAAAATACACTATATGGCCAAAAGTTTGTGGACACCTGACCATCACACCACAGTCCTTGTTGAACATCCCTTTCCAGATTTATTTCCCCTTTGCTGTTATAATACTTTCCACTTTTCTGGGAAGTCTTTCCACTAGAATTTGGAGCGTGGCTGTGGGGATTTGTGTTCATTCAGCTACAAGAGCATTAATGAGGTCAGGCACTGATGTTGGGTGAGGAGGCCTGGGGTTCAGTCGGTGTTCCAGTTCATCCCAAAGGTGTTCAGTGGGGTTGAGGTCAGGGTTCTGTGCAGGACACTCGAGTTCTTCCACTCCAACCTTGGCAAACCATGTTTTCATGGAGTTTGCTTTGTGCACAGGGGCATTGCCATGCTGGAACAAGTTTGGGCCTCTTAGTTTCAGTGAAGGGAAATCTTAATGCTACAGTGTACAAAGACATTCTAGACCATTTTGTGCTTCCAATTTTGTGGCAACAATTCGGAAAAGACCCACATACGGGTGTCGTGGTCAGTTGTCCAAATACTTTTGGACATGTAGTGTATGTCAAAGCTCTGGATATCGAATGAGATCAAATACTGATCGGAAATTGATATCCTCATAGTAACCAATCAGCTTCCTGTGACATTATGTTGCCATATTATTTAAAAAAAAATCATTGTTCACATTCATGGTCTGGGTTTTCACAAATGTTGCATAAAGCATAATATTTGGATCTGATCAGAAAATATCCAATCCAATACGTCGTCTCAAGCATTGATACAGATACTCAAATTCTTAATTTTAGAACATATTTTTTCATGTATCTACAGATTTCCATTTTACAGCATTTGGCAGACACCCTTATCCAGAGTGACTTACACTTATGTCATTTATACAACTGAGTAGTTGAGAGTTAAGGGCCTTGCTCAAGGGCCCACAGTGGTAGCTTGGCAGAGCTGGGGTTTGAACTCATGACCTTTTGATCAGTAGCCTAACATCTTAACCACTGAGCTGCCACTGGCTATTTACTTAAACCTTGCTCAAGGATTCTACATTTATGAGTATTGTTCTTAATGTACGATATTCAATACTAATCAATATTTAGGTAAAACATGGCATTTGCCTGAGAAATATGTACAACAGTCTTCTAAGGCAAACATGCATGAATTCACAGCTCATATCTAGTACACTGACTTAATCATTACATGTATCTTTGTACATAATGAGACAGTTTAAAGAACAATCCTCCAGAAGAGCAGATACAGTAATTCTATCCTCTAATATTTAATTGCAGAGAGCATGATGAAAGGTACAGCCAGTGTTTGTCTCATCTTACGGTTAGTGCACGTGTTCAGTAATTGAAGGGCAGTGATTACATTTTTACTGCCTTTTGTTACCTGTCTTGCATAACCAAGGGGGTGAATGTAGTGTGGTTGGCTGTGAGGTTGCTTGGTGTCTCTGCTGTCACTGTAGCACCCTTGTCATCAAGACTGGAACAAGGCCACCTTCCTACTAAAACTGTAGGTTTGTGTCTTCTCATATTTGAAGAGCACTCAGGGGTGTGACATTTTTATGAAGTCCATGTCTATCATACCATAGAAGTCCTGTCTTCATAAGGATACATGAAGCAATGTAGCAATGCATTTACAGGGTCTATTTTCTATAACAATATACAGATGGATGACAAAGTGAAAAACAACATAAAGTTTCTTAGTTTGGTGTTGGTCTTAGTATCGTATTCCAAAATATTTTTTGAAAGAATAGTGTTTATCTCTCTTGTACAATTCCAGAGACTTGAAGAAGGCACACCGAAAGTATTCTGGAGTGATAAACACCGTTCCTCCAAGAGATATTCCTTCATTTAGTGTTTTGATGATAATGCTGGAGAAAGCCATCTAACGACCATCCGTCTATCCAAAGTCTCCCATAAGTGTTCAGTTGGGTTGAGATCTGGTGACTGAGAAGGCCCTAGCATATGATTTGCCCTCGTACCCTGTGTACGGGGACAGTGTCATCCTGGAAGAAACCACTCCCATCAGGATAGAAATGTTTCATCAATGTAAAAACAGCCAGAAGAACTTTGTCTGGATTTGCAGTGACACTTCGCTCTAAGCAGAGCCAAAACTATAACAGAAAAATGACCTTGACAGCAAAACAAAGCCATTGTTTTTTTGTTTTTTTTTTTTGTTTGTTTTTTCATTAATTTGTCACCCACCCACATCACAAGTGCATGCTAATTGCTCTATGAATCAAGAAACTACTACTCAGTCAAGTCATAATATTCTCTCATATCACAGCTTTTCTTCCCATATTAACCTTTTAAACTGTCCTTTTAAATGCCTGTCAAGCATTTTCACTTATGTGAAACCTTGTGGTTTGATTCAACAATAATAACTTAATTATAATGAGCTAATGAGTAAATTATAAAGTGTACCTATTAATGGTTCTCCACCATATTTGCTATTTGAATAATGTGAGAAATAATGATTAGTCAGATGATTGCCTGAAGCCAACATATTCGACACCTTTAAGGTTGATAAAGACATCTAAGAAGCTGTGAATAATAAGCTAAAATAATTTTCATTTCAAGAAGCTAAATTATTCATTGTTTTCCAGATAAATCAGGTTCAGTAATTACAATGCACGATGGGATGTTCTGTTCTGACATGGTTATCACACTTTTCTTCATGATGTGTTGTAAACCTTGACTATTTAAAATGTTATATTAAAAATGTATAGTAAGTATTAAACTGCATACTGAAGTATCATGTTTGTATAAATACAAATAGTATGTAATATGTCAGATTCAGGAAAAGAGTGCAAAAGAGGTTTACGGCAAGATCAGGGCAAACAGAGTGAAATCACAGTCCAATATTTAAAGAATGAGGCAGATAAAGGTCAAAACACAATCAGGCAGAACATGACAAGGCCAATGGGATAATCCAGAGAATAATCACAGCAAGGGTTCAAACACAGTCAAGTCAGGCAGCAATGGCAAAGGCTCATATTTTACTCGATGCAGTGATTGGCAAGACTTCGCAAAATCGTGTCAAACCAGGTGTGCTTTAATACAATAGAGCTCAGAAATGGCTTGGAAATGTTGTCAGAGATTGCATTGCTAGTCTGGTGAGTGTGAACTCTGCTGGCAGTTAGAGGGTTGGTTCATTCATTTGTTTTCCTTCCACTTTTACTGGTGGGGTCATGGTCAACTAGCTAAGAAGATCAATCCAGAGTTCTTTATCCCCAGCCATAGATTCTCCTACTGAGGAATTCCTAGCTGTTCCCAAGCCAACTGTAAGATGGTATCTCTCTAGCAGTTCTTGGATTAAACTGCCCTGGGATCTTTCTGCCTGATACAGATCTACCGAGAGACATCCTTGTAAAGTGCCCAAACAACCTCAACTGATTCCTCTCAATTCCCCCCAGAGGAACCTCATTTCACTTTTCCCACCAAAAAGTCATTCAACATTCCCAGAGCCAGTTTCCATGCCAAGGGCCTAATTCATCTAAGACTGTCATTGGGTTGGTGTTACACTGTAAATTAATAGTTACTCATTCCTTTTATGTAATTGCTTTATCCTGGATGATGGAACGAATACACCATTGTAGGGTATCAAGCACACACACAAACACACTGACACCTACAGGAGCCAATGAATACACCCATCAGGATGTTTTTGGAAGATGGGAGGAAACTGGAGAATATATATAGTACAGTAACCCAAGCTCAGGATGAAACCCCAGACCCAGAAGCTGTGAGGCGGCAACACAACCACAATACTGCCCTAGAATTAAAACAAGTAATGCAAAGCCACTACTGAATAGAAATTTAGTAAAGTAAAAGAAGTGAAAGAAAAGTTCTGGGTCAACTCTGCAACTGTTTCTACAGCATGCTTTCGTCTTAGATTATGACACAAAAAAGACCATCACTGTGAAAATGGGGCAAATTCTCCACACAGCAAACACACACACACACACACCCCCCCACACACACACACATAAAACGCACAAGCATTAGAGAGGACAATGTGATAAAAGCCTGCAATCCTTCACAACCAGGGTTCCAGCAGGACTTTCATAAAAAGAAGCTCTCTCATATCAGCACTAAACAAGACGTTGTGAGGAAGAAGAGTTGAGCTGGGTTCATGCTGTGCTCCTCCTCTATGCCAAAGCTCTCTGAACTCTCTCTTTTATTTTCTCGCTATTACAAAGCCATAGGATGGTTGCTGCTGTTCTTTTTTGGAACGTAAAGTAGGGCACATCCTTTAAGGATAGGACTGTCAAGAGTGCACATGCAGTTTCTTTCTAAATAGCTTAAGATCATCACTGTCTGTTGTTGTCTTTTACTGTTAACTTTCTCATATTTAGAGGTAATTATTGTTCTAATAACAATTTTCTGTAGGGCTCAACACACGTTTACAGTAGCCCTGTGTGTGAAAGTGAAGTGTATGGTTCAGATTCAAATGAGGCTCCCTATTTATTTATTTATTTATTTATTTATTTTTAGAAATTAAGGCGTGTGTATGACTAGAAGAGCTTTATATGGGAGGATAAAAACTAAAAGCAGGCGATCAAAAGGAAACGAGAATGTGTGAGAGAGAGCGAAGTATGTGTAATTTAATGGCATGCATATTTCAGCGGATGAGATGGTTTTAAGAATGTTGCTCGCTCTGTGCATGTGTGGGTGTGTATATGCATATGTGTGTGCTGCTGAGCCAAGAGTCCTCGCTCTTACATCTCAGCAGGGTGCCAGCGCTGATCAAGGAGGGCTTGTGGAGTGAAGAGTACAAAAAATGCAGACTCACTAACCAGTTACTAAATCCACGCCGGCTGGCATTAGGAACGACTGCTGAGTTCCTGCTCCCTTTTTAAGGCGATTCCTTCTTTAATTGGCCATCAGCAAGGCTCCGATTAGCACCAGACGCTCTGTGTGACTGTGTTTTTGAAGATTAACATAATTAAAATGTGCGAAACAATTCTCCAAATATTTTTCCAAGAACTAAATCCAGTGGACAACTCTATCAATTTTACCAAAACTGAAGGATAATAAACCTGAACTGAAATGAGTTCAGGTTAATTATCCCATTAGCCTGAAGGGTTTTTGTAAAGAAAATAATAATGTATTTGCCAGCACCATCAGGAACGACAGGTGATCAACTGATGATGTTTTTGCAAGAGTAGTTGTTGCTGTACTTGTCAACACCTATGCTTGCAAATGCATTGCTTTGTGCTTTGTAAAGGATGTCATTTGCCATCATCATCATCATCATCATCACCATCACCATCATCATCATGCGGCTTTTTAGGCTCCCTTTCACAAAACTTTTTCGCCGCCGTAAATACTAACCTAGCGTAAATAAATCATGCTTATTTGGTAAGAACAGTGTTTGAATCACTCTGGACAATATAAACTGAGATTGCATTCATGCAAAAAATTCAGATTTTTCCCACCCATGTAAAAAAGTTTAAGAATTAGACAATAAGTTATATGATTATACAATTATTGCACATAATAATATACTTCCCAGTGGGTCTGAGCGTCCAGTGTGAGAACTTTATGCTCTATCCTAGTCTTGGGTTAGGGTCTAGTCTTTTTGTAATGCAAAAGCAGCCATTTAATAATGTGTGGAACAACTGGTGGGTTATATTCCTTTTTTTTTTTCCTTCAGTTAAACAGTATGCCTTTATTAAAGTACCACTATTGGAGATGATGAAGGACAGAATCAACATTTCATATTTGAAATAAGTTATAAGTTTTAATGCATGCAGCGTGATGCCCTACTTCTTGTTGGAGTTCTCATCACTTGGAAATCACTCGCTGTTGCTGATGATGGCCCCACATGGACAGCCTAAAGATACATAAGATTACTGAGGATGGTACCACTTAAAAACCATGAAGATGGCTTAGGACTGCAATTGCTATGATAGCTTTAGGACTGCAATTGCTCTGAACAGTTTTGCACTCAATTCTCCATCAGTGAACAGTTGCTAACTTCAACAAAATAGACTTCATGTGAAAACTGTAATGAATTTCCTGGTTACACAATTGCACTTTTTGACCATGTAGCACACAGTTATAGAAGGGAATTACTTATATTTGCACTGTCCGGTGTTACCCAAATCAGGATGGGTTCCCTTTTGAGTCTGGTTCCTCTCAAGGTTTCTTCCTCATATCATCTCAGGGAGTTTTTCCTTGCCACCATCACCTCTGGCTTCCTCATTAGGGATAAATTTATCAATTTTAAATTTATATCCTGAATTTATATATTTCTGTAAAGCTGCTTTGTGACAATGTCCATTGTTAAAAGTGCTATATAAATAAAATTGAATTGAAATTGAATTGTAATGCAATTGTTTATGATGTAATTCAGATGAATGAACAAGTGCACATTTAACTAACACGCTCCTCATTGGGTTTATTGGGCTTCCATCATCCCCACACAGCACTTTTAACTCACACACACACCCACACACACACACACATTACATTTTACTGTAATTCCATTTCCACCGCTCTATCTCCATAAGTAACTCGCATCCCATGTAGATGTCATGCCAAGATCTAAAGAGCTCTGTAAGGCCTTCAGAAAAAAAGGTTGTGGATGCCTATGAATCTGGCAAGGGATTTAAAAAGATCTCCAAATTATTATCATTCCACTGTAAGGAAAATAATCTACAAATGGCGCAGATTTCAAACGACTCCCAATTAGTCCACGACTGGTGGTCCCAGCAAATTCAGCCCAAGATCAGACCGTCTGATGCAAAAAGAGGTGTCCAAGAACCCCCAAATTTCATCACAGGATCTGCTAGTAAGTCTTGCAACTGTTGGTGTCAAAGTGCATGCTTCTACAATCAGAGAGAGATTGCACAAATTTGACCTGCATGGGAGGCATGCCAGGATAAAGCCTTTGCAAGACTACAGTTTGCCAATGAGCATATAGGCAAAGACCAGGCCATTTGGAATAATGTGCTCTGGACAGACGAATCAAAGATAGAGTTGTTTGGCCACAGTAACAGCAGACATGGTTGGCGGAGACCAAAGACAGCTTTTCAGGAGCAGCACCTCATATCAACTGTGAGGCATGGGGGTGGAAATGTCACGGTTTGGGTTTGCTTCACTGCCTCAGGTACTGGACAGCTTGCATTCAATGATTCAACTATGAATTCTGCATCATGTCAAAGAGTGCTTGAAGATAATGTGAGGCCATCTGTCCAAAAGTTAAAGTAGAACCGAAAGTGGACCTTTCAACAGGATAATGATCTTAAATATACTAGCAAATCCACCAAGGAATGGCTCAAAAAGAAGGAATGGAGGGTTACGGAAATTTTGTGGGGGGGGATTTGAAATGGACAGTACATGCAAGAAAGCCTCAAACATCTTGCAACTGAAAGAATATTGCATGGAAGAGTGGTCAAAAAATTCCAACAGGCCTGGTAGACAATTATGCAAAACGCCTGCAAGAAGTTATTTCTGTTAAAGGGGCCAATACTAGATTCTGAGGCCACAGAAGAATATCACATCTATTGATATTTCTGTTGAATAAATGATTGAAAAAGCTCATTTTCCTTGTGGTTTTGTTCAAGTATATCAACTTTATTAATATGCACTGTTTCAAAGATGATCAAATGTTAGCTTGTCCAAATATGTCAAAAAAGCCAACAATTTCCATGGGGTGTACTTATTTTTTCACATGACTGTATATATGTTGCATCTGTATGTAGCACAGCTTTAATTCTCCTGATCTAAATGGACTTTATATATAAGTGCCTGTGTTACCCTCATGAGCCGAGGATAAGCCAGAAATTAAGGAACTGATAAAAAAAAAATCTGACCTTTTCTCTCTTCATGTGTGTCCATCTATTTTTTCATCTATTTTCATACTCCACTACTCCTCTATACTACGTCATTCTTCGAGTTCTCTCAGTAGATTGGTCTGCTGAGAGCTGTCAAGTGATGAAGGGAAAAGGTCACAGCACTTTACTGCTCAGAAAATAGCTGCATCCATATGGACCAGAGTTTCTCTCATCATATCTGTTTGTCAAACCCAGTGGCTCCAGTTACGGCTACAGTAAGCGCTTTATGCATTTAGTACATTTTATAATCCCTTCCATACTGTTATTGAGTGGAAAATCGTGGTTATGAGTGGGGAAAGTGTGTGTACAACTCCACTATGAATTTAGTGTGTGCATGTGTGTGCATGTGTGTGTGTGTGTGTGTGTGTGTGTGTGTGTGTGTGTGTGTGAATTTCGTATGTTTTATTAATCACTGTTAGTGTCATGGACAAAACAAAAAACGAAATAATGCCAATTAAATAGGCAATAAAATAGCAATTCTTTAAATTTAAGGATTTACTACCTGGTCATTCTGAGGACCTAATGGGACTCTAAATTATGCTTTTTTTTTTAAAAGGCCAATGCACTTGTGCACTCAGAGGGTAAACAAATTAAGCCTATAGCTAAAAGATTCAAAGACAGTGCTAGAATTAATGGTAAGACAAATATATGTTGTGTGGTACATTAACATTGATGAGTCAACACAAACAGATAGAAAGAACAACAGAGAGAGAGAGAGAGAGAGAGAGAGAGAGAGAGAGAGAGAGAGAGAGAGAGAGAGAGACTCTGTATTACAGAAAATTTCTGTCTTAAGCCCAAAATTAGGATAGCCTAATTCAAGGGCACTTGTATGGTGCTTGTACTCTCCACTCTCCATAATGTAGGCCTAATAATAAACTGATTTTAAAAATGGGAAGTTATTTAACAACGAAACATGGTGAGAGCCTTTGTAACAGGGAGTAACATTTTATATCACGGGTGATATCATCTTATTAACGTCAGGATTTGGCTAAGAAATGATCTTAGCTAAATCTTATCTAAGAAACAGAGAAAAAAAGACAGGCAGCTGAGTTTATAGTTTATAGCTGCTGTAATGTAGGTGATAACAGGAACTCATGGATATACAGTAATAATAAATTTAACCTTAAATGGATAGAAAAAAAACATGATGTGTTGTTCATTAATAAACAAAAAACTGTCATCGTTTACAGGTTGCTGTAGCGTAAGAGGAATAAAACACTTTGGGCCGTTCTGTTATTGGAAAATAATCACATCAAAAATCAAAAACAACACACCCTATCATGTTTTATTCCTTACATAACACTTTATGCCTCATTTGAGGTAATTAAACTATCATACATAGTTTAGCTAGCTTTTTTTCCCATTCCAACAACATTTCCAACAGACGTCCCTCAGGCTGAGATTTTTTTTTAAAAATGGTTTTGCAAAAAATTATACTATTGTTGTAACATTGAACAGCACGATTTAAAATCTAGGGCAAAATAGAACGTAGCTAACTTATCCTCATTGTTTACACAAAGTTAGCCTGCTGTTTTAAATATTAACCAGTTGCAACTGCTGCTCAAAGCAGATCTGTGTAATTTATACAAATGATTATCTAGCTAGTTAACTTGGCGTGTATCATTCGTGATTGGATGCTATAAATAGTTCAGCGAAAATTGAAAGTTTTGCACTTACCCAAAAAGTAATTTACTAGCTAAGACTTTTTTGGTGTCTGGGGTTTGTTTCTTCAGGTTCGCAAGTAATGGAAGTCGATGTTGCTGCACCAACTCGTTGTACTCATTGCACTAACTCATCTCTAACAGGGTTTTTAGCTTGATAGTATTCTTGAAACTTAACCCATTTGTACTAGCATGAGGATATGTTTGATATGTTGATGGAGACTACAAAACACTCTAATCCACTTTACCTGTTAGCTACAAAGCATTCTTGCACCAGGGCAAAACTAAAGAAACAAACACTGCGCAACAAACTTGTCTCGGCTGATCAATTACATTTGAAGTAAACAGAGAACTGTAAATTATTCCATTACGTTTTAAGTTAACTTAATGTAAGTTATTCCATTAATATTTTAAGTACATAGCTATATTGTTATACAGGCCTTATACAAATCAGAGATATATTACTTTTAAAGAGTATATATTTGAATCAAATCCTATTCTCTACAGCATTCATCATTTATTAAATGCTGGATTTACAGCTAAATATTCAGTTGGCTTAAAGCAATTAGTCAGATCAAAAAAGAGCAATTAGTCCCTGCACAGGCAGTATGTGTCCTAATAGCAGTAATTAACCATTTCCCTTTATCCAAAGCATATGGAAACACTGGAGCAGGGAAGAAGCTCCCTTTGATGAGTTCCATTTTTTGTGAAAGCGCCAACCCTTTTATGAGGGAACTCCGCTCACATTTTCTCAGAAATCTCTCAAATGCTTTTCTGATTGGGCACTGAATGGGCGTCTATCGCAGGACCTTGTCATTTGAAGCCTCATTACATCTCCGAAAGGCGAAACGTTTCAGCAGTATACAATAATAAAGAGAACCAAGAGGGTGAACTGCAGTTTAAATTGGATTCAGTACCTAAAACGTTAAAGAGATAATGGAAGGTGGAAGCCAAATACAGAATGCTATATTAAAGTCCTGAGGGACAAGAACTGTGATGAGCCTCAATTGAACTGAAGAGGCGAAGAGACTGTGTAAAGTATACACACACTTGTCTAACGTGAAACTGGCTTGTGAGATGTTTGATGGAAATTATGTAAACGTGCAAGATATATGTAATATATGTAATAATGTAATTGATGTAAAAGTAAAAGATATATGTAATGTGAACTAAATTTTAATAAAGTTTAATAAAAAAAAACAAAACAACACAAAGATATGAGCCTGAATGTGCACCCTGTTGCACATACTGTACTCAACAGCTCACACATATAATTTAGGGGCATTATCGCAATTATTCCATGTTATTTGTCCTAAACAAACTTTTGCTCCTATATTGTTCATATATTAGGTGGTGTGCATTCATGTTGTACATTTAGTTGTAGTCAATCACATCAAATATACAATAATCATGATTATTTATTCCATACAGCATTACTTTCTCATACACAACACACAACCATCTCCAATCCGACCTCTACCAAGCAATAGAGCCACAGGCAAATACAGCCGCTGTTTGTTTGATATTTTTGGCTGATTGTGTCGTTTCATTCCTGGGGAGTATAAAATTTAGTGCATTCTTGCTGTGGGGAAAAAAGATGGTCCCTGCATAATTGAACCAAAACAAATGGATGTAATATGATGATTAATTCATGACTGGAAATCAAAGAGACCGGATTAAATTATTGTCTTGCATCAGCATTGGATCATTAGGAAATTTCTAGTCAAGACGCATCGTGAATCTGTTTCTGCCACAATTAATAATACTTTGCAAACAAATTACGAACACTTCACTGATTCTGAAATAGGAGAAAGCAGGCGGAATAGTGGTATGGATTAGTGAAATTACAGAAGTAGAAACAAGTAGCTTCCTGGGGACATTTCTATCTCCTGAAACACTATTACAATCAGTCAGACTTAGATTGTAACTGGCTGCAAATAGGGTTGAGAATTATTTTTCCCTGTTGATGGGAATTCATGGGAGTTTCAGACCTACGGGAATTTTATTAAAAGCAAACTAACATTTATGTATTCAAGCACATTAAAAAATCAGAGGCAAGAGTAGCCTAATTCCATTGCAAAATCAACAGAGTAAAGAAGCAGAGTCTGATATGATATATGTATATGTAATATTTAGTCAAGCTGTTGTAGTCATTTTTGATGTAGCAGGTAGTGCTGTGGCCTCACAGCTCCAGGGTCTCTGGTTTGACATGTGGACATCCTCTGCAGTCTCAAATTTTCTCCTGGAGGCAAAAGATGCAATTGTAAATAGCTCCTAGGGGTGAATGAGTGTATGAAAATGTGTGTGCATGGTGTTCTGTAATGGATTCCCATTCAGGGTGTATTCCCACTTCACACCCAGTGTTCCCAGGATAGGCCTGGATCTACCCTGACCAGGATAAAACGCTTAACTGAAAATGAATTGATGAATATTTTAGTAGTTTCCTAAAAGCTAAATCCTGAAATCATAAAGAGGTGGTAACCTTAAACAAATAATTCTACCAACCTTGTACAGTTGCAATCAAAATGATTCAACCCCCATTGCAAATCAGGTTTATTGTCAAAGTTTTCAGACTTTCAGCTGTTTGCAATGAACAAATCAAACAAAAGCAATCGAAATAATTCAACACAACGAATGCTTCAAGTGGTTTCCCCAAATTCAACTGAAAATGCAACTTATAATGATTTCTTCAGTCTCAAAATTATTCAACCCCTTCATGGCAAGCATCTTTAGTACTTAGTAGAGCACACTTTTACTGTTATGACCTGCCGCAAATGAGATGCATAGCCAGACACCAGCTTCTGGCAGCTGAGGAATCTTAGTCCATTCCTCATGAGCAATGCCCTCCAGTTCAGTAATATTCTTGGGTTTGCATGCTGCAACCGCCTTCTTCAAATCCCACTAGAGATTTTCTATGAGGTTCAAGTCAGGTGACTTTGATGGCCCTGTAGAATCTTCTAGGACTTCTTCTGCAACCAGGCCTTGGTGGAATGTGAGGTATGCTTGGGATCATTGTCCTGGTGGAAGGTCAAATGATGCCCAAGCTTCAGCTTCCTCACAGACGGCATGACGTTTTCTCCTAGGATTTCTTGATACTTCAATGAATCCATCTTGCCTTCCACACACTGCAGATTTCCAGTGCCAGATGATCACAGAGCCACCACCATGCTTGACTGTGGGCAGAGTGTTCTTTTCAGCGTATGCTTCATTCTTCTTCTTCCAGACATACCGCTGATCCATCGTGCCAAAAAGTTCCAGTTTTGTTTCATCGCTCCACAGAACAGAATCCCAAAACTTCTGTGGCTTATTTAAATGATTGTGAGCAAATTGGAGCCGACTTGTGCTTTTGGGTCAGTAGTGGTGTATGTCTTGGAGTTCTGGCGTGGAAACCTTCTGCGTTTAGTACGTGCCATACTGTGCTCACTGAAACCTCAGTGCCTGTTGCCAGCAAGTCTTGCTGCAGGTCTTTTGCAGTCACTTTAGGGGTTTTCACAACCTGCCTTCTCAGAAATCTGGTTGCAGTCGTTGATAGCTTCCTTTATCTGCCCCGTCCAGGTAGTGTAACCACTGTTCCCTTAACTTTGAACTTGCAAACTATGCTTCCAACGGTGTCTCTAGGAACATTAGTGCCTTCGCTATCTTTTTGTATCCTGTTCCTTGTTTGTGAAGGGCAATGATCTCTTCTCTTAACGTTTTAGACCATTCTTTTGACTTATTTTGCCATATTTCTAATATGCAGTCAAACGTGACACTCAACAAACCCCTAGCCAGTTCAGGTATTTCATGTGTTCCCGCTTAAGCACACCTGGTGCAACTAATGAAGTTTTTACCTGGCTGCTACCGCAATACCTGATGCTCAAGAAGGCAACACGATACATTAAGAGCCGGTCATCCGATCATCCTGTTCAAAAGTTTACACCCCCCTGGATCTTAATGTATTGTGTTGCCTTCTTGAGCATTAGTGAATGTTTGCACCTTTTGTAATAGTTGTGTTTGAGTCCCTCAGCTGTCCTCAGTGTGAAAAGATGGATCTCAAAATCATATAGTCACTGTTGGAAAGGGGTCAAATATGCAAAAGATGCTGGAAAACCAAAGAATATGCAGGACCTGGAGGATTTTTTCTGAAGAACATTGGGCAGTTTAACTGCTCAGGACAAACAAGGGACTCATGAACAACTATCACAAAACATAAAAACAAAAAAGTCGTTGATCATCCAGATAACATCACACAGTATTAAGAATCAAATTTTGTACTGGTTCATGTGTGTAAATTCAGTTATTATTGTGTCTTGTGGACTTTATGTAAACATCTGTTATGTGAAATAGTTTATTCAGTGCAGGACTAAATAAACAACAAAATGCTATTTAAAAAAAAAAAATTTATTAACATTTTGCAGATTCTGCAAGGCGTATGTAAACTTATGACCTCAACTGTATTAAGAACAAATATTGTTAAAGTTATTATATCCTCTATATATTGACCATCATGGACCCTTCCATTGTGTTAGATAATTTCCTGTTTTGCTACTGCAGTTTCTAACTAACCTCACTGCAAACTCCATTCATTCATAGGCATGCTGGGAAAGGGTGAGGATGGCACACGCTGTAACTGACGCTAATCATGTTTGAGTTTGTACGGTGTGCGTCTTGCATGTCCCTGGAGTATAGACAAGGTGAATGGCCTCCAAATGGAAAGTGATACCACGATCTGGCGTGATAGAATTGAAATGCGTTTCGAGGATGTCATGGATTCAGCAGATGGCCTCGGGCAGATGTGCCAGTCCCAGGTGATCTAGGAGAAACAAGCGTCTGTCAATTTAAAAACGTAATCTGCTCAACACCCACCCCCACCCCCTTTTTACGCTCCTGTAACCTCTATAAAGCACCTGTCTCTGAAAGTGTTCATCCAAAACACTCTCACCTGTATAAAGCACTATGGAATTGTATAACAAAATTCAAAGCAAAGCAGTGTGTTATGATTAAGCGGAAAACGATAAATTATTTTTTTTTTTTATATAGACTGAAATATAAGTGGAAATATATTTTGATATATAAACATGCAGCTGGCGTATCTTAGTAAGATTTGGTCAGCTCGGTCAAGAGGATCTGCGGCTCAATAGCCTTTCAGAAACACCTAGATGTGCATGAATACACACACACACACACACACACACACACACACACACATTGTATACACAGAGCAGCAGCACAAAAACCAGCTGAAGTTAAAAATAAAACTATTTTTGGTGGTTGTTTGGTGGTTTCACCTCATAAGCAAATGCAAAGCATTCTATACTCTATAGCATGAACAGTAACATTGCTCTTCCAGATAGGAGACTGCAAATGAATATATTCCAGGCATATATTAAATCCAGGATGCATGAAGTGATGAAGGGCACAGCAGGTTCACCTACATTAGGGACAATCTTCTGCAGAGCAACCTTCAGCGTACACGGATTTCATTTCTCTCGCTCAGGACTCTGTGGATTTATCTGATCAGACAAGGCTGCAATCAGAGGAATTCATTCTATATTCTGTTTGAATAGAAGCCAAGAAGCAAGCATTCTGTGCTCTGCTCCCTCCACACAGCTTTAAACAAACCGATCTGTTAGTGCAGAGTGCATGATTTCACATACTGTTTTCTCCACATTATTGTATCTGATGTAAACTGGATCGTGATTTCGGAATACTTCTTAGTAATAAGAATGTGTGTCTGCTTGTTAAATTTCTATATGTACATGAACAAACACACACACACACACACACACACACACACACACACACACACACACACACACACACACACACACACACGTACATAACCTCAGGCACAGGCAGTATATAGTGGCTTGTCATCATGCCATTCTACTTTGTTTCCTCTTTCTGAAGCTGTAATTACTTCGAGCCTCTCACCTCACCTCACACACACACACACACTTCCCATGGAGATCAGAAGTGGCAGGAACTTCATTACATCTGCCCTAAATGGCCTGAAGTTGCATCATGCTCATATGAGTAATTAGCAGATGGATGAGTGGGGAGAAGGGAGAGGGCAGATCTGCAGCCACACACACTAATGATCTTACTCAGATGCTGTGTCTCAAATGAAACTGTCTATAGTCATCATCGGTAGCCATATTGGTGCTCCTCGAGCCCCTGCCATCACCCTTCGCAATTTGAGTTTCTGAATGGAATTGATACTGTCGTGACACGGTTTAAAATGAACTGAGTATTGTATTATTAACACTCTCAAAGTGTCTTTGTTAGACAATTGTTGATTCGCTTTTAATCAGAAATCATTCATTCATTAATTCATCTAAAGTGCTGCTTTATCCTGATCAGGGTTGTGGTAGATCCAGAGCCAATCCTGGGAACGCTGGATGCGAGGTGGGAATACGTACTAAATGGGACCACCATGCAAACACACATTCAAACACTCATTCGTACCTAGGGGTCGTTTAGAGCCTCCAGTCCACCTACTGGTATGTTTTTGGGAGGCAAGAGAAAACCAGAGAACCCAAAAACATCCAACCCAACATGTTGGACAACATGTGAAATCCACACAGAGAGTAACCCAAACTCAGGGTTGAACCGAGGACTCTGGAGCTGTGAGCGAGCAACACTACACGCTGTACCACTGTGCCACCACTAATCAGAAATGGTTTGCACATAGTATCTGGATCCGTCAATTCTATTGGTCTTTTGGAGGAAATCATCAAAGCAGCGACTGTTTTTAAAGAACTGATATTAAATATGGATGACACCGATCTGATACCAAGGATTTTGATACCAGAAAAAAATGGTGAATCGGATATCCGAGAAAACATATCAGATATCAGATCCTGTAACAAATGGCAAAGATTGGAATTTGATTTGGAAAAAGACATTAGAACTGGAAATTGTATTTTTTGTATAGTATAAAGAGACTTGACTGTTTTTTTTTTTTCTTTTGTTAGGACTGATTTTATTATATTTATACTTTAATACATTTATTTTGTGATTTTTTTTTGTGCAAAAGAGTTTTATCAGTTTTTAAAGAAAATTATATTGGAAGGGTATCAGTACTGGCTGATGCTGGTCTCAGTATTGTTATCAGAAAAGAAAAAGTGGTATTGTGCCATCTCTATAATAACGGTGCAATGTATATGAAATTATTTCTTGACGCATCATAGTACCTGTCTACCAAATGGTGGGTAGAAATATTAATGTTCTTTGGTCATATAGTGTACATTAAGTAACATTAATGTAAACAAATGTATTACCATTATCAAACTGTATTACATTCGAATACAGTATAAAAATCTTTCTTCTTATTCCTAAACCCAGATTCTTGATATCTGTTTTTTCTTGAGAAATGGAGTCACCATTTCTTTCACCTGAAATCATGTTCAAATATTCATTTACTGAGAGGGTGAGGGTTTGAGAGGGTGGTTTGAGAAGGGATCAGTTGATGGAGTGATGCCTCTGCATGCTGCTTCCGAAACTCATTAAGAATCTATTCAGCACGGCTTTCCACCGAGGCTGCTGATCGAAAACAAATTAGAGTAAAGCAAATCATCAGAAAAGACAAATGCTATTTTGGAAAGTTAGGAGCATGGTGGTAATTTACAACACAAATTAGAAGGCGGCGGTAAAGAGAAACAACTGATTACCCCTTTACTGGCAGAAATACGAAGCGAGACAGTGGTTCAATGGAGAACAGTACAACAACTCCAACTACAAAATGCCAAATAAGCACTGTGAAAAGAGTATGGGACTGTAATTCAGGTGAGGTTGCACTTTCTAAATGAAACATTATGCAAGTTATTTTAAAACAATTATGCCTTTCTAGGAAGTCCAAAATTGAAATTGAATCGAGGCGGAGAAACAGGAGGATGGTAATCCAAGAAATCAAAGACTGGTGGCCAGCACTGAATTTTTAATGACTCCTTGCTGGGTGGAGTGTGTGTGTGTGTGTGTGTGTGTGTGTGTGTGTGTGTGTGTGTGTGTGTGTGTGTGTGTGTGTGTGTACGTCAGTTTGATAAAACTGATAAAGAAAGCTACTGCTTACGGTCTAGCCGGATTCTCCATTCTCTTTTAAATCCATCAATCTGTGAAATGAATTATTTGTTCTGTCCTCACATATTTTGCTCATCTCTCCCTGATGGATATCAAAGACACCATGTTGTCTGCTGCAGTATGAAAGCAGGTTTGAAACAAAGACTTTAAAGGGTATCACAGTATTAAAGAAGAAAGACATGCTGAAGATTTGATCCAGCAGAATGTAAATGTTAAATGTACTTACTCTTCAAGCCTCATTATCTATATTATTAACTTTTCCTATTTTAAAAAAACCTTAAAATCCATATTGCCATCAATTTATAACTGCCTTGTGACCATTAATTATTTAATTTAGTAATTTATTCATATTTATTCATAATTTATTCTGAATTCAACATACTGTGGATTCAGTTATTTAAGCCTTCAGGAGAAGCAATATGATCAGCAATAAAACTCTACAATTTTAGATTGCAAAATGCTCAATTAAGAGTCAGTAAATTGAGATAATTGAGATGCAGATGGAATCCCTACCCAGGTTAGACATCTCTCTCAAGCCCTTTTGATGGATGTTGTGATTACTGTAACATTAAGTGACAAGATTTGGTTCTCGCACAATATACAGGACAGACATGTGCCTGTGTTAGACTGTATTGGGTTGCTGCATCAGAATTATTGGATGTATTTCTACATTTATTTAGGCTTTTTCACATGTGTATTTTTGATGTTTGGCTTTACTCATGATGCCATTTGTCACATGGCATGGCAAAGACATGGAGATGGATTGTACAATTTTTTTTGCCTATATAATACAGCCACCTGTTGGTAGAGAAGGAGAACAGCAGGAAAAGGATGCTCACTTCTCAATGGTCACTTCATTCAGAAAAATAGAAACACTAGCATCAGCAACAACACCTGAGAGATTCATAAGGAGATCTAGCTTATGTCTACTCATGAGCACATGGTGTAAATCATTGGTTAGGACATATCAAAGTTACATCATCCTTCACAATATAGCAAAGCTGTTTGGTGTGGTTTTAACATTGATGAAGATGTTCGTTGGCCTTTAAGTTGTGGCCGCAGTCAGTACAACAAAATTACGTCCAGACACCAAGATATAAAAATAATTATGGTGATGAATTCCCTCTATGCAATTTGATTTCCTAGGTTTAGTTCCAACTAACCAACAAAAAAAGAACATGTCTGATTGAGCCTAAGCTTAATGTGATCAGCTGTAAAGGATGGCAGTTTATACTAAACTAAAGAGGATCCTTAAACACTTCAGCCTAAATCAAGAGTATACCTTGATCTACTTAGTATTCTTATGGGCTCAGTGCACCATTGGAGCATTTTACAACCCATCTTGTGAATAACAGAGTGGCACATATTTAATATTTCAGATGCCTGTCACTGTACTGTATTCACAGTAAGTATTCACCACCATATTTTGGGAGCACAGTGGCTTAGTGGGTGGCATGTTTGCCTCGCACCTCCAGGTTGGGGGGCCTGAATCCTGCCTCCACCCTGTTGCATGTTCTCTGCTTATGGTGTTTTCTCCAGGTACTCCGGTTTCCATGCACTGTAGGTCGACTGGCATTTCCAAATTGGAATGTCTCATTTCATGCAGACACTGTAGTAATGTGCATGTTCTCCCTGTGTCCATGTGGGTTTGCTCCAGGTTCTTTGTTTTCCTCCGGTGAGTAAGTAATGATTTATTATTAATGATTAATGATAGACACACCCTTCATAAACTCCTGTAAGATGGTTACTTACTGCTGTATTTTAACAGAGACATAATAACACTGTAGAACAGTAGTTCTCAGTGTGCAGGCTAAAACATAGCCAGGAGTTCTATGAAATTTTCATTATGTTACTGTGGTGGAAATCGCAGCCTACCATTTTTTGGGAAGCACTATCTCTCAGGACTTGAAGTGGGAAGCCAACATTGACAATATTGCCAAAAAAAGCCCAGCAGAGGATGTATTTCCTGCAGATGAGGAAGTACAACTTACCACAGATGCTGCTGGCCCAGTTCTACACAGCCATCATTGAGTTTGTCAATAACAGTGTGGTTTGGCTCTGCAACCAGTAATGAGCTGAACAGACTGTGACATATTGTCAGGTTGACTGAAAAGCTCATAGGAAGAAACCTGCCCTCCCTAAAATAACTATTCTCCTCCAGAAGCAGGAAGCGAGCAGGAAAAAATAATCACCAACCCATTGCACCCAGGCCGCCACAACCCCTGCCCTACAGGCAGCGCATCAAATCAGTGTGCGTCAAAATCACCAGACACCGGAAAAGCCTCTTTCCACATGCAACCAGACTTACATGAACACTTGATTGCCTCAGAAACATGATGACTTTTTCAAGCATTGTGTTTTGTGTTAAAGATGCAATAACTTACGTGTGCAATATTTATGTGTGTAGCATTATCCTCTGTGTAATATTCTTCTTTTTTGCTTACAGTGCAATAGCTGTATGTAGCATCCACTTCTGTTCACAGCAAATGTTTTATTATTATCTGTTCATTGCAAATGTGTCATATTATTATATTACAGTGTTGTGGAATTGAGTCACAAATTTGTTGACTTATGACTTATGACACAAGACTTGTGACTTTGACATCAATGACTTCACTTGGACTTGTTACATTCTCAATGTATCACAAGAGTGATACATGACTCAAATCTCAATTCTGGACTTGTGATTGTCTTAATTTGGGACTTGACTTGTGTCTTGTCTGTCCTGACTTGTGACTTGAATATGGATTTGTCTGTCTTGACTTGTGACTTGACTTGTGACTTGCCTGTCTTCACTTGTGACTTGACTTGTGACTTGCCTGTCTTCATTTGTGACTTGACTAGTGACTTGCCTGTCTTGATTTGTGACTTGTCTGTCTTGACATGGGACTTGACTTGTGTCTTGTCTGTCTTGACTTGGGACTTGCCTGTCTTTATTTGTGACTTGTCTGTCTGGACTTGTGAATTGACTTGTGATTTGTCTGTCTTGACTTGGGACTTTCCTGTCTTGATTTGTGACTTGACTTGTGACTTGTCTGACTTGACTTGTGACTTGTCTGTCTTGATTTGTGACTTGACTTGTGACATATCTGTCTTGACTTGTGACTTGACTTGTGACTTGCCTGTCTTGATTTGTGACTTGTCTGTCTTGACTTGTGACTTGACTTGTGTCTTGTCTGTCTTGACTTGTGACTTGACTGTCTTGATTTGTGACTTGTCTGTCTTGATTTAGGACTTGACTTGTGACTTGTCTGTCTTGACTTGTGACTTGACTTGCGAATTGCCTGTCTTGACTTATGACTTGACATGACTTGACTGTCTTGACTTGTGACTTCTCTGTCTTGACTTGTGACTTGTCTGTCTTGACTTGTGACTTGACTTGTGACTTGCCTGTCTTGACTTAGGACTTGACTTGTGTCTTGTCTGTCTTGACTTGTGACTTGCCTGTCTTGATTTGTGATTTGACTTGTGACTTGACTTGTGACTTGCCTGTCTTGATTTGTGACCTGCCTGTCTTGAGTTGTGACTTGACTTGTGACTTGCCTGTCTTGACTTATGTCTTGACTTGTGACTTGCCTGTCTTGACTTGTGACTTGCCTGTCTTGACTTGTGACTTGTCTGTCTTGACTTAGGACTTGACTTGTGTCTTGTCTGTCTTGACTTGTGACTTGACTTGTGACTTGCCTGTCTTGATTTGTGACTTGACTCGTGACTTGTCTGTCTTGACTTGTGACTTCACTTGCGAATTGCCTGTCTTGACTTATGACTTGTCTGTCTTGACTTGTGACTTGCCTGTCTTGATTTATTACTTGACTTGGGACTTGCCTGTCTTGATTTGTAACTTGTCTGTCTTGACTTAGGACTTGACTTGTGTCTTGTCTGTCTTGACTTGTGACTTGCCTGTCTTGATTTGTGACTTGTCTGTCTTGAGTTGTGACTTGACTTGTGACTTGCCTGTCTTGATTTGTGACTTGACTTGTGACTTGTCTGTCTTGACTTAGGACTTGACTTGTGATTTGCCTGTCTTGACTTGTGACTTGACTTGTGTCTTGTCTGTCTTGACTTGTGACTTGACTTGTGACTTGCCTGTCTTGACTTAGGACTTGACTTGTGTCTTGTCTGTCTTGACTTGTGACTTGCCTGTCTTGATTTGTGACCTGTCTGTCTTGAGTTGTGACTTGACTTGTGACTTGCCTGTCTTGACTTGTGACTTGACTTGTGACTTGTCTGTCTTGACTTGTGTCTTGTCTGTCTTGATTTGTGACTTGCCTGTCTTGACTTATGTCTTGACTTGTGATTTGCCTGTCTTGACTTGTGACTTGACTTGTGTCTTGTCTGTCTTGATTTGTGACTTGACTTGTCTGTTTTGATTTGTGACTTGTCTGTCTTGACTTGTGACTTGCTTGTTTTGATTTGTGACTTGTCTGTCTTGACTTGTGACTTGTCTGTCTTGATTTGTGACTTGACTTGCGAATTGCCTGTCATGACTTATGACTTGACATGACTTGACTGTCTTGACTTGTGACTTGTCTTGCGAATTGCCTGTCTTGACTGTCTTGACTTGTGACTTCTCTGTCTTGACTTAGGACTTGACTTGTGTCTTGTCTGTCTTGACTTGTGACTTGACTTGTGACTTGTCTGTCTTGACTTGTGACTTGACTTGCAAATTGCCTGTCTTGACTTATGACTTGTCTGTCTTGACTTGTGACTTGCCTGTCTTGATTTATGACTTGACTTGTGACTTTTCTGTCCTGACTTGTGACTTGTCTGTCTTGATTTGTGACTTGACTTGTGACTTGTCTGTCTTGACTTAGGACTTGACTTGTGACTTGTCTGTCTTGATTTGTGACTTGACTTGTGACTTGTCTGTCTTGACTTAGGACTTGACTTGTGTCTTGTCTGTCTTGACTTGTGACTTGCCTGTCTTGATTTGTGACCTGTCTGTCTTGACTTGTGACTTGACTTGTGTCTTGTCTGTCTTGACTTATGTCTTGACTTGTGACATGTCTGTCTTGATTTGTGACTTGACTTGTGACTTATCTGTCTTGACTTGTGACTTGCCAGTCTTTATTTGTATCTTGTCTGTCTTGATTTGTGACTTGACTTGTGACTTGACTTGCGACTTGCCTGTCTTGATTTGTGACTTGTCTGTCCTGACTTGTGACTTGTCTGTCTTGACTTGTGACTTGTCTGTCTTGACTTGTGACCTGACTTGTGACTTGACTTGTGACTTGTCTGTCTTGACTTGTGACTTGTCTGTCTTGACTTGTGTCTTGTCTGTCTTGACTTGTGACTTGACTTGTGACTTCTCTGTCTTGATTTGTGACTTGACTTGTGACCTGTCTGTCTTGACTTGTGACTTGACTGTCTTGATTTGTGACTTGACTTGTGACTTCTCTGTCTTGACTTGTGACTTGACTTGTGTCTTGTCTGTCTTGATTTGTGACTTGACTTGTGACTTGTCTGTTTTGATTTGTGACTTGTCTGTCTTGACTTGTGACTTGCTTGTTTTGATTTGTGACTTGTCTGTCTTGACTTGTGACTTGTCTGTCTTGATTTGTGACTTGTCTGTCTTGATTTGTGACTTGACTTGTGACTTGCCTGTCTTGATTTAGGACTTGACTTGTGACTTGTCGTCTTGACTTGTGACTTGACTTGCGAATTGCCTGTCTTGACTTATGACTTGACATGACTTGACTGTCTTGACTTGTGACTTCTCTGTCTTGACTTGTGTCTTGTCTGTCTTGACTTGTGACTTGACTTGTGACTTGTCTGTCTTGACTTGTGACTTGACTTGCAAATTGCCTGTCTTGACTTATGACTTGTCTGTCTTGACTTGTGCCTTGCCTGTCTTGATTTATGACTTGACTTGTGACTTTTCTGTCTTGACTTGTGACTTGACTTGGGACTTGCCTGTCTTGATTTGTAACTTGTCTGTCTTGATTTGTGACTTGACTTGTGACTTGTCTGTCTTGACTTGTGACTTGCCTGTCTTGATTTGTGACCTGTCTGTCTTGACTTGTGACTTGACTTGTGACTTGTCTGTCTTGACTTGTGACTTGTCTGTCTTGATTTGTGACTTGACTTGTGACTTCTCTGTCTTGACTTATGTCTTGACTTGTGATTTGCCTGTCTTGACTTGTGACTTGACTTGTGTCTTGTCTGTCTTGACTTGTGACTTGACTTGTGACTTGTCTGTCTTGATTTGTGACTTGACTTGTGACTTGTCTGTCTTGACTTGTGACTTGCTTGTTTTGATTTGTGACTTGCCTGTCTTGACTTATGTCTTGACTTGTGACTTGTCTGTCTTGATTCGTGACTTGACTTGTGACTTCTCTGTCTTGACTTATGTCTTGACTTGTGATTTGCCTGTCTTGACTTGTGACTTGCTTGTTTTGATTTGTGACTTGCCTGTCTTGACTTATGTCTTGACTTGTGACTTGTCTGTCTTGATTCGTGACTTGACTTGTGACTTCTCTGTCTTGACTTATGTCTTGACTTGTGATTTGCCTGTCTTGACTTGTGACTTGACTTGTGTCTTGTCTGTCTTGACTTGTGACTTGACTTGTGACTTGTCTGTCTTGATTTGTGACTTGACTTGTGACTTGTCTGTCTTGACTTGTGACTTGCTTGTTTTGATTTGTGACTTGCCTGTCTTGACTTATGTCTTGACTTGTGATTTGCCTGTCTTGACTTGTGACTTGACTTGTGTCTTGTCTGTCTTGATTTGTGACTTGTCTGTTTTGATTTGTGACTTGTCTGTGTTGACTTGTGACTTGCTTGTTTTGATTTGTGACTTGTCTGTCTTGATTTGTGACTTGTCTGTCTTGATTTGTGACTTGACTTGTGACTTGTCTGTCTTGATTTGTGACTTGACTTGTGACTTGCCTGTCTTGATTTAGGACTTGACTTGTGACTTGTCTGTCTTGACTTGTGACTTGACTTGCGAATTGCCTGTCTTGACTTATGACTTGACATGACTTGACTGTCTTGACTTGTGACTTCTCTGTCTTGACTTAGGACTTGACTTGTGTCTTGTCTGCCTTGACTTGTGACTTGCCTGTCTTGACTTGTGACCTGACTTGTGACTTGTCTGTCTTGACTTGTGACTTGTCTGTCTTGACTTGTGACTTGCCTGTCTTGATTTGTGACTTGACTTGTGACTTGCCTGTCTTGACTTGTGACTTGACTTGTGACTTGTCTGTCTTGACTTGTGACTTGCCTGTCTTGATTTGTGACTTGACTTGTGACTTGACTTGTGACTTGACTTGTGACTTAATTGTCTTGGCTTATGACTTGACTTGTGACTTGAGTTGTGACTTGCCTGTCTTAACTTGTGACTTGAATGCCAAGACTTGAGGCTTACTTGTGACTTGCAAAACAATGACTTGGTCCCACCTCTGTTATATTACCAGCGTTCTGTTCCATGTTGTCTTACTGTAACATGTAATGTCTGTAAGCACAAGAGTTCAACAACAAATTCTTGGTGCTTTCTAGTATACTTGGCCAATAAAGCACAATTATCAAAGTTATTACATTTATCATTTAGTTCTTATAGCTAATAGTCAATTTAGCTGGAAATGAACGAGTTTAATCCAAATCTCAATAATTCAGAATACAAGTAGACTTATAAATAATGTCAAATGTCATTCCAATGTCAAGCTGGAAGTAGTATGTTCTGTTGGTTCAGAAATAGAAAGCTCTTTAGACAGAATATTATTGTAAACATTTAAATAAAGTGCATGAGATGTGTAAATGTGTACTGAGGGGTGTACTGGAATTAGTTTTACACAGTTAAAGGGGTGCCTGGCTGCACCGCCAATTCTGGTGAACTGGCTGAGTTTACTTCCTTTAGAAGGCGATGATGCTATTCAGCAACCCTCAGTACGGCAGTAAATGAGAGGGAATTGCGTAGCTCCCTCTGTAACCGAGTCTCGCTACGCAGAAACACTAAAGTTGCCGAGTCCTTCCGTGTTTCAGACGTGGCGCCGGAGCTCATTCAGCAGCCAGCCTCATTCACAGCCCTGGCTTTCATACTCATCTCTTAGGTTAGTGTGCGCTGCATTTATACATGACACAGAAAAAAAAAACGTCTTGGTCATCGTAGTTTATTGCTGTTTTATTGTTAGCTAGCTACATTTGTTAGCTAGTCAGCCAAACGTCAAGCTAACGCTAGCTATGTGTATGGGGCTGAGTGTAAATTAGTAGGGAAGCAGCCAGCTTGTTTGCTCATTAGGGACAACTTGATATGCAGGGAAGTCATGGCAATACTGCACAGTTTGAATATGTATTTAGCTAACTAGCTAGCTTCAAACACTAAACACATAGTTGGGTATTGTGTCAGAACCATGTTGGACTGCCTGTAAGGTAAAGTGCTTATTTGCATTTCTTTATTGATAGGTTTTAACCAACTAATCACCAAAACAAACACACTCCACTAGTTTAAGTTGCATCAGTTCCAGTGGTGAATAAAAATCACTTTTTTTAAAAAAAAAGCTTTCTTCATCTAAAGTTACTTTCAATCACTTAGGTAGGTTGGTAAACAATGAATAAAATCACTTTCTTAAACATAAATGTTTGGTAGTTTAAAGTTATTTCCAGTTAGTGAACAATGAATGTGTGACAAATAACATTTCCCTTTTGTGTTCTCTGTATTCAAGTATACAAGAGAGTCTATACAGGTCTCTGCTCTCTGTGTGGATACAAACATTACGAATAACCATGTGGTGTTTTGTTTGCATTTGTATGTTTGGCTGGTTGTGGAAGTGTCCAGACACTTCGCTTGAACCATGTGGACGAAGGCTGCTCTAGTGGCATTGCTGGCCCTTGCATTAGGTTACCTCTATCACACAAACCCCAAGCTGCAGGAGTGTGCGTTACGTCTCATCACCCAGTCCATCCCTCAGTCACTTTTCTCCTCACAGCATGAACATAGTACTCCAAACCTGGAAGAAACCATCTCCCGAGCCTGGGACGCCCTCATCACTGCACCTGCAAGGCAATGGGGTCGAATAGCTGTCGGGTGAGTCTCTGTGACTATCTATCTATATCTATATCTATCTATCTATCTCTATATATATAGTACTATGCAAATGTTTTATTCACTGTATCTAATGCTGTAGAGCAAAGATGCCTTCAAAATAATGAAATGAAATGTTTCTACATTAAAAAAAAAATACCATAAAGAGCAGTAAATAGTAGTAAATGAAACAAAGTCAATATTTTGTGTGACAAAAAAATAAAAATAGTACTCCGGTACAATTTGTGCAGTTTTATAAGGAAATGAGCTGGTAAGGTTTATTGAGCATCTTGCAGAACCAGACACAGTTCTTCTGGAGACTTTGACTTTCGCACTCGCTTCTTATTTTTTGCAGCAAAACCCAGCAGCCTTCATTGTGTTCTTTTGTCTGAAAAGTAATATGCTGCTTTCTTTAACGACACAAACATTTTTCTGTAACATTTAATTTTGTGCTAGAAAACTAATGTTTGGGAATCTAAAATGTTTCTCTACTGACTTGATAATGTAGAAGTCATAAAATAAAAAATCTATAATAAAGTTTGTACAAAAAAAAAATAGGGTGCCTAAAACTTTTGCACAGTATGTGGATATATATATATATATATGGTATAGAAGCACACGGCAAATGGCACCTTTTCACCTCTTCCTGAGAATGACTTGAAGTATTTAAAAAAAAAAAAAAAAAAAGCTGATGTTTTCATCGTTCTATTTCAATACATCAAATGCTTAATCTCTTAAAATAGGCATCAGAAATCATGAAGAGCAAAATGTATTCATGAGACAGTGATGCACTGCATGGATGTTTAAAAAAAAAAAAATTGTTTTTAATAAATATACATAAGCATTTCTCTCCATGGAATTATTTTTAGTCAGAAGGCGTGATTAGTGATCAAATGGGTGGTTTTATATCTGTATTTATGTTCTGTAGCTAGCTCAGTAAAACCATCACAGCTGGTAGTAAACTAACCATAGGAACACCCACTAACCCACTAGTGACCAGTGCAGAATGAGTTGAGTGATGTGATGCGAAAAATCACTACAAAGTAAGTGATTGACAACAGCATATATCATTCATATGGAAAAAGAAAGTCGTCGTTTGCGATAGAAAACATGGATAAGTGGCGGCACACAGAATGTTGTGTTATGAGTATGGCATCTTGGAGTCTTTCTGGGGAAGCATGGGAAGTGATGTAGAAACTAGATACGTTTTATTCACAGATGATTCTGTGTATTTGAACAAGTCACTAAGGGGAATCGGCATTTGTCACTGCCACTTCCTTACATTAAATTTTTTTGCTGATGGGCTTCACGATTAACCACAGTTGCACTCACTGACTCAAGACTGACTGACTGACTCAAGCAGCAGCAGAAAGGCCTTATACTGATTAATTCATCAGAAAAGTGCAAACCGACGCACTCCATTTCCATACATATCTGTAACATACAGTGGTGCTTGAAAGTTTGTGAAATTTCTATATATCTGCATAGATTTTAAGACATCATCAGATTTTCACACAAGTCCTAAAAGTAGATAAAGAGAACCCAGTTAAACAAACGAGACATAAATATTATACTTGGTCGTTTATTTATTGAGGGAAATGATCCTGTGTTACATACCTGTGAGTGCCAAAAGTATGTGAACCTCTAGGATTACAGTTAATTTGAAGGTGAAATTGGAGCCAGGTGTTTTCAGTGAATGGGATGACAATCAGGTGGCAGTGAATTTTATTTAAAGAGCACCCTGTTTTATTTAAAGAATTGTGTAAGTTGCAACTGTTTCAAATGACTCAAGTAACCGAAAAGAGAAACGACTCGAAACATTTCGACTCGTTTAGGAACAGCAAGTCAGCGCCGATCTCTCTCTGGTTTCCTTCCTAAGGGTAAATGCCTGTATTGACGTAGTGGTGTCGGGCGTCGGCTTGCTCCAGGCTTTGGCTCTTGACCCGGGATCCGGACATGACCATGACGTGTTGCACTCCAAAGAGGACCTAAAAGAGGCCTTCATTCACTACATGAAAAGAGGAGCAGCCGCAGAACGTTTCTTCTCGGATAAAGAAGTCTTCCAAAGGATTGCAAGGGCCGCTGCTGAATATCCTGGTGCTCAGGTACAGTGTGTTGGTTTTAGGGTTGGGTTTTTGTTGTTGTTGTTGCCTTGAATGTGTAGTCAGTGATTTTTGGCAGAGGTTTGCAGAAGCCAGCTGATTTGAAATTTAAATTCCAAACAAATGGAAGCCACTTCCTTGTCCTGATGGATTGGATCGTTTGTTTTAACCTTCTGCGACCGGTATTTTTTTTTTTTACAGACATCTGAACAGATAATTTTTTTTTATTAATATCTGTCAGAATGTGAGGAGAACTTGTACAAAGTGCTCTGACATAAAAATGTCTGACCCACCAAATAACTGTCAAATAAAAGTACAGTCATAACAGGTCTAATAGCAGTTCAGCAGTACTGTAATTAGCTTTTGAAGAGCCTTTTGATCTAATAAGAGCATAACGCAAGTGTATGCCTTGTTCTAGATGCTGTTGATTACAGGCCTATATGAAGAAGAATCCAGGAAGTAACTGCAGTGCAGAATAGTGGATAGTAGTAAAACGTAAGCGTAGTGCATAAAGTTTCCAGAGAAACTGCTATTCATCAGCTATGACTGTAGTACAGTTGTGCAATGATGTGTCTTTGTTTTGCTTCTGGATGGTGATTATGGAAATGACTTTTTACTCTTTACACAGAGTAGTCAGGGATCAATGTGAATCGACCGGAAAACCAAACTACTCCAGCTGTTTAAACTATATCTCCTTTCACTGCACCATTAGTAGCCTACTTCTGGTTGATTTAGCATAATTCGAATCAGATAACAATAAAAATTGTTGCTGGATGGTATGCATAGTACATTGCATAAAGCTTGGAACGAAAAGAAATATGCTTCTCAGACTCAAATCAAAAGAGACATAGCATAAAGCAGTGAGTACTCAGAAATGTGTGAGCACAAACATTAGTCTGAAAGGTATTTTTGATCGCTGGCAGCAGCAATTGCAAACCCTTATTACGCAAAAACTGGACTGCATTAGGTAACTGCACAGACTTTCCACAAACACAGCATGCTATGGTTCTCCAGTGCGAAACGCAAACATCCTGCCTGTTCCGTGTTCAGCAATGCTGTTACTTGTATTGCATAAGTATAGCTGAACCCTGTACATATACCCATTAAACATTGGGACCTGTAAAGAAAGTGCTCCCTCAGTAGAGTTGACAGTTTAAATATTGAATGAAGGCTGAGTCCAGGGAGGATTGAGTTTCTGTGTCAAATTTAATTCTGCTTGGTTGACAGTAATTAATATTTTCAGCAAGCAGACTCAAGTCATGCTTGCTCTTGCATTACTCCGTACATATTTGTGTTTTGGCTCACCCATGACTTCAGCTTAGAGGTTTTGTGTCAGTTTTAATAAGATAAAGTCCCCTCTGAAAGTATTGGAACGGCTAGGCCAATTCTTTTTTTGTTTTTGCTATACACTGAAGACATTTGGGTTTGAGATCAAAAGATGAATGAGACTGATCAGAATTTATATGAATAATATAGATAGAGCTTTCATTTCCTGATTATTTACATCGGGATGTGTTGAACAACCCAGGACATGTCTTTAGTGGCAGACCACCACATTTTTTGGCGTAAAGTAAAAGTATTGGAACAAATAGTCTTAAAGTAAATAACACATAATATTTGGTTGCATATCCCTTGTTTGCAATAACTGCATCAAGCCTGTGACTCATTGACCTCACCAAATTAGTGAGCCCATTCCAGAAGCAGCTATGCAAGCCCAAGTCATGACACTACCTCCACCGTGCTTGACTGATGAGCTTGTATAATTTAAATAATGCGCACAATGTTTGTCATCAACTGCCGTTGTTTTCCTTGGCCGACCTGTTCCATGACTGATTGATAGTACACCAGTGGTTTCTTTCTTTTTCAGTGTATAGCAAAACAAAAGAATTAGATTTTCTGTTGCAGTACTTTTGGAAGGGACTGTATCTCTATGGGTGATGGAGGATGTTTCATAATCAATGGCTTCTCAATTTCCTGTCTCCTGTAGGTATATGTGGGAGGAAATGCTGCTCTGATTGGCCAGAAACTCGCCTCTTACCCAGAGCTGGTGGTGAGTACATATCTGCATCTCTGTAGATTATCTGTCAGACAGTGTAGTGTGTACACTTCTACTGACTGTCAGTTCTTCATCTGACTATTCTGTTTTGTGACTCAGGTTTACAACTTTAAAATGTCTTGTTCACGCATTTAGACATACCTCATCGGGGTAAAACACATTTGTTTTTTTATTGGTTTTCCCTTAGGTTCTTTTGTGTGGCCCTATTGGGCCTAAGCTGCATGAATTGCTGGATGAACAGATAGTAGTTCCACCACAATCACTTCAGGAGACTGATGAGTATCACCTCATCCTTGAGTACAAGGCAGGTCAGGATAGATTCCTCTTTCCCTGTATAAGCATTACCATACAAGAAGTCTACTACAGATAATGCACTAGTGTTTGTCTCATAAAAACAGGTTTTGGAAACCTGTTTATTTTAAAATGGCTTATGAACGTATAAGATGTGTTATCACCATAATGATGGTTTTGTAAAAGCTAAAGTCAGCTCTTTTCACTCTTTGTGTGTGTGTTTAGGGGAGCGGTGGGGATCGAGTCAGGCCCCACAAGCCAATCGCTTCATCTTCTCTCACGATGTGTCCAATGGGGAGATGAGCACTTTGGAGACCTTTGTGGCCAGTCTGGAGGAGTTTCAGCCCGGGCTGGTGGTGCTGTCTGGACTCCACATGATGGAGGGAATGGGCCGTGAGCTCTGGGAGGACAGACTCAAAGAGGTGTGCTGTACGTTTGAACTATGCAGGATTTAAAATAGCCTGTTTATATTATTGTAATCAGCCATCCAAGAAGAGTAAAGTATTTATCATATCTGTGAGCTGATCTTTTATTTTTTATTTTTACTTTTTATTTATTTATTTATTTAAAAAACAAGGCTTAGATAATGCTCTAGCACTAGGCATGAGACGATACACTAAAGCCACGATATGAGACATATCCCAATATAGGCTTCACAAGATGTTATTGGCAATAAAATCTTACATTTTAATATGTTTAATTTGTAATGGCAACAAATTGAACCACTGCAATATCAATACATCATATTGTAAGAAAAGTAGATCAGGATGTTATTAATGTGGAAAGGTTGTTTGACGGTATATTGTGCCTTAAATGATGAGGCTGACATATTTGTGTAATCAGCGCTCCTACTGCTGCCTGACCCACTTGAAATTTTGTATACTTCCTCATCTTACCAAAATTAGTTTCTGGCTATGCCTCTGCCAGCAAAACACACGACATGCTTCTGAATCATTTTTAGATGCGAGTGAAGCACCAAGTAAGTACACCTGTGTTTCAGACCGTGTTCCAGCTAGCCTCGATAGAGTGCACAAACTGTATATACGCTGGTTTATGGTAACTTCCCTACGGATGGCTATGCTACAGATCTGCTTTGAATTCTGGATCGTATGGAAAATGTTGAGCATTAGTGTACTACAGGCCAAGTGAAAGAAGTCTGCGGGCCAGATTTAGCCTGTGGGCTTTTTGTTTGACACATGTGCCATAACGCTTCCTTCCGATTAGCTTAACCTTTTGAAGTATTAAGTAAGCAGTCTTCGAGGCAGTTAGGTTCACACTCTGAAACTTTGTGCTCTGTATGCTAATACCACTGGTGCTGCTGCCTAGTGTGTAAGAAGAACTAGAGCTCATAATGAATATTAAACAAATATCGCTTCTCTGATGCACCTCGGAGAAGCAAAATTTGGGTTGCCAGTGTTTTGTATCGCGATATTCGGACAACGGAACTCTGTCTCGTGCGTCTCTGGCACATTTTTTATGCTAGTGTGTCTAATTATGAAACTACTACAAGCCATTTAACCTTACATGAAAACTCTTTTTGGGGCCGTCGATCACTGCCAGTATTGGAAAGGTGACCTTACGCAGAATACACAAAAACATTGCCGAATATCGGGCCCTTCAGATAATTTTATGTCCGTCTGATCTTAAAAAGTAATTTAATCTCTTACAGTTTGCTGTTGCCCTGTCTGACGTTCGCAATGAGGCACCCATCCATCTGGAGCTGGCCAGTATGACTGATCGAGATTACATGAGCATCATCACCAAGGAGGTAAATGTATACGTTTAACACATTTCCTCTTCTACCCCTTGCACATGTATGTGAAAGATGTGGATTTTGTAAGATACTGGATGCACTTGGTCCTCGTACGATTTTGGGCCTGTTATTCCCCCAGGCAGAGAGAACTCAAAAACCGCAACGAGAGCAGGAATAAATAATGAGTTAGCACCTACACCTACTCCACACACCACTTTGTCACTACCTGATCCGTGACCTCTTCCAAAACATATGTTTATGGAAACTGGATAGCTTAATTGCTAGTTATGATGTGTCAAGAAAGCAAAGTTGAGGAAGTTTAGACCACCATACTTTATACTGTTTGTAATAACAGACATTTGCAGGGTCTGCATTGCATTTGTATGGTATAAACATGGATACGGAAGTTTCATAACGTATGACATGGACTTAATGGAGCTGTAAAACAGTGGGTAACCTTCCGTAACTGAAAAGCGTGTGTACCACGTTCAGTATTTTGTGCTCTTTCGTTAGCAGGTCTTGCCCCTGGTGAACTCGATCGGCCTGAATGAGCAGGAGCTGCTCTTCCTGTCTCAGGCTGGTGGAGGTCCTCACTCTGAGCTCCACTCGTGGAACGGCATTCCTGAAGTGGGCCGCATCTCTGATATCCTCCTCTGGATCCTGGAGCAGTACGGCCGAGCCGACCTGGACTCTGAAGCCCATCTGACCCGCATCCACTTCCACACTCTGGCTTATCATGTGCTGGCCACGGTGGACGGCCACTGGGGGAACCAGCGGGTAGCCGTAGCGGCCGGGGCTCGCATTGCCAGTGCTCAGGCTTGTGGATTACAAGCTGTGGACGTCAGTAAGGTGGAGCTCAAGGCTCCGCTCAACTTCTATAGCTCTTTCTCAGAACCGAAAGAGCTCTTAGTTTTGGACCTGTCCAATCCGGTGACGGTGTGGCGAAGGGGGAACGTGTCCTTCCATCTCAGTCCAGTACTCGTATGCAAACAGCCGCTGCGGACAGTAGGGCTGGGGGACGCGATCTCAGCAGAAGGACTCCTCTACTCTGAGATTGTGCCATCTGATGAGTAAAAGTGAACTTTTACTTTTAAGATATTTAGTCCCTGAGGTCCAATAATAATAATGTCTTAAAAACACTTCCTTACTCTTGATCCTCTCTACAATGCCTGCTAAGCATCTAACCAGCTAGATAAATGTTCCTATAGGTGCTCCTCCATTCACTTAGTCCTTAATGAGAACAGTGACGAATGGAGGAAGAGAGGATGTTTTTCATGGGTACAGGAATGAGACTTTATCCTTACTTTGTCTTTTTGTGTGAACTCGGTGCGTAGTCTTAATCCGTTTGGTGAGTACTGTACTTTGTCTTACTTGAGACTGTTTTATTGCACTGAGTAGAAAATGCTGGGGTTTTTTTTTTGTTTGTTTGTTTTTTCCTCCACACTTCATGGACTTTTCACTCCATTGACTACTATGCCCAAGACCTACTTATTAACAAGGTGCAGGAACTATGAGCTGCTATGAAATGAAAATAAAAATGGCTTGAGAATCCTACAGGCACCCAATGAAATCTAATGCCTTAACCAAAACCAAAATCTAACCAAAACCTTTATGCTTAAGTGGTTATACGTTTTGTGCAACTGCACTCTGCCTTCAAAAATGGGGAAAAAAGAAAAAAAAAAACCTATCCTTCTGTATGCCTTTCTGGACTGGTTTAACTTAATGAATCTAATACTGGTAGTTAAAACGAATTAGCTCTCACATACGTCACAAGTTTTGACACCCCTGCCCATGGAAGGGTTTTTACTATTTTATAATAATCAGTCCCTACACGATTTCGTGGAATTATTATTTTTTTTAATTGTTGCAGCCAAAAATACTTGATGCAATTTGAGGAGTTTTTTGTGCTCTTTTTGGTGGAAAACTACCTGAATTGATGAAATTGCAATTGCACGAAATTGTCTTTCACAGTGATGTTTGTTGGTAAATGAGACCTTTTAGCTGTACTCATGTTCGACGCACATGAATCGAAGAGAATGTGTGTTGTGATGACGTCACTTGATGCATCTTGGGGAAAATCTGTGGTAATTTTGAAAAAATCGCAAGCTCCTGCGAGTATTGCGGAGTTTGCTTGATTTTGCGAGCCAGAATTTCGGGAGGGACTGAATAATAATAAGGATTAAATTCCTAACAGTATTCCTTATAAAGCTTTGCGCACTCGCGACCCTTTCTTAACCAGCTTAACGAGGGAGCTTCCCTCAGAAGGCTTTTCCCGAATAGACCAAGCTCCAAGCTGCTTCTCCTAAAATTGACGTGTCCGGGAAACGATATAATTTTAAGTAAAATCTACTTAAAAATACACGTTGATTCTGAAATTTATACATAGGCATTAACTCTACTATGTACAACTGTCTTAAAAATTTCATCTGTAAGCTTTTATCAGAATGTCTTTAAAACAATGAAAAGTAGATATATTTGATCCAATCGGTCTAAACCTTTGACCGATAGTATAGGCGAAGAAAAAAAATTTTAGTTACTGAAATTGTGTATTGTAACTTGCACCTACTTGAATGGCAATACACAAGCTTATAGAAACGGCGGACATCTTGGTGTTCTGCTTCGTAGAATATTTGTAAGAACACCAGCACCCACTTCATCCTCAGCATGTTTTAGATCATATTATTCACTTAAGAAAACAAATCCTGCCGCTTTTATGCTGAATCGCTAAAAGGATGTAAGGGAACATTTCCTACTTGTTTAGTCATGTCCTGTACTATTCCTATTTTTATAGAACAGAAATCAAATCATGTCTGTACATACATGGTGTTGAAATGATTCAGTATCTTGGTAAGATTGTGTGTGTGTGGGGGGGAGTGGGGTGGGGGGGGGAGTTTCCTTCCATTAGCAACTGACTGCTTTTATGCATGATGAGAAACTTGAAAGGTTCTGTGATTTGAAACATTTCCATTTAGTTCAGTGTTGGGTGGTTTAGAGGTCATAAAGCTGCTACTGTAAGCAAACAGACAATTATAAGAGGTGATCATTGTTTCTAATCTGGACTGATGATTGCCAAAAGCTGCACATATCATTGAACTATAAATTCAACTGTTTGGCTTCATGCAAATATACTTTTCTTTATTTTAAGACTTTCTTCTCCTTTAAAGAAAAAGGTGTGTCTTCAGCAGCTCCGTTGCTGCAGTTAACATGTCTTATTTACCTTTATGCTTTCTTTCTGTCTTTTGTTCTGTATTTTGACACTTTGTTTCTTTAAAATGAATCCTTATTAGGGTGTCGTATAGAGCATTTAGTTGAGAACAGTTAGTTTGTACAAATTATGCAAAGTCTCAAACATTAAAAGAACATTAAAAATAACGGGACTGTTTAGGTTAAGGTTTAGGTTTTAATGATATTTTTTATAGCAATAAAATATTTCTGTTGCTCCAAAATGTACTGTGTTCTTGATGTTATAGAAACTTTCTTTTAAGAATTTCTTTAAGAAATTTCTAGTGATTAGGTAAACAGTTTAAAGTGTAAAAGTGTTATGAATACTTAAATGCATATTTGCATTTAAGTATCCATAAGGACATAGTTATTATAATTTCCAAAAATGATAACTATAAACATGTTTTACATTACAAAGACATTTTCTATATATTAAAACCCTGTAAGTGTTAAATGTGTTTAAAACAACACAGCAAGCACTATAAGCCATTCCTGTATAAGTCTAATCATTCCTGAGCATGTGTAGTAACTCCAATTGTATTCAAACTGTGTTCATATTTCTCCAGGTTCAGACTTGATAAATGATGTGACCAAGTGAACAAAAAAAAAAAAAAAAAAAGCTTGAACGTGGCAGAATCTTAAGAACCAAGTAAGCATCCGAGCAATAGTTCTACAGAGAGATCATAATGTAAAAACTCTTTGCACAAACAATATGCCTAAAAAAATAAATATGCTATACATTCATAGGATACAAATTCTCTATAAAGCTTACACATACTGTTTACCAAGCGGCAGTTAGCATTTGTCCATGCTTGGGAAGTTCTACTCTGCCACTGCTCTGGGTTTGCTCTTCTTCTTCTCCTTGGCTTTTGGAAGTTCTGCTGCTTCATCACCATCATGTTCAACCTCTCCTGGAGGCTCAGAGGGGGCTGCTGGTGCACTCTCCATATCTGGCTCTACACAGGAAATAAGGACGTTAAGAATCGACAGAACCTGAGAGCAAGAAAGGCTTGTGGCTATAAATTTCGGTGGGGCTGGACATCAATAATGACAATCTCAAACAAAATGAAGTCTGCTTGTCTTATGCTATAGGCTACTATCAAGTAAATCTTTAGTAACACTGTAATAGGCAGTTGAGAGTCAACAGTCATCCAGCACACAGTCTAGCAGGTTGTTTTGGCGGTTATAGATGTACCTTTGTTCAGCTGTGTTTGCAGGTGTGTTTTCCATGTGTGATATGAAAACAGAAGAGCTAATATCATAAACCAGGGTTGCCAGGTTTCAGAAAACATTTCTACCCGAACAATGGAGCAGTGAGAGCATTGACCCATGACTGTAACATCTAGAAAGATGAGCAAATCAGTGGCATATATCTGTGAAATAGTGATTGTTTTTTTTAGTGATCATTCTAAAGAGTTAATTAGTATTTAAATGGAATTTTTTTTTAACAGTACACTATACATTACAATATTATTTTTAAAACAATAATTATTAAGAACACAGAAACAAAGTGCAGTACTGCTGCTTGTACTTGTTCACAATTTTTCAGCTGGTTTAATCAATGAAAGTGTCCATGATTCACTTAAAATCTTAGTGTGATTTGAAACATCCAACTCAGGTTCATATAAAATAAATGTACCAGTATGCTGAATTGTTGTACCTGCAGCCAGCTGCATGCTTTTGCTATAACCTGCAGCAGACGACATGGCCTGACCCAAGGCCTGATTGGACCCCAGGGGCTGCTGGGAGGAGGACAGCTTGCTGGAAGATGAGCGCTGGGTGCTCTTGGACTCTTTGCCTGGTTTCGACCAGAATAAATTGTCCCCAGCCTGAAGGGCTGTGCCCATTTTGTGAGCCATCTCAACGAGCTGTGGAGAAAGCAGGTGCCTTTAGAGCTCAGAACCTGAGAACAGATATGTAGTGGTGAATACTTGCAGGTATGAAAGTGGAGACTCATGTGCACTGTGTGTGTGTGAATGAAGTGAACTCTTGCTTTAACATGAGTTAAATAACGCAATGGACTGGCTAATTATACTGGCAAGGGAATACAGGACTAGATCCCCTGGTTTCTCTAGACTGATAGTTCAGATTAACTAACTAACATGATAGGATTTCTGAGATTATTTGTCACTAGTCAGAAACATTTGCAAATATAATATTCCCAAATAGTGTTTCTAATTCAATACTAAACACTGCTGTTTGTTTGTATCTTAGTCTTTAATTAATATTTTCTAGTGACATTGTCGTCCCTAATCTGAGCTGTATTAGTTCTACCTCAGGGTCAAACTCAGTGTTGCTGTTGCGCTCTATCAACATGTTGACTTTTTTCTCCATCTCCTGGTACTGCTGTAGTGCTGCCGCCTTGTCTCCCTGATTATACAGCAGCACTGCAAAATTCAGATTCACCAGAGGGTTGGACCTGGAAGAGAGAAAGGAAAACAGAGACAATCAGTCACCTTTAGATCAGCTGCAGTTGTTTAGAAAGTTTAGAAGACTTACTCATCGAGCTGGACAGCTTGTTCATATGACCTGCGTGCATTTTCTACGTCATCCAAATTGGTCAGGGCAACTGTCACAAACCAAGACATGAACAACTATTAGTCAACACCTAGACTTATAGGGCAAAACAAGAATACGAGAAAGTTCTATTTATCAGAATGCTCAGAACTTGACAATAAATAACCAGCACAATAAAACACAGTACATAGCATGTAATGGAAATTTTAGAGGCTATGCATTGTAGAGGTCGACTGATAGTGGGTTTTACCGATACCGATAACTAAGTTGGGCAGTACCTGCTGATAGTAAAATTTTGTTGAACTTCATTACAAAAATAAACAGTACTGACTGTACCATGAAAATGTACTGTACTTTTTTCATTGAATAAGTATATAAATATTAATATATATTAAGTATAAATAAATATTGAAGTAAATATGATATACATCCAAACTGGACCAAAAAGTAACACTCCAAATAACAAAGGCATCCAAAATGAATCAAAAAAACACTTCAAATGACGCAACAAAATTTGTCAGTGATGGTTTTTATTTCGCCTCTAGAGGTCGCTCTCGTACTGTATAATGACAGCGGACCTTCTCAGCCGCCCCCGCAACGGGCGCAACCGGGAAAAACGGTGTGGATTTATGCCAGTAACCAATAGTTCCAGCAATCAATTATGGTGCCAATTAAACTGTAAAACCGATCAATCGGGCCACCTCTAATGCATTGACAGATTAACTCACGTACTATCTAGTTAAAACTGCTCTAATTAACCAATTAATAATAATTCAGATTAATTCATTAATAATTAATCAATCAGAAAACTTCTGTGAATTAACTTCTCTGAGTAGGCTATAAATGAAATCTCTTTCAAATTTCTATGTTACAGCCAATCTGCCTCAACGTTCAACATGCTCTGAGATGCTTTTCTGCTCACCATGGCTGTAAAGAGTGGTAAATCTCTGGTGAGCCTGTGCTCACTTTAACCTCAGATTCCTGTTCTTGGCTGACAGGAGCAGAACATGATGTCTTCTGCTGTTGTAACTGATCCACCATGTGTTGTGCGTTCCGAGATGCCTTTCTGCTCACCACGGTTGTCAAGAGTGGTTACTTGAGTTATCGTAGCCTTCCTGTCAGCTCGAACCAGTGTGGCCATTCTCCTGTCCGTTCTCCAAGACTGGTTCGAGCTGACAGGAGGCGTGATTCCCACTCTTTACAACCGTGGGGAGCAGAAAGGCATCTCGGAACGCACAACACATCGAACCTTGAGGAGGATATGCTACAACAGCAGAAGACCGCACCAATTTCCACTCCTGTCAGCCAAGAACAGCAATCTGAGGCTACAGTGTGCACAGGCTCACCGAAGACTTGTGTGATCTTATGTTGCATAATGACACTGGTTATTGCATGTTGTTCTTGTGTAAAACTGTCAAATTTTTTTGTCACTGTGTATATGCAGAAGAAAGCTTACAGTCACATTATAAAGTTTTTCAGTGCCGGTAAGCTTGAATTAATTTGATTAGACCTACACTAACACTAATCTTTTTGTCCTCTATTTAGATTAGGAAGGAAGGAAAGAGGTGTAAATACCTGCGAGTAGCATGTAGAGCTCTCCCATGCGTGGATGCAGGTTAATGGCAGCACTGAGGAAGTGGAAGGCTGAGGCGTACTGCTGCATGGTGAGATGCACCAGACCCAGATTATACAAGACCTTCCAGTCAAATGGAGACAGGTAGTTTGCTCTCTTCAGACAGCTTATAGCCTGAGAAACAAACAAATATGGGGGGCGAGGGGATGGGACAAGGGAAAAAAGCACAACAAAATTAAGAAGGCAGAAATCATTAGTGTGGCATCTTATAAATAGTTAACGACACAAGATGAAAAACTCTGAAGCTCACAGCTACATATTTCTTTTTGCCGAAGAAACACATGCCAATGTTGTTCCAGAGCGGGGGGCTTTCAGGCACAGTGTAAGCTGCCACACGATACTTATTCATGGCCACATCAAAATCCCCATGCGTCTGCATCATGCTTCCTGCTGCCAGGATAGCCTTGGGGAAAACACACCCACTGAGTATGTCATGTTTAACTTCAAAGGCAAGACATATAACATGAAACGGAAGTTTTTCTGACCTTGTAATTATTTGGGTCATACGTCAGAGCATTCCCAAGATGTTCGAAGGCCCTCTGATATTTTCCGAGCTAAGAAGAAATACAAAAATGTTATGAATTTGAAATATGGACCATCCAAGGCAACATTAGGTTCCAAGGCCAGGCTGCCTGCTGAAACTGACCTGCATATACAAGAGTCCCAGTGTGGTCAGCAACTCTGTGTTCTCTGGGGAAAACCTACAACACACATCGACAACTGCAAGGATGATGTATCCGCAAAAACTATATATACAGTATATACCTACATACGTACAGTGGTGCTTGAAAGTTTGTGAACCCTTTAGAATTTTCTGTGTATCTGATGTGATGTAAATATGACCTAAAACAACATCAGATTTTCACACAGGTCCTAAAAGTAGACAAAGAGAACCCAATTAAACAAAGATCTGATATTATATATCTGTGAGTGGCAAACGTATGTGAACTTCTAGGATTACAATTGGATGACAATCATGGTAGTGTATCATGGTACAAACAAAAGACATTTTTGAAGACCTCAGAAACAGAGTTGTTGATGCTCATCAGGCTGGAAAAGGTTACAAAAAAAAAAAAAAAAAGGTTACATCTCTAAAGACTCCAGACTCCACCAATACACAGTCAGACTGACTGTGTACAAATGGAGGAAATTCAAGACCATTGTGACCCAGCAGTGGTCGACCAACAAAGATCACTCCAAGAACAAGACTTGTAATAATCCGCGAGGTCACAAAGGAAAGCATTCCAGCATAAGAACCAAATCCCATCTGTGAAACATGCTGGTGGTAGTATCAAGGTTTGGGCCTGTTTTGCTGCATCTGGGCCAGGATGGCTTGCCATCATTGATGGAACAATGAATTCTGAATTATACCAGCGAATTCTAAAATAAAACGTCAGGACATCTGTGCATGAACTGAATCTCAAGAGAAAGTGGGTCATGCAGCAAGACAATGACCATAAGCACACGTCATTCTACCGAAGAATGGTTAAAGAAGAATAAAGTTAATGTTCTGGAACGGCCAAGTCAAAGTCCTGACCTTAATCCAGTAGTAATGTTGTGGAAGGACCCATTCCTCCAAGCCGATGTGAAGGACTGATCAACAGTTACCGGAAACGTTTGGTTGCAGTTATTGCTGCACAAGGGGGTCACACCAGATACTGAAAGCAAAGGTTCACATACTTCTGCCACTCACAGATATGTAATATTGGATCATTTTCCTCAGTAAATAAATGACCAAGTATAATATTTTTGTCTCATTTGTTTAATTGGGTTTTCTTTATCTACTTTTAGGACTTGTGTGAAAATCTGATGATGTTTTAGGTTATATTTATGCAGAAATGTAGAAAATTCTAAAGGGTTCACAAACTTTCAAGCACCACTATATAGACCATGTGAAATTTTGGTAAATGGCAAATGACCAAGGCTTTATTACATAGACACAGATAGTGTACAACTACATCATTCTTAACATATCTATCTACTTTCAATCCTAAAATTTGGAACAGGTCTGACCTATATATTTTGCCATGAATATTGAGGATGTTAATGCAACCTGTCTCGCTCTGTAACAACCAAGACATTCAACATTTTCTGCCTAGCAGCATTATATTTGTCTTCTACTTTCTCATCTCAGTGCAGCTCATCTCAGCAAGCTGTTAGTTATTCATTTTGGCTCGGAGGAAGAACAGAGGGAGTACGGCTCTTTCTTCTATCTCTAGTGTAAATGAGCGGAACCGAGGTTTCTTGCTTCAGGAGAAGCCCAGCACTGCTCATTAAAGCACATCAACATGACTAATTCAGCCGCTCTACAGGAGGGCCATGGTAAAGATGAGGACACACACTGTGCAGCTCCTCTGCCTTCACATATTTACTCTTCTAGAGTTCCTCTGATATCTGTGCCAGAGTATACACTAACAACTTCGACGAGTGATTTCCTTTAAAAAAAAAAAGAAAAGAAAAAAAAAGTAAACACTGCTAATCAGACAAGGTTCACTAGGATGGTAAATACCACTGATTATTTTTGTAGCTATGTCCAATCAACGTGTGAAATCCGTTTAAGACGGATCTTTAAAGAGTCATTGCTCAAAGCTATTAAAAATGTTCTTTCCTTAACAGTCAGCCTGTAACTGTGATTAATTACAACCATTGCTCTTCGTCTCATCCCAGCATGCTGTTTTTCCCCTAAAGCGTTGACTTCATCTGCCACCACCACTTGCTGTGAATCTCTAAGGGGCATCTGAGGTTACTCTCATCACAGACCGCCTTTGATCATGTGTCTTCTGGGTCACAGACACAAGGCTCAGAGCTAGAAAATGATTTGGGTGAAAAAGTTAACATCTGAAACTGCACTGTACTTTGGCAAAGCCAATGGACTTGTGATACAGTACTGCAGAACCCAACCAGAGGCATTAAGGCATGAACAGGCTTACTCCACTGCACTCTTGTAGATCTCAATGGCTTTCTCTGTGTCTCCCTGTAACAGGTAGCTCTTTCCCAGCATCATGTAAGTCATGTCGTGCCTGTTAAGCTGCAGCGCCATGTTTAGATGCTCCTCAGCCTGCATACAAGTCAGAGGGTCAAACTTCCACAAAAGGATCCACAAAACTACACTAAATACAATAATCAATGTTAATGTTAATTAAAAGGTCAATTACAGCTATAACATTTACAATTGTAAAATTGCATTTGTATAACATTGCTCCAAAGACATCATGGTCATGATAAATAATACAGTCTCCCTTTATATACACTATATGGCCAAAAGAATGGGACACCTGACCATCGTACCCGTATGTACTTGTTGAACATCCCATTCCAGATTTAGTCCCCCTTTGCTAGTATGATAACTAGAGATCGACCGATATTGATTTATTATAACCAGTACCGATTATTTGCACGTTTATGTGCCCGATAACCGATATGCAGAACCGGTATTTATTTATTGTTTTACTTCTGTTTTTGACACAGTGATAACACCACCACTGAACTGAACAAATCATTTTATTTATTACAATTTTGTCAATTTCACTTCCTCCTCGCATACAAAACAAAACAACTCTTATTCATACACCAATAAATAGAGGGGTCTGAAAGAGTGCCAAAAATAATGTGCACTGTTACTAAAGGTTTTTTTGTTTGTTTGTTTGTTTGTTTGTTTTTAAATAAAAGCTTCAATGAGGTAAACAAACAGGTAAAACAAATAAAGCACATAAAAATAATTCTAACGAATAAACAGATGGAAAAAATAACTGGGACCAACTTACGCTCTTGAAGTCCTTGGTGTAGATGTAGCAAACTCCGAGATTATGGTTGATCTCCTGCAAATAAACCGAAATGTCACTTTGTGCTACGGAGTATAAATTCTTAGTTTGGGAGTTGTGGTTAATAGTTGTTAAAAGTGCTAGGAACTTTTACCCAGTCTTTCTGATTGAGATGAGCCGCTTCATTGTAAACCTCAATGGCAGCCTTATGTTTCCCTAAGAGAAAACTGAACGTACACACACAAACACACAAATTACTTTCTTTCTGACAGAATCGACAAATTTTCACAGAAAAAAAACAAGACGTATATCAACACAGGATGCTTACAGGGAGCGAGCCACTTGTTTGAGGTTGTCTGAGCTGGTGGGGTTTAGGATGGCACAGCTCTGAAACAGCTCTAGAGACTGCTGGATCTTCCCCTCTACACGTAGAATCAGAGCTACACACAGACATTGCCGAAGGGAACTGTCATAACAGACTTAGAAAAGAGTGCAGTAGTGGTGGTAGTAGTAATAATATGTGCCCATCACATGTTAACCCTATGTGTTAAAAACAAAAGTGTTTCCTGATTTCAGGGAACATTTCAGCCACACAAAATGTAACATATGTCAATGTCTGTAGGTTACAGTCAAAAATACTGAAAAATGTCTGAAACCACAACAGCAAATTTGTGTGACATAACGTGAGAACTGCATGTAGGTAGAGGTTACCTTGGACATATATGGCATATTCACACATGCCCTGAGTCTCCTGCAGCTGCTCTTTTATAATCATCTGAGAAGGTATGAAGCAAATTCAACACAATGAAGGGATTATCAAGAATAATAGAAGCTGAAGAAGCTGCCAGCAGAAGAAAAGCTCGCACCTTGCACGTTTCGTAGTCTTTACGGATGTAGTGTAGATGGATGAGCCAGTTCCTCCTCTCTAGTATTGGGAGTTCTGGGGCTGAGAAAAAGAAATATAATACATTGTATATAAACCAACACCAAATCTCCAGGTTTACTAAGTTACATTAGTGTTACCTTGTGATATAACCATGCGCAACCAGCCTGCTGCAACAACATATTAGGTGGTGCACATAAAGCCAGTAAAACAGCAAAGGTATTCTGCTTCGATAGTAACCTATGCAGGATTTTGTGCCATTTCAGGTCACACTTCACCTTAAATGTCAGCTGAGAATAAAAAAAAAAATAGAGGGCCTAGAGTTCAAATCGTTTTACATATGGAGAACTGGTTAAACATAAAAAAGGACAATGTTCGGTGTCTTATTTGCTGCTTATGCCACTGTGCCTAGTCTCCAGTCCTCACTGCAGGAGAGCATGTAAAGCATATACAGCTCCCAGTCCTCAGTCCTAAAACAAAAGGAGCTTCCACATTCCAGGTGCATCTGCATATTACTTAGCATGTTCACAAGCCTGCTGGCAAAATCTGCTTCTATTCCAGGACAGACTTTTCCCTCTGAGCTTTAATCCTCTTCAGACGAATCTAGTACATGAAACCTCAACAAACAGCACCATCCACAGGATAAAGTGAAGAATGACAGTCACGTGATAAACGTGATAAATATTACTCACACTATGCACTCAGTTACAACTGTACCTGGCAGTGATGAGTGTCAGAATAATAGATTTAAAAAAAAAACAAAACAAAACAGAACCGAAACGAATCCCCTATATTCCTCTGCACACTGCCATTACATCACACAGAACATCTGTTGTAATAACATTACCAAATTAACTTTCTGAAATATTTACCTGTGATTTTACAAGAGATGCAAAAGGAAAATTTGCACCCCATACTGTTGGGATACATTTTTGGGACATTTTTTCCCCTGCTCACATCGTTGTGTCTCTGTAATTTAGTTTCGCAATGAATGACACAGACAGTAGAAATATAAATATATATACAGGTGCATCTCAATAAATTAGAATGTCGTGGAAAAGTCCATTTATTTCAGTAATTCAACTCAAATTGTGAAACTCGTGTATTAAATAAATTCAGTGCACACAGACTGAAGTAGTTTAAGTCTTTGGTTCTTTTAATTGTGATGATTTTGGCTCACATTTAACAAAAACCCACCAATTCACTATCTCAACAAATTAGAATATGGTGACATGCCAATCAGCTAATCAACTCAAAACACCTGCAAAGGTTTCCTGAGCCTTCAAAATGGTCTCTCAGTTTGGTTCACTAGGTAAATCACAAACATTCACTGCCAAATTAGCTGGCTGTTCACAGAGTGCTGTATCCAAGCATGTTAACAGAAAGTTGAGTGGAAGGAAAAAGTGTGGAAGAAAAAGATGCACAACCAACCGAGAGAACCGCAGCCTTATGAGGACTGTCAAGCAAAATCGATTCAAGAATTTGAGTGAACGTCACAAGCAATGGACTGAGGCTGGGGTCAAGGCATCAAGAGCCACCACACACAGACGTGTCAGGAATTTGGCTACAGTTGTCGTATTCCTCTTGTTAAGCCACTCCTGAACCACAGACAACGTCAGAGGCGTCTTACCTGGGCTAAGGAGAAGAAGAACTGGACTGTTGCCCAGTGGTCCAAAGTCCTCTTTTCAGATGAGAGCAAGTTTTGTATTTCATTTGGAAACCAAGGTCCTAGAGTCTGGAGGAAGGGTGGAGAAGCTCATAGCCCAAGTTGCTTGAAGTCCAGTGTTAAGTTTCCACAGTCTGTGATGATTTGGGGTGCAATGTCATCTGCTGGTGTTGGTCCATTGTGTTTTTTGAAAACCAAAGTCACTGCACCCGTTTACCAAGAAATTTTGGAGCACTTCATGCTTCCTTCTGCTGACCAGCTTTTTGAAGATGCTGATTTCATTTTCCAGCAGGATTTGGCACCTGCCCACACTGCCAAAAGCACCAAAAGTTGGTTAAATGACCATGGTGTTGGTATGCTTGACTGGCCAGCAAACTCACCAGACCTGAACCCCATAGAGAATCTATGGGGTATTGTCAAGAGGAAAATGAGAAACAAGAGACCAAAAAATGCAGATGAGCTGAAGGCCACTGTCAAAGAAACCTGGGCTTCCATACCACCTCAGCAGTGCCACAAACTGATCACCTCCATGCCACGCCGAATTGAGGCAGTAATTAAAGCAAAAGGAGCCCCTACCAAGTATTGAGTACATGTACAGTAAATGAACATACTTTCCAGAAGGCCAACAATTCACTAAAAATGTTTTTTTTATTGGTCTTATAAAGTATTCTAATTTGTTGAGATAGTGAATTGGTGGGTTTTTGTTAAATGTGAGCCAAAATCATCACAATTAAAAGAACAAAGACTTAAACTACTTCAGTCTATGTGCATTGAATTTATTTAATACACAAGTTTCACAATTTGAGTTGAATTACTGAAATAAACTAACTTTTCCACGACATTCTAATTTATTGAGATGCACCTGTGTGTGTGTATATATATATATATATATATATATATATATATATATATATATATATATATATATATATACACACATATACAGTATCTCACAAAAGTGAGTACACCCCTCACATTTTTGTAAATATTTTATTATAACTTTTCATGGGACAACACTGACGAAATGACACTTTGCTACAATGTAAAGTAGTGAGTGTACAGCTTGTATAACAGTGTAAATTTGCTGTCCCCACAAAATAACTCAACACACAGCCATTAATGTCTAAACCGCTGGCAACAAAAGTGAGTACACCCCTAAGTGAAAATGTCCAAATTGGGCCCAATTAGCCATTTTCCCTCCCTGGTGTCATGTGACTCATTAGTGTTACAAGGTCTCAGGTGTGAATGGGGAGCAGGTGTGTTAAGTTTGGTGTTATCACTCTCACACTCTCTCATACTGGTCACTGGAAGTTCAACACGGCACCTCATGGCAAAGAACTCTCTGAGGATCTGAAAAAAAGAATTGTTGCTCTACATAAAGATGGCCTAGGCTATAAGAAGATTGCCAACACCCTGAAACTGAGCTGCAGCACGGTGGCCAAGACCATACAGTGGTTTAACAGGACAGGTTCCACTCAGAACAGGCCTCGCCATGGTCGACCAAAGAAGTTGAGTGCACATGCTCAGCATCATATCCAGAGGTTGGCTTTGCAGAATAGACGTATGAGTGCTGCCAGCATTGCTGCAGAGATTGAAGGGGTGGGGGGTCAGCCTGTCAGTGCTCAGACCATACGCCACACACTGCATCAAATTGGTCTGCATAGCTGTCATCCCAGAAGGAAGCCTCTTCTAAAGATGATGCACAAGAAAGCCCGCAAACTGTTTGCTGAAGACAAGCAGACTAAGGACATGGATTACTGAAACCATGTCCTGTGGTCTGATGAGACCAAGATAAACTTATTTGGTTCAGATGGTGTCAAGCGTGTGTGGTGCCAACCAGCTGAGGAGTACAAAGACAAGTGTGTCTAGCCTACAGTCAAGCATGGTGGTGGGAGTGTCATGGTCTGGGGCTGCATGAGTGCTGCTGGCACTGGGGAGCTACAGTTCATTGAGGGAACCATGAATGCCAACATGTACTGTGACATACTGAAGCAGAGCATGATCCCCCCCTTCGGAAACTGGGCCGCAGGGTAGTATTCCAACATGATAACGACCCCAAACACACCTCCAAGACGACCACAGCCTTGCTAAAGTAGCTGAGGGTAAAGGTGATGGAGTGGCCAAGCATGTCTCCAGACCTAAACCCTATCTGTGGGGCATCCTCAAACGGAAGCACAAGGTCTCTAACATCCACCAGCTCTGTGATGTCGTCATGGAGGAGTGGAAGAGGACTCCAGTGGCAACCTGTGAAGCTCTGGTGAACTCCATGCCCAATAGGGTTAAGGCAGTGCTGGAAAATAATGGTGGCCACACAAAATATTGACACTTTGGGCCCAATTTGGACATTTTCACTTAGGGGTGTACTCATTTTTGTTGCTAGCGGTTTAGACATTAATGGCTGTGTGTTGAGTTATTTTGAGGGGACAGCAAATTTATACTGTTATACAAGCTGTACACTCACTACTTTACACTGTAGCAAAGTGTCATTTCTTCAGTGTTGTCCCATGAAAAGATATAATAAAATATTTACAAAAATGTGAGGGGTGTACTCACTTTTGTGAGATACTGTATATATTTACAGTGCCCTCCACTAATATTGGCACCCTTGGTAAATATGAGCAAAGAAGGCTGTGAAAAATTGTCTATATTGTTTAACCTTTTGATCTTTTGTTCAAAAAAATTCACAAAAATACATATGCATATATTTTGAAAGTGGATCCATGCATGTACATAATTTTAAAGATACAAATATCTCAAATTAAACAGAAATGTTTAATTTCTGCAGTCTTGTTATCAGAGTTAAACTTCCAGATGCTTATATGACTGCACTATATTATATTAGGACTATATATGCTTTTGTCTAACTACTTATACACAGTCAAATCATGTATATAACATCATACACAACTATTACAAAAGGTGCAAACATTCACTGATGCTCAAGAAGGCGACACGCTACATTAAGAGCCGGGGGGATGTAAACTTTTGAACAGGATGATTAGTGTAAATTATTATTTTTGTTTAAAGATCTTATTTTAATAATTTTGTACTGCCCTTCAGAAGCTACGTAAGATATTTACATGTTTCCCAGAAGACAAAATAATAACAGTTTACACCGATCATCCTGTTCAAAAGTTTACATCCCCCTTAATGTATCGTGTTGCCTTCTTGAGCATCAGTGAATGTTTGCACCTTTTGTAATAGTTGTGTACGAGTCCCTCAGTGTGAAAAGATGGATCTGAACATCATATCCACTGTTGGAAATGGGTATGCTGGAAAAGCAAAGAATGTGCAGGACCTGGAGGATTTTTCTGAAGAACAGTGGGCAGTTTAACTGCTCAAGACAAACAAGGGACTCATGAACAATTATCACAAAACATAAACACAGTTGTTGATCATCCAGGTAACAACACAGTATTAAGAATCAAGCGTATGTAAACTTTTCAACTGGTTCATTTGTGCAAATTCAGTTATTATTGTGTCTTTTGGACTATATATAAAGATCTGTTATGTGAAACTGATTATTCAGGGCAGCACTAAATAAACAACAAAATGCTGTTTTTATGATCCCTATTTTTTCTTTTGAAATTATTAACATTTTGCAGATTCTGCAAAACTTATGACCTCAACTGTACGCCTCTGGTATTGTGTTTAATGTTGAACCATCTCTTACCATGTACTCATTTCAATGTAAGAAATCTGAACATTTTCCAAGCACAGTATACTCTAAAGCACCCTCAAAAAAGCACTTTCCAAAACCCGAATAAAGTTCACACCTTTCTGGAAGTGCAATGGGTTAATTCAGCAGGACCATAATGTTAGAAATGATCTCTCTTAACAGTTCTTAATGATTCCAGTTACCTCACAGCATGGGGTGGCACGTGAACAGCTCTGAAACCTCGCACACTAAACCCCGGACTTCAGGTACGTACCTTTTTTAGGACGGGCTTTCGTGGCCACAGGTAGTGAAGCCTCCTAAAGTCAATAAATAGACCAAAATATCAAAAATACACTGTGACACTAGATACACATGAATACTAATCCATTTCTGTTACACATAGCATGACCGTAACTGCTGTTAATGACAATTTAATGACAATCAATCAGCTTTGAACTGTGTAAGATCCTAAACACACACAAGATGAAATTCAAAAACTTGTGTAACTTCACCTTCCTGCCAAGATTTGTGACAGTAAGTATGAATTGATAGTCTATATGCAGGACAACTGAAACGTGGTCTTAAGAACCAAGGCTAAATTATTCTCCTTAAAGAAGAAGTAGAAGAACACCATACGACGCATTTCAAGAACATTTAAGCTCATTAGCTAGCATAAAACTAGATTGCTTTCTGCACTACAACGATAACCTTAATATTAGCTATTATCTACACTAACCAGAAGAAAAAAAAATTCTAAAATGTTAAATTCTAAAACAATGACCAAGTGACAACAAATCTCACACACTTACCTTGTCATAAACACTATCTACTGCCCAAAGAACAAAACGTGATAGAAAAAGTATGCAATAATTTTTATGTTGAGTGTTTTCAGCTCTATAGAAATCCATTATAATGCGGTTTAATGCGTTAAAACGGTGACCAAAAACAGTGACCCCTCAGTAATCAGAACTACAGTACTGTCTACTATCAAAATAATGACTCCTTAAACTGAATGTAAAGCAAGTATTTTGTTTAACACATTAAAGCCATATTCAGCTACCGCTTTATCCTGGTCAGGATCGTAATGATCCAAATCAAATCAAATTTTATTTGTCACGTACATAACCATACATAGTAGGACACGCAGTGAAATGCTTTTTACGGCCGCACCGATATATACGAGAATAAAATAAAATAGAATAGATCAAAATATAATTTAAAAAAAGAGAGAATAAAAAAGGAGAGAATATAATATAATAGAGAATAAACTAGAATATATGAATAGAAAAATTTTACAATTTAGAATATAATATAAAAATTACAATTATATATACTAAATGGAGAAGAAAAACTGTACATGTGATCCGGAGACTATCCCAGGAACCCCGGGCACGAGATGGGAATACATCCTGGATTAGACGCTATTCCCATTCAGACAGATAGGGGCATTTTATCTTAGCCAGTGCACCTACTGGTATGTTTTTTGGAGGTTGGAGGAAACCGGAGGACCTGGAGGAAACCTACGAGGAGCAGGGCTGTACCATATCGTATCGTCCTTGATATATCGGTACGATTCCTCCCCATGATAAGAAATGGTCCTCCCGCGATACTGACGATATAGTCGATGAAGTGTTTACACGCCGCACCGTGGGCATCTCACACGTAGAACGAGAATAAGCATGGCAGAAGGCGGAGTTACAACACTAGACGAGGAAGAAGAATTAATCCCCTCAAAAAAAGGATCTTCCTCTGTAATATGGAAGTGGTTCGGATACAGAGGATCAGATGTGATTTGTAAACGCCTGTGATTTGTAAATTGTGTCAGAAACCCGTATCAACAAAATGGTGGAAACGCATCAAATTTGTTCCAGCGCCTCAAGCAAAAACACCGACCACTGCATGCTGATGTGACTTGTGGCCAAAAAGATAGTGTTGAATGTTACTGTTTTCATAATCGTCATTTATATCGTTCCTGCAAAGAATACCATGAAATATCATGATATAGTCTATATCGTCCATCCCTAATGTAGAGAACACGCACAGGATCACTCGGTGTGTAACCCGAGCTCAGGATCGAACCCAGTTCCCTGGAGCTGTGAGGTTGTTAAATTTTACAGTTAGCTTAATGGCATTGTTATGTTCAGATTGGACAGTAGTTATGATTAATAAAGCGTGATAAAAATGTGGTCTTTCTGGGTCGCTGTTTGAACACGTCAAGTTGTTCATTAGCCTGTAATAAGGTTAGAATGGGAATACGCTTAACTATGTTTTATATTTAGTTTAAGGGATTATTATCTTGATAATAGACAGCAGTTCTGGTGAATAAAAAAAAAGTGTGAGTGAAATTAGCTGTGTATAGGTTCCTTGTTTTAACAGATGAAGCCATGTTAAGCTTATTAAGAGGCCAAAAGGCTTAAAGTGAACATGACTGTGTGCTTCTTTATGAAGTATTTTGTCCTTTGAGGAGTAGATGGTGTTATGACATTAAGGTGTGTGTGTGAGAGAGATTTGATGTCGTTTGGTCATTGTTTTGATACATTAAGCCACGTTTTAGTACTTCCCGAAGTAAACACTAAGTGCAGCTCTTCCAGAAAACTAAACAGACCCGGTGTAGATGTTCATATGCCTGTTATTACTCGATTATTTCCTCTGAAGGCAGATTTGTTGCTGTGCTCGTGCCTAGCTCTCTGCTGCTAACTACACCCCAAAATCAATTCGCTACATGATAATTACTTGAATTATCTACTGACCGTACTTTAGGACGTAGAAAGTAAGCGGACAAACACGTTTTTAAACGAACGGTTCAATGAAATCCTCACCGTTTTGACGGTCTCGTCGTCAGCCATCCTTTCGTACGGCAGATTAAAAGGACACGCACTTCCGGTTTCTCACAGCGCCCTCAAACGCACAGCCGTTACTAAGGCAACGCTCCACCGACAACGCAATGTAGAAACCGGTGGCATTATGTGTAATGTTATATTAAAGTATATTACAATATTATATTATACCATTAGATTTGTATTTGTTTTTTACGAGAAAATTCAGTTTTAACATTAAAGTACTCCTAAACATGTAACCAAACAGTTACAATGATGTGTCTAAAACAATAAGCCGTTTAACTTGGAAAAAAAAATATCTTAACATTACCTAGGAACATACCAAAAAAATGGATGAATATACATAAACATACCAAAATGTAACAGGATAAATATGCATAAACATACTAAAATATACCAGGATGAATATACATGAACATACCAAAAAATAGCAGGATGAATATACAAAAACTTGTTTAAAAAATACTAGGATGAGTATACATGAACATACTAAAAATACCCGGATGAATATACATAAACATCCAAAAAATAACAGGATGAATATAAATAAACATACCAAAATATAACAGGATAAATATACACAAACATACTAAAATATACCAGGATGAATGTACATAAACATATAAAAAAATAACAGGATGAATATACATGAACATGCAAAAAAAAAAAAAAAAAAAAAAATAACAGAATGAATGAACAAAATCTTATTTAAAAAATGCTAGGATGAATATACATGAAAATACTAAAAATACCCAGATGAATATACATAAACATCCAAAAAATAACAGTATGAATATAAATAAACATACCAAAATTTAACAGGATAAATATACATAAACATACTAAAAATACCCAGATGAATATACATAAACATATTTTAAAAAATAACAGAATGAATATACATAAACAGACCAAACAATAGCAGGATGAATATACAAAAACATATATATTAAAAAAAATACTAGGATGAATATAGGGTGAATTAGCCTAATGTGGAACACTGCCTAATGTGGGACACCTAAGCTCTATTTGGTGTAGGTCTTGCTCAAACAAATGAAAGTCAATAAAACTATGGGTTAACGCAAGCTGTGATGTAATGTAATGTCCAATCATAGATTAGTGTGGAGCAATCTTCAAACAGGAAGCACCCCATGTGAAAACCACCGAAACATCAGTGATGTTAAGGGTATAAATTTCTTATAAATAAAACAACCCTGCTAGTTTTTTTTTTTTTTATCAGTATGTGTTTATGATATGTTTGCTCATCAAAAAATAGTATAATATGGTGTAAATATACTCTATATTTGTTATTTCAATCCAATTTTCTATTGTCCCACTTTAGGAAATATGGTTCCAAAAGTGGGACAGTATGATCTGCCTAATGTGGGACAGTTCTAAATGTACTTCAGTCAGGCCAAAATGTGTGGAGGGGCATGGATTGTGCAATAACAATGGTTATTTACAGGGTTTTAGTCTTCTGATGCATTAATTTAGATATTTAAGGTGAAGGGTACATTATATTCAATAATTTGGGGTGGCTGCATCTCTGTTAAAATGGTATGATGGATTTTTTTGTGGTTGTACAGTACTGTGCAAAGGTTTTAGACAGGTGTGAAAAAATGCTGTAAAGTAAGAATGCTTTCAAAAATAGACGTTAATAGTTTATATTTATCAATTAACAAAATGCAAAGTGAGTGAACAGAAGAAAAATCTAAATCAAATCAATATTTGGTGTGACCACCCTTTGCCTTCAAAACAGCATCAGTTCTTCTAGGTACACTTGCACACAGTCAGGGATTTTGCAGACATATAGTCAGGTGTACCATTATACCAAACAGGTGCTAATGATCATCAATTCAATATGTAGGTTGAAATCATTAACTGAAACAGAAACAGCTGTGTAGGAGGAATAAAATTGGGTGAGGAACAGCCAAACTCAGCTAACAAGGTGAGGCTGCTGAAGACAGTTTACTGTCAAAAGTCATACACCATGGCAAGACTGAGCACCACAACAAAACAGAAGGTTGTTATACAGCGAAAGTCATTAAGAACTATCTTCAGCGTAAAGAAGGAAAAGGAGTCCTGGAATTGATGATATGGCCCCCACAGAGCCCTGAAATCAACATCATCGAGTCTGTCTGGGATTACATGAAGAGAGAGAAGCAACTGAGGCTGCCTAACTCCACAGAAGAACTGTGGTTACTTATCCAAGATGTTTTGGCCAATCTACCTGCTGGGTTCCTTCAAAAACTGTGTGCAAGTGTACCTGGAAGAATTGATGCTATTTTGAAGGCCAAATAAGTCACACCAAATATTGATTTGATGTAGATTTTTGTTCTGTTCACTCACTTTGCATTTTGTTAATTGATTTACATTAAATTACATTAAATACCATGGGAAGAATTATTTAATGTGACTTTTATATCATTCAAATATACAAATGTCATATTGCAAGCTCCACAGCTATGCAGCATTATGCTCCATTTTAGGTCACACCTCACCTAAAATGTCCAAATGAAGCATCACAGACCTTAATTTACACATGGAGAACTGGTTTAACATAAAAAAGGACAATGTTGAATGTCTTATTGGCTGCTTATGCCACTGTGCCTGGTCTCCTCACTGTAGGAGAGCTTGTACAGATAATCCCGACAGGTATCGCAACAAATACAGCATCCACATGTTCACAAGCCTGCTGGCAAAATCTGCTCCCAAGCCGTTCTATTACAGGACAGGCTTTTCTCTCTGAGCTTTAATCCTTCCATATTATAATACACTAACCCTAGGTAACGAAGGAGCTTCTTTACAATGCAGGAGTCAGTGCATTTAGGCACACTCAGCACCAAACATATCTAGGGCTGGGTGATATGACAAAAATATCATATCACGATACTTGAGAACATTTCTACGATACACGATGCACATCACGGTATATAATTTAGCTAACAAACTGTCTGCTGAACAGTAGTAAAATAAACAAAAAACATTAAACTGAATTTGAAAGAAAGAAAGAAGATTAAGTTTAAAAATAATAATAATAATAATAATAATAATAATACGTCAAATCAGCGGCATCCATTCAGTACCATTTCATTTGTAATTATTAAAAACGTAAACAACACATCAACATACCAGTGATATTTCAGAAAAGTATATCGTGTAATCATTTATCATGATATGGATATTATATCGATACACCCAGCCCAGGTGGTATAATTCTGATACCAGAACATAACAAAATTTTCGTTTAATTTACAAGTCTGCTATAACTAATTTAGGTCATTCACTTACTCAAAACTTCACATGAAAGTCACAGTTAATTAACACTTCATTAAATTTATTTGAAAACAATAAGGCAAAACAAACTACAACGTGTCTTGGTGAAAAACATGATCCACAAATGAATATGAAATCCGGGGGTTATTTTAAACCGAGTTTAAAAACTAGCTGGCTTTATAGGACAGGCCCCAGGACATTGTCCTCAAATGTAACCCTGAGATTGTCTAAAATGAAAGCAGGTGTCAGGGAAATGATCAGTAATGCATGGACCTCCATATTTTATTAAAAATGATGATACTTCTTTATTCCATACAATTGATCATATGTCAGGCAGCCATCACTGTTCTGGCTCAGGCTTTCAATTCAGATCTGTCTTAACATTTGATGTATTTGATGTAATACAGAATTTCCAAATGTCTCATGTTTGTGTTAGCAGTGTTTCCTGGCAGGACGATGGGGTTTTCTGTTGATAATGTAATGAGGGATCCGTTGTGGATCTGGGTATGACTGAAGCTTCTGAGAATTACTCTTAAAAAATTAAGGCTTAACTATCGGGCTCTAGGAGTAATGTCCTGATTTCTAAGGATAAAAACCAAAATTTTCCTTGGAGAGACTTCACACACACTGGCCCCGATTGTCCCACTGTACATGTCATCCTTCACTTCTGGTAAAGGAATAAGCGCCCATAATATTCAGTTCAGAGTCAACATTTGGTAATTGTGTACAGGTTGTTTATTTGTCTAAGCTACATTTAGACACCGGATAATTGTGAATATCGGGTTCAGGAAAGAAAAGAGGTGCAGTTCTTTAACAGTAGAGGTTTAGCAATCTCCAGGAGGTCCAAGTTTGGGTCCAGTGACCTGCCCAAGCCTTCCAGGACCATGATGGCAAACACAACAGAGGCAAAGTTGCTCTCTAGCTTCACCTGCAAACAAAATGACAACGGCTATACAAAGATGTTTGACCAAAATGCATCCTATTATGTTTTGCATTGCAAATTATACCATGAGGACCTGCATGGAATTATGGACTGTCCCGTGAAAGCTGAATATGAAAGCTATCATACATTCATATTCACCTGATTTTATAACGTCAACAATAACATTTTAATTGAAAAACAGAATTTAGCCTTCATTTGATCTAAACCCTTATTTAATTTACGACCCCAATTCCAAAAAAGTTGGGACTTTGAATGTACTTTGACTTGTATTTAAACAAAAAACGTATAAAGACAAGGTATTTGATGTTTTACCTAATCAACTGCATAGTTTTTTGAAGATAAACGTTTATTTTGAAATTGATACATGCAACACGTTCCAAAAAATTTGGGACGGGGCAATTTAGGGCTAATAGTGACAATGTGTTTCAATGTGACACGTTGAAATAAGAAGGTGATGTGAAACAGGTGAGGCAATTCCCTAATCATAGTATATAAGAAACCTCCAAAAAGGGCCTCGCCCTTCAAGAGCAAGGATGGGTCGAGGCTCGCCAATCTGCCAACAGATGCATCAGCGAATAATCCAACACTTTGAGAACATTTCACCTTCTACAGTGCACAATATAATTAAAAGATTCAAAGAATCCGGTCAAATCTCGGTGTGTAAAGGGCAAGGCTGAAAACCACTTCTGAATGCGTGTGATCTCCGATCCCTCAGACGTCACTGTCTTAATAACCATCATGAGTCTGTAATGGATATCCTGACATGGGCTCGGGAATACTTTGGTAAACCTTTGTCAGTCAACACCATTCGCCGCTGCATCCACAGATGCAAGTTAAGGCTTTAGTATGCAAAGCAGAAGCCATACATCAACACTGTCCAGAAGCGCCGACGACTTCTCTGGGCTCGGTCTCGTCTGAGATGGACAGTAGCACAGTGGAATCGTGTTTTGTGGTCTGACGAGTCGACATTTCAAATAGTTTTTGGACAAAACAACCATCGTGTTCTCTGGGCCAAAGAGGAAAAGGACCATCCAAGCTGTTATCAGCATCAGGTCCAAAAGCCAGCGTCTGTCATGGTATGGGGGTGTGTCAGTGCACATGGCATGGGTAACTTGTACATCTGTGAGGGCACCATTAATGCAGAAAGATATGTACACATTTTGGAGCAACATATTCTGCCATCCAGAGCAGGACAACGCTAAACCACATTCTGCCCGGATTACAAGCGCATGGTTGCATTAGCAGAGAGTGCGGGTGCTAGCATGGCCTGCCTGCAGTCTCTGATTGAGAATGTGTGGCGCATTATGAAGCGCAAAATAAGGCAACAAACAGTTGCGCAGCTGAAGAAATGCATAATGGATGAATGGGGGAAAATTCCACTTGCTAAACTTAACCAACTGGTGTCTTCAGTGTCCAAACGCTTAATAAGTGTTATTAAAAAAAAAGATGATGTTACACAGCGGTAAACAGTCGACTGTCCCAACTTTTTTGGAGTGTGTTGCAGTCATCAGATTTGAAATGAGTGTATATTTTCAAAAATAAATTAAATTCACAAAGTAAAACATCATATAATGTGTTAATAATGTGTTTTCAATATAGTACAGGGTGAATAGAATTTTCAAATGACTCTTTTTGTTTGTTTTTTTGCATTTTCCATACAGTCCCAACTTTTTCGGAATTGGGGTTGTAGTTTTCTATAACAAGTCATCACATTGTAGACCCAAACTAAAGGCTTTGTTGTTTTTGAATAATGAATGAATGTAAAATATACTTAAGAGTCACAATATTTTAAGCTTATATGGCTTTTCTTGGCTGGTTAATATTGGAATATGATGGATTTCATACAATGAGAAATGGCTAGTTTGGCACTCTAGTGTGTGTATATTTCTTTAAATAAATTAATACGATAAACGAATCGGTATTGGTCACTGCCATGCAGGGCCAAAGCACTACATCTCTTACATACAACTCCATAACTGACAGAGATTTTACATAGGTTTCTGTTATAGGTTTATCTGTCTCTGTTTTTCAAACATCTGTTTTTTTTTTTTTTTGTTTATAGGTACCATCCAATCCATCCATCCATTCATCCTCGATGCCACTTATCCTACACAGGGTTGTTGGGGAGGCTGGAGTCTATCCCAGGGAACTTGGGGCACAACCCTGAACGGGGTGCCAACCCATTGCAGGGCACAATCACACACTCATTCACACACTACGCACAATTTGGAGATGCCAAGCAGACTACAACAAATGTATTGGGGAAGGAAACCAGAGTACCCAGAGGACACCCCGGAGCACGGGGAGAAGATGCAAACTACACGCACAGAGGGCGAAGGCGCGATTCGAACCCCCAACCCCGGAGGTGCGAGGCATACATGCTAACCACTAAGCCACCGTGCAATATAAACATCTGTAAATTATGTGTCATATTTACCGAACTTGATCCGCTCCCCTACTCGGTCAGTGAATCCTTTTGGATTCGCTCCTCTTGCGCTTTATCATACAGATGGCTGTATGAATCAGCAAATCTTTCAGCCATTCCTATTTTTTTTTATTTATGTATTTATCTGTCAGTGCTTAAACACCCATCACTGAACTTTCAAAGGAGTCAGTGAGTTCAATGAATCCCATTCTGGCTCATTTGATCAGAGGAAGATTTCAATTACAGAGCATGCATTAGTGGTCTGGGGTGATGTGACTGAATGTGAAAAAGAATTCCTCGAAACAACACAAAATAGCAATATTTCACTTGAGCTGTTTGTTGTCTGCTCAAGATGGCGACACGATCAGACTGGACATTTGGCCGAACTGGAAATGAAACCGAGAGAACTGGTGAACAAATCTGAGCGATTCATTCAACTGAACGAATTCAAGTGACTCAAGTTATTGAAAAGACTCAAAAATTGTATCTGTGTTTGTTCACATTAAACATTTCACATACCTTGTGGTGGATTAGCAATCCAAATACTCGTGACAAGAGCTCTGCCACCTGAATCTTTACAGATTAAGCAAAACATGAATAAAAATTGGTATTTGAATCATCTAGTGAGACATTGTGCACAATCAGAAGGCTGAGATTTGTATGTAATAGGCATGTGCTGTACCTTCCCCAGAGACAGCTTGTCACTGACAGCAAGGTTCACCAGCTCAGCCATTTCCTTTTTGAAGCGTGGCACATCCTGGCACTCGTTGGCCCTGGCATGTTTTAGAATCAGCTCTGCTACACGCTCCCCCTTACATGGATGAAAACATTAGAAGTACTATACAATATGCACGTTCACACTGGTTCAATTTCCATTAGCCTACAGTCTCTCATCTCTTGCATGAGCCCCAATACCTGTTGGAGCACAACAGCAGTAAAGACAGCTCTCAGGTTACACAGATCTCCCTCGCTTAGCTGTGCAACAATTCCAGTGTCCAGCAGCACCAGCTGTAATGGAGGAGGAGAAGGTCTCATGCTGACCACCACCGTGTCCCACAGATCCGTCAGAGTGGCTTTGTCCTGGGGCGAGACACCCTGATGTGCCTGAACCAGGATATTCCCTGGATGGAGGTCTCCATGGACAAAGTTATCCACAAACACCTGCACAGAAACACAGCCACGTCGACTCACTTCAACACAACTAAAACGGCTGGGAAGATATGAATTACAGCTAATGTTGTGCGAGCACATATATTTAGTTATGAAGATAAATAAATAGTACTATATTTCTTTTGAAATAATATATTTTAATGTCGATGCAATCCAAAATGCTGGTCAATGACTTCCTGATTTTTGTGTTTGTTTGGAGGTAAAAACAATGTGCTACATTAGACATATTAGAAAAGGAGAACTGTTTGTTTCCCTTAGTCTGTATTAATGCACTTAACTAGCAAACTCCATACGATATTATACGTTAGCTATCACTCTTTAGCCTAGTCACTTATGTTTCCAAGCAACCAAATCACAGGGACTGGGCAGCACAATGGAGCTTTTACTTGCCCGGTGCACTAGCTAATGGATTTAAGACATGTCCTCGCCTGTGTCTCATTCTACAAAGCCACCTGAGGTTTAATCTTGACAGTCAGGCGTCTAGATGTTGCTAAATTGTCTGGTACTGGACAATCAGATTTAAAGCCTGAAAGTGTGCAAATGGTATCATACGCGCCGTCTAAAGCTGAGACTACCTGGGATGAAACTAATACTACAGTATTACTACATACAAAAGTAAACCGATATGTGTAAATTTGAACATCCCTGTCAATACACACAGCATATCCCTTTATTATAAATCCATTCATCCATTTTATGCACCGTTTATCTTACACAAGGTCACGGGGGAACCAGGAGCCTATCCCAGGAGACTTGGGGCACAAGGCAGGGGACACCCTGGACAGGGTGTCAACCCTTCGCAGGGCACAATCGTACACACACTCACATACTACGGACAATTTAGAGATGCCAATCAGCCTACAATGCATGTCTTTGGACTGGGAGAGGAAACTGGAGTACTCGGAGGAAACCCCCGAAGCACGGGGAGAACACACAAGCTCTGAGCACACAGGGAGAAGGTGGGATTCGAACCCCCAACCCCAGAGGAGCGAGGAAAACATGCTAACCACCAAGCCGCTGTGCCCCTTTATTATAAATATTTATTTAGAAATACCTCAGTGTTGCACATATCTGCACTTCATACCACATACAGTTCATATTTTTTAAATCTTGTTTTTTTTAATCTTTTATATTCATATTTTCTTCTATTTCTGTGTAAGTAAATTCTGTATTTCTGTATATGGTTGTGTGTGTGGGTGTGACCCATAAAATTTGACTCGATTTGATACATGAAAAAAACACTGCACTATACTGAACAAGTGAAGCCTGTACTATGTGCATGAGAACGTTTTATCCTCACACCATTTTCAGCAGAGTGTCCACCCCCATGCGGGCAATTCTCTGCTTCACAGCCACAGAAACCTCTGATCTAAGGTAGTTCGAAATGGGTTCACTCTCCTAAAAAAACAACAACAAAAAAAAAAACACAACAACAACGAATGAGGGAAAAGCACATGACACACTTCAGTCAAAGAAGACGGACACAGACTAGCCATCTACTGACGTATATCACAAGGAATTTACCGACCTCGTATGTTTCAACCAGGACAGTCCTTGTGACAAATGGTCTTAGTGGTGTTGGAAACTTGACATATTCCAAGTCCTTGAAGTTGTTCTTGAACTTCTCCATGTTCCTTGCTTCAAAACGAAGGTCTATCTGCAACCAAAGCAACGTTTTTTTTTGTTTGTTTGTTTTTTTAATGGCAATAAATAAACAAACAAATAAGATGAAAGTTAGTACTACCTGCTTAGTCATGAGCTTCTCAAATTCATCCACCACTTCGGGTAGACTGAGCCACTTGAGGCCTGGTAAGCAGCTGATGAGCACACTGCCTGCCTTCATCAGAATCAGATCTATCTGAACCTGTCTCCTGATGCCAGGATGAAGCACCTGCATGAAACAGTAGGAAGACCGCTGTGACACTTTTTCCATATAATAATGATACTGAGTCATGCAGTGATTGCACATCACAGACAGTAAGACAGGCTGAAAAGTAGATTTTATGACAAAAGATCTTTCACTGTGTCTTCATGTGTATGTCTAACTGCTCCAGGTTTTACAACATATTTTAACCATATACTTAAGACTTAATAAAATGTTCACTCGCAAACCTCAGAAGCAGAGTTTGTTTAACCTTACCTTAATCGCCACTGGTATTAGTCCCTTATCCTCTGCGTGTGGAAGCTCAGCAGAACCTCCATCCACATTCTCAGACATCTCCTCCTCTCCTTTCTCTGACCCCCATAAATAACCCAAAGTGCCTCCAAAGCCAGGAACCTCCCAGGCTTCCAGCAGGTCCTCCTTTTCAAGGCCCTCCACCAGCTCCTGGAATGCCGGGTCTTTCACGCTTGCCACTTGAGCCTTGGCCCGATACACCTGTGCCACACATCCTGAGCCCACAGGCTCCTTACTGTCGAAGACAAAGAGCTGCCTCCATCCTTCTCCAAAGGCCCGTTTCAGACATTGCTTAGTGTGATTCCACGAATGAGGATGCACCCTGACGTGGAGCTGGGAAAAGCGATCGCAGAACTCCTGGGAGAAGATGTCCCGTCGAGTGCTGGCCCACTGGCCAAGTTTGATAAACGTTGGACCAGACGTCTCCGTGACCCAGAGCAGGGCGTCTAGCCAGCATGCGGTCCAGTGCTGGGAGAGCAGACTCAGTGGGTACAGCAGCAAAAGCGGGCTGAATTTCAGCAGGAGGACCAAGGCACGGATGCCCAGCCGCAACACAAATGTCAGTTTGTGGACCTGCACTTTGGCAAGAGACTTTTTCTCTGCAGTTCTCTGAGGAAGCACTGCCTCCTGTGCTGAAGCATAAGTGATTCCACCTGCCCCCCAACACAACAACGCCACTTTAGGTGTTTGAGAAAGAATGTGATGGCTGCTCTTGACAAAGAAATTTCTGTATGGTACGAATCGAATGGACACCGAGACTCTGTGAATGGTACACCTGAGGCTTTGGAAAACAAGCTTTGTGCAAAATGCAGACATTTTGATGTCCTTGGCATTAGTTACTAGTGTGTAATGGTATATTTTGGGGCAGATTTCACATTTGAGCTACACTTTACTGGACTGTAAAGTTCAGTTACTGCGTATATATAGTTAAGGCTCCTATAGATACACTGGATTAGGGTAGATAACGGATGAGGTTAGTTTCACAGTACTAAATTGCCTCTCTGTTAAATCCTGTAAACAGAGACATGCACACTCAACTAAACAGATTAACAATGCACAAGTATCTGGTATCAGTTTAACTGCTTCAAGCTACATCAGGTGTATCACTTATAAATGTAACATCCTGTAATAGACGACCAGTAAGACTGATCAATAAAATCAATAAACGTGCATATAAAATAGTCTGCTAATAAGTCCGACTCGTCATACAGCACCAGTTCAGACACATCACCCCGAAGCGGCACTCTGTGTTTACATATTCATTCATCCTTGCTTGGAAATTTGGACGCACTCCCCGGTGCCACATTTAAATCCTTCCGTACAGGTTTACATGACCGTGGAATCGTGTTCCGCCTTACTCCCAAACTTTCCGGTTGAAACGTTTAGGTTTGGTTGTGTTTTGGAGGAGATATTACAGATTTAGTTACTCATATTGCTAAATGTCTTCAAAGTGTATTATGATATTGTAATAGTTGCCGTTTTTCTTAACTGAAATGTCTCACTGAAATGTCTTAAGATTTTTAAAATGACAACTACATGTGCTACTTGATGACTGTAGACAGAAATACATAACCACATACATGTATGATGCCAAAGGTCATGGAAAAAAAACAACAACAACAACAACAAAAACCACCACATGTGGGTCCACAGTGGACAAGTCATCCTCCTGGGGACCGAATAGTACTGCAAAAAGTGTCCACCCTGCTAAAAAAAAAACCCAAAAAAACAAACACAACAATAGAATCCCTCATAGAATTTGTAATGGTTTTAATGGTTATAATGGGAATTGTATTGGTTTTAATGGAAACTGTAATGGTGCCTGTGGGTCTCTACTGGTAATTTGTTGCTTTCTATTGGTGGCATGTTATGTCTAGTGGATAACATTAAGAACCTACGTCCTTAATACATCGTGCTATGTAATGTAAACCATTTGGTAATGGTTTTAATGGTTAACAGCTGATGGTTTGTACTGGTATTTGTAGTGGAAACCATTAGAATTTCTGTGATGGTTTCTATTGTTTTTAATTCTTAAATTACTTGACACTCAACAAAGACTTATGGCTCGGAGATGAACATATTGATGCTGCATGCTGGTACCTTTCTGAAAAGTTCCCTCAAATGGATGAAATCCAGTCAACCCTGGTTTATGCTGGATTATAATATTGCAGACTGGTTGGAACGCCACAAAGACAGTTTCTGCTGGTACTTCATACAAAAAAACTATGACTGGTTTACAGTAAGCAATAATTTTGCCAAGGACAATTCATTGCTTATCTATGACAGCAAGGGTAGCAAAACTTTTGATCTAGACCCTGACACACAACAAAAGCTTTCATGGATGATTGACACACAAGAGCCTGACTTCACTGTCTGACAGCCACCTCAACAGACAGATTGCAGATCATGCAGGTTGTTTGCGCTGATTACACCAGTAAATGAAGACAGGTTTTATAGTAAGAACTACCAAAATCAGTTATTGATGTCTGCAATAGAGACATAAAGACAAGAAGGAACAGTAAGCCCTGCTGAAAACACAGAACTGACACCAGAGAATGGTGTCTACTACAAATACCATTACAAACCATCAGCTAACCATTAAAACTATTACATTATCATTATTGGTCCTTAATGGTATCCACTAGACATAACATGCCACCAATAGAAGGCAACAAATGATCAGCAGAGACCCACAGGCACCATTACAGTTTCCATTAAACCCAATACATTTCCTATTATAACCATTAAAACCATTACAAATTCTATGAGGGTTTCTATTGTTGTCTTCCACATCATGCTTTTTTAAAGGTAAAACTATGGGAAATTTCAGACCTCTAACCACCCAGATTATTTTTAGTTTCATTGCAGTGTTATTATTATTATTATTATTTTAAAACCATGGTCACTATATCATAATTATACCATTGTGTGCTTATAGTTCCTGTGTACTAAATAATAATGATCTTGTAAAATAAGACAAATCACAGATCACAGTAAATTATGTGAGATTTATTCAAATTATTCAAGAGTTACTGAAAAGTTAAGAGTCAATTTGGATTTTCCTGTACAATAGTCTCTCTGGTATGAGCTGAAAGGAAGGCTACAGTAACTCAAAATAATCACTCTTTACAACCATGATGAGCAGAAAAGCACCAGAGATTGCACAACACACCAAACCTTGAGCGATGGGCTACAACAGCAGACGTCAACATCAGGTTTCACTCCTGTCAGCTAAGAACAGGAATCTGAGACTACAGTGGGCACAGACTCACCCAAACTGGATAATTGAATATTGGACAAAAGTCACTTGGGCTTTTTCCACTCTTCTACTGCCAATGGTATTGTGCACTGATTTACCAAAAACTAGTCACGGGATTGGTTTGAAGCAATCCTTTGGTGGTGAGTAGCAATGAATCTGCTCACCACGTGTAGAGAAATCAGTGTGTTGATGATATAGTGGAAGGTCTTTCCTCATGTTCACCCTTTTAAAGTCTCCAACAATGATGAAGGCCTTTAACGATGAAGGTTTTGCTTTTCAGTGTTTGAGTACGTTGGCTGTCACTAATGAACAGCAATACCATTTGTGTATTGTATTTCACAGTTTTTCACAGGTGAGATTACATTTCGCTTGGGGAAATTGTCCACATAAATCTCTTCAATGAACAACAATCTGCAACGGAATGCTTTTTAAGAATTAAGTTCTGAAAGTGTGCCAGAAGCTAATGTGATCCACCTTCAAAAACAATCCACACCACTGCCCTGCATTTCACTGTGCGATGTAACATAAAAAAGCATTCACAGGAGTGAAAGGACATGAAGTGCACAAACTGTACTGCTTTATACACTGAAAAACAAACAAAATCTTCATTGTATTGTTCTATATTGTATATCGCTTGAATAAATGCTGACTTTGTGTCTGAAGTAAATGTAATATCTGACTGCACTGCATTTCACTTTCATCAATGTGTTGAAGTTGTGCCACAATGAAACTTTGTGTATTGTATTTTATTGTTATCTCACCAGTGTGAATGCTTTCCATTCTGGCATGAAATCTTCTCCATAATATAATATAGGTTGATGACATTTTAGTCAGTAGGCTATACACTTATTGTATTATTATCTATGACCTTTAATAATCTATATATTATCTAGATTTGTGGATCCATTATCCAGGTACAGTAATGTTAAGAATGCATGTCCCAGCAAAATTGCTGAACATAAAAAGGCACCAGAAGAAACGGACCTTATTCCTAGATCAGAAGGTAATTTTTACTAATGTGTTTGTCCACGTTTTTATCAGACGGAACTGCAGTTTTGTTCACCCTGGCCTCTATGTGTCAAGTGAACATGTTTTATTTTAAGGGGAGGATAAATTATGAAATAAGGAAACCCTGAACAGGTTAAACAAATATTATTAATAAAAATCTTTTGATTATTTATCACACATTCTATTTATTTTGTACCACACAAAAATACATTTAGTATAAGTGAAAATATTTCTGCAGTATACCAGATAATACATTTAATTACACGTTTATAAACAGGAATGTTACATATAAAGGTGAGCCATATTAAAACCTTAAAAGTGATGTTACAACTGACCCCTGTTCCAATGGACCCAACTTTCCCCCACAGTATCTCGACTCAGACAGACATTATGTCACTGGGTCCTTGAAAAACCATCCTCCCAAGCATTTTTCCCCTAGAGGAATCCTGACACTTGTTAAGTGCTGGAGCATCGAATTAACTGGAGATGACGTAGAAAAATGATACACTTTGTGATATTTATTTGCAGTAGACAATGCAAAAGGAATTTATTTTTATTTTTATTTGACTTACTGTCATATGTTGTAAACAACCGTAGATATTTAAGGGTTTGGCTGGTATAAACAATTTTGACCAACAGGGGCTACTAGTGTGCACAGTGTTTACTAAACCTTCGGGTGAGCAACCTTGAAATCTTCACTACTTCTGAAAGCTTTATTTCCCTATCATTAAGGAGTGAGATATATACCGTATGTACAGTACTGTGCAAAGGTTTTAGGCACCGTATTTCTTTTAGTACAAACTTTGTTATAGATTTTTTATATTTTATGACTTCTACATTATCAAGTCAATACAAAAAACATTTTAGATTCCCAAGCATTAGTTTTCTAGCACAAAATTAAATGTTACAGAAAAACTGTTTGTATGTCATTGAAGAAAGCTGCATATTAGGTAAGAGATACTTTTCAGACAAAAAACACAATGAAGGCTGCTGGGTTTTGCTGCAAAAATAAGAAGCAAGTGTGAAAGTCAAGGTGTCCAGAAGAACTGTGGCTGGTTCTGCAAGATGCTCAATAAAACTTACCAGCTCATTTCCTTATAAAACTGCACATATTGTACCAGAGACTACTATTTTTATTTTTATTTTTAGTATTTTGTCACATCAAATATTGACTTTGTTTCATTTACTACTGTTTACTGCTCTTTACTGTTTTTTTTTGTTTTTTTTTTTATGTAGAAACATTTAATGTAATTATTTTGAAGGCATCTTTGCTCTACAACATTTCTTTGCATATGCCTAAAACTTTTGCAGAGTACTGTACATATACAGGTGCATCTCAAAAAATTAGAATATTGTGGAAAAGTTCATTTTTTTCAGTAATTTAATTCAAAAAGTGGAACTTTCATATATTCTAGATTCATTACACATAAAGTGAAATATTTAAAGCCTTTTTTGTTTTAATCTTTATGATTACGGCTTACAGCTCATGGAAATCAAAAATCCAGTATCTCAAAATATTAGAATAAACAATTTATAATACAGAAATATCGACCTTCTGAAAAGTATGTTAATTTATGCACTCAATACTTGGTCGGGGCTCCTTTTGCACAAATTACTGCATCAGTGCGGCGTGGCATGGAGGCAATCAGGCACTGCTGAGGTGTTATGGAAGCCCAGGTTGCTTTGATAGCGGCCTTCAGCTCGTCTGTATTGTTGGGTCTGGTGTCTCTCATCTTCCTCTTGACAAAATTCAGGTCAGGCGGGTTGGCTGGCCAATCAAGCACAGTAATACCATGGTCAGCAAACCAGTTACTAGTAGTTTTGGCACTGTGGGCAGGTGCCAAGTCCTGCTGGAAAAGGAAATCAGCATCTCCATAAAGCTTGTCAGCAGATGGAAGCATGAAGTGCTCTAAAATCTCCTGGTAGACGCTGCATTGACTCTCGAGTTGAGAAAACACAGTGGACCAACACCAGCAGATGTCATGGCACCCCAAATCATCACTGACTGTGGAAACTTCACACTGGACTTCAAGCAACTTGGATTCTGTGCCTCTCCACTCTTCCTCCAGACTCTGGGACCTTGATTTCCAAATGAAATGCAAAATTTACTTTCATCTGAAAAGAGGACTTTGGACCACTGAGCAACGGTGTTTTGAGTAAAAAGGTGTTTTAAGTTAATTAGCTGACTAGAGCTCTTCTCAGGTTGGCATTGCTGTATTATAAATTTTTTATTCTAATATTTTTGAGATATTTCCATGAGCTGTAACCTGTAATCATCTAGATTAAAACCAAAAAAGGCTTGAAATATTTCTCTTTATGTGTAATAAATCTAGAATATATGAAAGTTCCACTTTTTGAATTAAATTACAGAAAAAAAATAACTTTTCCACGATATTTTGAGATGCACCTGTATATATATATATATATATATATATATATATATATATATATATATATATATATATATATATATATATATATATATATATATATATATATATATGTACACACACACAAAACCTGAAACAAAGAAAACAATATTACAAACATGAAACAATGATTCTACAATGATACACGCTACATTGATACACAATTAATGTAATTGATACACTGAGCTTTTTTAAAAATTTGGGCCCAAAAGTTCCTCCTCAATGATTTGAGCCCATAATTCAGGTGTGGTGACTTTTTATGTAAAATTATAATCAGCAATAAAATGACAACTTTTGCCATGTTTCAGGAGAGCTAGTGAAATGGGTCTCAGTAAAACAGAAGACAGAAAGAAAAACTAGTATAAAAGAATAAAATATTATAATAATTATAATTATATAAAGATACAGGGTTTACACTTATAGGTACATTTACTGTATCTGTTAACTATTCATAATGAACAAATAGCATTTTCATGTTAATGAAATCAGAGGATATATAAAATTAAATCAAAGGAACAGTGAGGTCAGTTGTAATGTCTCAGGAGTCTTGAGTCTTTATGTCTGTGGGAGATATAAGTATATTTTATATTTTTTTAAAGTATTTTATTATGTGGGAAGGTCTCTTATTTAGTTGTACACTATTTGTACTACAGGAAACACTATCTTTGCTAAAGCACTGGGCATTGCATGACACAAAAATACATCACATGAATAACAATAATAATATGTTTTCCAAGAAGTAGGCAATTTTTCATGTAAGTGGACTCTCTTTTGTGTTTTTGTTAAATACCTTAAATACTTGTACTATCTTCCTGTTTCAAAAACAATAACACATTTTGATTACAAATCATGAAATAATGAACTTGTCAAATTTAAATAACGACACAAGAAACCTGAAATTTGAAGAGCTCTCTTTATCTAAACTGAATCAGTAATCTACACGTAGACAGCATTAACCTGGCTAAATTTTACAGGGCTTGTTAACATTGTCAACCATTTTTCTTTCATTCAGGCCCTGAGCAAAACTAACTCATCATTTAAGCTCATGTATAGAAGTTAATTGCAATTTCCCTGTAATAGCAGTTGTGGTTTCACATGTCTTGGAGGAAGTATGACGTAATGCTCCCTATTCTCTCTCTGGGGAAAATAAAAAAAAAAAAATCTTGATGAGCTCTACCTACTTTTCCTACAGATACCTTGGTGTCCATCTCGACAACATGCTGGACTGGAAGCTCAACTCAGAAGCTGTGCACAGGAAAGGGATGAGCAGAAAGCTCTACTGAGCAGGAAGCTCAGGTCTTTTAA